>JASPKZ010007656.1:0-277244 GCA_030220185.1 Diploptera punctata | reverse complement strand
ACGTATGTAATACCGCTTCTGCGTCCAAACATAGGGCGGTATAAATGAAGTCATCACTTCGCATCACGTTTGATATAGGCGGATTGACGAATATAGTAATTACACTCTCTGCGTCCAAAAATAGGGCGGGTAATGGGAAGTCATCCCTCCCATCGGCCTACGTTGCCATATAGACGATTGAGTATAGTATACACATCTGCGTCCAAACATAGGGTAGGGGGTAATGAAGTATCACTTCGGCCCACGTTTGCATAAGACGAATTGAAGTTATAGTAATACACTATTCTGGTCCAAACATAGGGGGGAATGAGCGTCACTTGGCCTCACGTTGCATATAGACGATTGACCGTATGTAATACACTCTTCTGCGTCAAAAACTAGGGGGTAATGAAGTATCACTCGCCTCACGTTGCATATAGACGATTGACGTATCGTTAATACACTCTTCTCGTCCAAAAAAATAGGACACCGGGTGGTAATGAGTCATCATTCGGGCCTCACGTTGCATAAGACGATTGACGGTATAGGACACTACACTTTTCTGCGTCCAAACATAGGGTGGGTAATTGAAGTCGTCACTTAGGCCTCACGTTTGCATATAGACGATTTGACGTATCGAATACACCTTCTGCGTCCAAACATAGGGGGTTAATGAAGTCGTCATGCGGCCTCCCGTTTGCATATAGACGATTGACGTTATAGTAATACACTTCTCTGCGTCCAAACATTCCCAAACATAGGGGGTAATGAAGTTATCACTTCGGCCTCACGTTTGCATATAGACGATTGAGTTATAGTAATTACACTCTCTGCGGCCAAACATAGGGGGGGGTAATTGAAGTCATACTTCGGCCTCACGTTTGAATATAGACGATTGACGTATAGTAATACACTCTTCTGCGTCCAAACATTAGGGGGTAATGAAGTCGTCACTTCGGCCTCACGTTTGCATATAGACGATTGACGTATAGTAATACACTCTTCTGCGTCCAAAACATAGGGGGTATGAAGTCGTCACTTCGGCCTCACGTTTGCATATAGACGATTGACGTATAGTAATACACTCTTCTGCGTCCAAACATAGGGGGTAATGAAGTCATCACTTCGGCCTCACGTTTGCATATAGACGATTGACGTATAGTAATACATCTTCTGCGTCCAAACATAGGGGGTAATGAAGTCATCACTTCGGCCTCACGTTGCATATAGACGATTGACGTAAGTAATACACTCTTCTGCGTCCAAACATAGGGGGTAATGAAGTCATCACTTCGGCCTCACGTTTGCATATAGACGATTGACGTATAGTAATACACTCTTCTGCGTCCAAAATAGGGGGTAATGAAGTCATCACTTCGGGCCTCACGTTGCATATAGACGATTGACGTATAGTAATACACTCTTCTGCGTCCAAAATAGGGGGTAATGAAGTCATCACTTCGGCCTCACGTTTGCATATAGACGATTGACGTATAGTAATACACTCTTCTGCGTCCAAAATAGGGGGTAATGAAGTCGTCACTTCGGCCTCACGTTTGCATATAGACGATTGACGTATAGTAATACACTCTTCTGCGTCCCAAAACATAGGGGGTAATGAAGTCGTCACTTCGGCCTCACGTTTGCATATAGACGATTGACGTATAGTAATACACTCTTCTGCGTCCAAACATAGGGGGTAATGAAGTCGTCCTTCGGCCTCACGTTGCATATAGGACGATTGAGTATCGTAATACCATCTTCTGCGTCCAAACATAGGGGGTAATGAAGTCATCACTTCGGCCTCACGTTTGCATATAGACGATTGAAGTATAGTAATACACTCTTCTGCGTCCAAACATAGGGGGTAATGAAGTCATCACTTCGGCCTCACGTTTGCATATAGACGATTGACGTATAGTAATACACTCTTCTGCGTCCAAACATAGGGGGTAATGAAGTCATCACTTCGGCCTCACGTTTGCATATAGACGATTGACGTATAGTAATACACTCTTCTGCGTCCAAACATAGGGGGTAATGAAGTCGTCACTTCGGCCTCACGTTTGCATATAGACGATTGACGTATAGTAATACACTCTCTGCGTCCAACATAGGGGGTAATGAAGTCATCACTTCGGCCTCACGTTTGCATATAGACGATTGACGTATAGTAATACACTCTTCTGCGTCCAAACATAGGGGGTAATGAAGTCATCACTTCGGCCTCACGTTTGCATATAGACGATTGACGTATAGTAATACACTCTTCTGCGTCCAAACATAGGGGGTAATGAAGTCGTCACTTCGGCCTCACGTTTGCATATAGACGATTGACGTTATAGTAATACACTCTTCTGCGTCCAAACTAGGGGGTAATGAAGTCGTCACTTCGGCCTCACGTTTGGCATATAGACGATTGACGTATAGTAATACACTCTTCTGCGTCCAAACATAGGGGGTAATGAAGTCATCACTTCGGCCTCACGTTTGCATATAGACGATTGACGTATAGTAATACACTCTTCTGCGTCCAAACATAGGGGGTAATGAAGTCATCACTTCGGCCTCACGTTTGCATATAGACGATTGACGTATAGTAATACACTCTTCTGCGTCCAAACATAGGGGGTAATGAAGTCATCACTTCGGCCTCACGTTTGCATATAGACGATTGACGTATAGTAATACACTCTTCTGCGTCCAAACATAGGGGGTAATGAAGTCGTCACTTCGGCCTCACGTTTGCATATAGACGATTGACGTATAGTAATACACTCTTCTGCGTCCAAAATAGGGGGTAATGAAGTCATCACTTCGGCCTCACGTTTGCATATAGACGATTGACGTATAGTAATACACTCTTCTGCGTCCAAACATAGGGGGTAATGAAGTCATCACTTCGGCCTCACGTTTGCATATAGACGATTGACGTATAGTAATACACTCTTCTGCGTCCAAACATAGGGGGTAATGAAGTCATCACTTCGGCCTCACGTTTGCATATAGACGATTGACGTATAGTAATACACTCTTCTGCGTCCAAACATAGGGGGTAATGAAGTCATCACTTCGGCCTCACGTTTGCATATAGACGATTGACGTATAGTAATACACTCTTCTGCGTCCAAACATAGGGGTAATGAAGTCATCACTTCGGCCTCACGTTTGCATATAGACGATTGACGTATAGTAATACACTCTTCTGCGTCCAAACATAGGGGGTAATGAAGTCATCACTTCGGCCTCACGTTTGCATATAGACGATTGACGTATAGTAATACACTCTTCTGCGTCCAAACATAGGGGGTAATGAAGTCATCACTTCGGCCTCACGTTTGCATATAGACGATTGACGTTAGTAATACACTCTTCTGCGTCCAAACATAGGGGGTAATGAAGTCATCACTTCGGCCTCACGTTTGCATATAGACGATTGACGTATAGTAATACACTCTTCTGCGTCCAAACATAGGGGGTAATGAAGTCATCACTTCGGCCTCACGTTTGCATATAGACGATTGACGTATAGTAATACACTCTTCTGCGTCCAAACATAGGGGGTAATGAAGTCATCACTTCGGCCTCACGTTTGCATATAGACGATTGACGTATAGTAATACACTCTTCTGCGTCCAAACATAGGGGGTAATGAAGTCATCACTTCGGCCTCACGTTTGCATATAGACGATTGACGTATAGTAATACACTCTTCTGCGTCCAAACATAGGGGTAATGAAGTCGTCACTTCGGCCTCACGTTTGCATATAGACGATTGACGTATAGTAATACACTCTTCTGCGTCCAAACATAGGGGGTAATGAAGTCGTCACTTCGGCCTCACGTTTGCATATAGACGATTGACGTATAGTAATACACTCTTCTGCGTCCAAACATAGGGGGTAATGAAGTCGTCACTTCGGCCTCACGTTTGCATATAGACGATTGACGTATAGTAATACACTCTTCTGCGTCCAAACATAGGGGGTAATGAAGTCATCACTTCGGCCTCACGTTTGCATATAGACGATTGACGTATAGTAATACACTCTTCTGCGTCCAAACATAGGGGGTAATGAAGTCATCACTTCGGCCTCACGTTTGCATATAGACGATTGACGTATAGTAATACACTCTTCTGCGTCCAAACATAGGGGGTAATGAAGTCGTCACTTCGGCCTCACGTTTGCATATAGACGATTGACGTATAGTAATACACTCTTCTGCGTCCAAACATAGGGGGTAATGAAGTCGTCACTTCGGCCTCACGTTTGCATATAGACGATTGACGTATAGTAATACACTCTTCTGCGTCCAAACATAGGGGGTAATGAAGTCATCACTTCGGCCTCACGTTTGCATATAGACGATTGACGTATAGTAATACACTCTTCTGCGTCCAAACATAGGGGGTAATGAAGTCATCACTTCGGCCTCACGTTTGCATATAGACGATTGACGTATAGTAATACACTCTTCTGCGTCCAAACATAGGGGGTAATGAAGTCGTCACTTCGGCCTCACGTTTGCATATAGACGATTGACGTATAGTAATACACTCTTCTGCGTCCAAACATAGGGGGTAATGAAGTCGTCACTTCGGCCTCACGTTTGCATATAGACGATTGACGTATAGTAATACACTCTTCTGCGTCCAAACATAGGGGGTAATGAAGTCATCACTTCGGCCTCACGTTTGCATATAGACGATTGACGTATAGTAATACACTCTTCTGCGTCCAAACATAGGGGGTAATGAAGTCATCACTTCGGCCTCACGTTTGCATATAGACGATTGACGTATAGTAATACACTCTTCTGCGTCCAAACATAGGGGGTAATGAAGTCATCACTTCGGCCTCACGTTTGCATATAGACGATTGACGTATAGTAATACACTCTTCTGCGTCCAAACATAGGGGGTAATGAAGTCGTCACTTCGGCCTCACGTTTGCATATAGACGATTGACGTATAGTAATACACTCTTCTGCGTCCAAACATAGGGGGTAATGAAGTCATCACTTCGGCCTCACGTTTGCATATAGACGATTGACGTATAGTAATACACTCTTCTGCGTCCAAACATAGGGGGTAATGAAGTCATCACTTCGGCCTCACGTTTGCATATAGACGATTGACGTATAGTAATACACTCTTCTGCGTCCAAACATAGGGGGTAATGAAGTCATCACTTCGGCCTCACGTTTGCATATAGACGATTGACGTATAGTAATACACTCTTCTGCGTCCAAACATAGGGGGTAATGAAGTCATCACTTCGGCCTCACGTTTGCATATAGACGATTGACGTATAGTAATACACTCTTCTGCGTCCAAACATAGGGGGTAATGAAGTCATCACTTCGGCCTCACGTTTGCATATAGACGATTGACGTATAGTAATACACTCTTCTGCGTCCAAACATAGGGGGTAATGAAGTCATCACTTCGGCCTCACGTTTGCATATAGACGATTGACGTATAGTAATACACTCTTCTGCGTCCAAACATAGGGGGTAATGAAGTCATCACTTCGGCCTCACGTTTGCATATAGACGATTGACGTATAGTAATACACTCTTCTGCGTCCAAACATAGGGGGTAATGAAGTCATCACTTCGGCCTCACGTTTGCATATAGACGATTGACGTATAGTAATACACTCTTCTGCGTCCAAACATAGGGGGTAATGAAGTCATCACTTCGGCCTCACGTTTGCATATAGACGATTGACGTATAGTAATACACTCTTCTGCGTCCAAAACATAGGGGGTAATGAAGTCATCACTTCGGCCTCACGTTTGCATATAGACGATTGACGTATAGTAATACACTCTTCTGCGTCCAAACATAGGGGGTAATGAAGTCGTCACTTCGGCCTCACGTTTGCATATAGACGATTGACGTATAGTAATACACTCTTCTGCGTCCAAACATAGGGGGTAATGAAGTCGTCACTTCGGCCTCACGTTTGCATATAGACGATTGACGTATAGTAATACACTCTTCTGCGTCCAAACATAGGGGGTAATGAAGTCATCACTTCGGCCTCACGTTTGCATATAGACGATTGACGTATAGTAATACACTCTTCTGCGTCCAAACATAGGGGGTAATGAAGTCATCACTTCGGCCTCACGTTTGCATATAGACGATTGACGTATAGTAATACACTCTTCTGCGTCCAAACATAGGGGGTAATGAAGTCATCACTTCGGCCTCACGTTTGCATATAGACGATTGACGTATAGTAATACACTCTTCTGCGTCCAAACATAGGGGGTAATGAAGTCATCACTTCGGCCTCACGTTTGCATATAGACGATTGACGTATAGTAATACACTCTTCTGCGTCCAAACATAGGGGGTATGATGAAGTCATCACTTCGGCCTCACGTTTGCATATAGACGATTGACGTATAGTAATACACTCTTCTGCGTCCAAACATAGGGGGTAATGAAGTCATCACTTCGGCCTCACGTTTGCATATAGACGATTGACGTATAGTAATACACTCTTCTGCGTCCAAACATAGGGGGTAATGAAGTCATCACTTCGGCCTCACGTTTGCATATAGACGATTGACGTATAGTAATACACTCTTCTGCGTCCAAACATAGGGGGTAATGAAGTCGTCACTTCGGCCTCACGTTTGCATATAGACGATTGACGTATAGTAATACACTCTTCTGCGTCCAAACATAGGGGGTAATGTAGTCGTCACTTCGGCCTCACGTTTGCATATAGACGATTGACGTATAGTAATACACTCTTCTGCGTCCAAACATAGGGGGTAATGAAGTCATCACTTCGGCCTCACGTTTGCATATAGACGATTGACGTATAGTAATACACTCTTCTGCGTCCAAACATAGGGGGTAATGAAGTCATCACTTCGGCCTCACGTTTGCATATAGACGATTGACGTATAGTAATACACTCTTCTGCGTCCAAACATAGGGGGTAATGAAGTCATCACTTCGGCCTCACGTTTGCATATAGACGATTGACGTATAGTAATACACTCTTCTGCGTCCAAAACATAGGGGGTAATGAAGTCATCACTTCGGCCTCACGTTTGCATATAGACGATTGACGTATAGTAATACACTCTTCTGCGTCCAAACATAGGGGGTAATGAAGTCATCACTTCGGCCTCACGTTTGCATATAGACGATTGACGTATAGTAATACACTCTTCTGCGTCCAAACATAGGGGGTAATGAAGTCATCACTTCGGCCTCACGTTTGCATATAGACGATTGACGTATAGTAATACACTCTTCTGCGTCCAAACATAGGGGGTAATGAAGTCATCACTTCGGCCTCACGTTTGCATATAGACGATTGACGTATAGTAATACACTCTTCTGCGTCCAAACATAGGGGGTAATGAAGTCATCACTTCGGCCTCACGTTTGCATATAGACGATTGACGTATAGTAATACACTCTTCTGCGTCCAAACATAGGGGGTAATGAAGTCGTCACTTCGGCCTCACGTTTGCATATAGACGATTGACGTATAGTAATACACTCTTCTGCGTCCAAACATAGGGGGTAATGAAGTCGTCACTTCGGCCTCACGTTTGCATATAGACGATTGACGTATAGTAATACACTCTTCTGCGTCCAAACATAGGGGGTAATGAAGTCATCACTTCGGCCTCACGTTTGCATATAGACGATTGACGTATAGTAATACACTCTTCTGCGTCCAAACATAGGGGGTAATGAAGTCATCACTTCGGCCTCACGTTTGCATATAGACGATTGACGTATAGTAATACACTCTTCTGCGTCCAAACATAGGGGGTAATGAAGTCATCACTTCGGCCTCACGTTTGCATATAGACGATTGACGTATAGTAATACACTCTTCTGCGTCCAAACATAGGGGGTAATGAAGTCATCACTTCGGCCTCACGTTTGCATATAGACGATTGACGTATAGTAATACACTCTTCTGCGTCCAAACATAGGGGGTAATGAAGTCATCACTTCGGCCTCACGTTTGCATATAGACGATTGACGTATAGTAATACACTCTTCTGCGTCCAAACATAGGGGGTAATGAAGTCATCACTTCGGCCTCACGTTTGCATATAGACGATTGAAATTCTGCACACACGTTGCGTGCATCTCGTAGTATGTTTCAGTCGATTTCGAGATCTGTGCGTTAACACAGGAGGGTGCAGGGAACCCGAACTTATAAATAAGGGATTTTCAGAAAAAAAAACCCAATTTCCGTCAATTTTTCCAGCCGCGGGTACATGATAGGGGCATTGGAATGGTACCGTTTAAAGACTGTTTATTTCTGAAAAGAATGAGGTTCGCAGCATGAACCTGGCATAAATAGTGATGCTATAGCTGTTTACCTGAAATTAACCTAAACAAAATCATAATTGAAAGTGTTTAATGTAACGTCTTTAACTTGGAAATGAGAGCTAATTTGAGCTCTTCATTGTCTTTTTCGTTATCAGTGTGATCGATGTACTTACGAAACATTTGCTTCATTCCAGTTACATTTTCATATAACATTGTTTAAAGAAACATATAATATGAGGTAAGATGTAAAAACTGACTCATTAATTTACGAATTAAGAACCTTATAATGTTATTTCCCATATTTAACTATGAATACATTTTCGTTGTTGGCTAGTGTTATAGGCTATAAGAGAGTTTTAGTGTTCAAGCCCTTCACCCTTAAACATTGCACTTTGTGATGAAAAACGTGAAAAAAGTAGCTTTTTATACGATTAAATGGCGTACGCTGCCTAAACCATAACAAATCCACCCAATTAATATACACAGAATTGAATGTCTTAAAAACTTCTAAAACGTTTCCGCTACAGCATATGTTTATCTTTTACGGATAACTCGCAAAAACCATTTTTGTGTTTCATTGATGCCAAGAAGATCGGGATAATTAGAATCCCGCAAGCATAGCAGCGAACGGCGGGTATTCTCTTACGCATGACTCAAAATAACGAATTTTGTCTTTCAGCTCATTTATGCCTAGTACACCGGGATACGTAAATTCCCGGGCAACGCCGGGTAATATGCACGGGGTATCTGATAATAATTACGATATGGCTTTACTTATGGTATTTGCTTGAATACTAAATTTTGGCAGAAAAAAAATTTATTTACTATTTGCATTGTATGAAATGTAGTATAGAAATATAATTAATTCTTTTATTGGTTGTTTTAGCTGCAATAAGGAAGAGAGAAAATGTATAATTATGTATCCTTTTGCTTACTCAACTAAACACAAAAACACAATTTTCGTCTGTCAGCTAATTTATGCCAAAAAGATCGGGATAGGTATATGAGCACGGGGCATCTAAACATAATAACGATATAAATTTATATTTATTATTCCTTTTACTTATTTAACTAAATGCTAAAACACATCACTCATTTAGACGTAGCAGCGTACGCCGTGTATTAGGTAGTATATATATACATAAACACAATCACACACATGAACACTCATACAAAAAAAAACCTGTATTTAAAAACACTCTATTCCTATCTCCCATCTGCACGTGCTACTCAAAACAACTAATGGATATTTCAATCCCACATTAATAGCCGAAAACAAAGGAACGTCAATTATAAAGACATATTTCAAATTTCTACACAAATTTCGGGACACAATTTCAAAATTAGCGGGACAAATGGGCACTATCTTGAATCCCGGGCTCGTTACACTAGACAACACTGTAATTTGCACCTCACAAAAATTATGTGTTTCTAACATATTTTTATGCCATGATTTTTAAACTGAAATCCCTTGTCCGTTATCACGTACGGTTTTGAGGTAATCGCCGCTTTTTGATTATATTAGCGGTCCGACCGAACGAAGTAGCGGGCTATTGTATATATAATCGGTTGAACCTTTGTTCATGAAGGAGCATATGACAACACATTATTACTTTATTATTGGAAAAGAAACAATTCCAGGCAATAGGGTGGTATGTTTCAATTTATGAGCCCTATAAATGGCATCGCCGATTTCATGGTGTAGCAGATTTTAATGGTGTTCACGCAATTTAGTTTATTACGGTCTCTTAACCTCCCCACTTGTATTGTTGAAGTAGAGTGCAAACGCAGTAATTTAAAAATATATTTTATCGTCTAAGGGATCTCAATTTAACAAAATTCAGTCGGAACTATTAGGCTCCCTGTTACAGAACTTGCTTGAAGCCAATGTCAAAATAACAAGTTATAGGAAACGTGAACACTCTTGGAATGAACTTGTATATTTTAATGCTGTTGATGGGCTAATAGAACAATTGAGCGGTAAAATTTGCAATCCACAAGAATGGCGCCTTTTAATTGATTTTTCCTACTTCAGTTTAAAGACCCTGTTGTTTACCATTCTGTGCCTATACCTATTGCTCATACTATTCATATGAAAGAAATGTACGAGAATATCAATTTGCTTTTAAAAACTATTAACTACATAAAATATGAGTGGAAAATATGTGGAGATCTTAAAATCATAGGGATACGTCTAGGAATGCAGAGTGGTTTCACTAAGTTTTGCTGCTTTTTATGCGAGTGGGACAGTCGAGCTAAAAAAAAACGTCATGAAGTAAGAGAGTGGCCTCTAAGGGATGCTTTGATACCAGGGGACAAGAGCATTGAACACCTACCATTAGTTAAGAAAGAAAACATATTGTTGTCACTCTTTCCCATTAAATAGGCTTAATGACAAAAATTGTTAAAACTCTATACAAAAAATGGTAAACGTTTTCTGTATTTGAAAGAAAAAAATCGAAGAATTAGTGAAGCTAAATTGAAGGAATGTATTTTTATTGGCCCAAAAATTCGTGGAGTGATGCAAGACAAGATGTTTGATGACGTGCTTAGAGGACAGTAAGAGAAAGCAGCATGGGTGGGATTCAAGAGAATGTGTGCTAATTTTCTGGGAAATGTAAGAGCCGAAAACTACCAAGAATATATTGAGAACATGCTAAAGACATATAAAAACTTGAGGTAATACATTTCCTACATTCCCACCTGGACTCATTTCCTCCCAACCTGGGGGCCGCCGGTGGTGAACACGGAAAACGTTTTCGTCAAGACATATCTGTCATGTAAAGAAGATACAGAGGGCAATGATCAGCCAGCATGTTAGATTGCTATTGTCTGCAGCTAATTAGGGATGTTCCTGATGTTGTCCACAAGCAAAAACGTTTCAGAAAATATTTTTAGAATGTGAGTAAAATCAAACTTCTTTCTATATTTCTGTACTTATTTCCATGATAAATCCGAAAATTTGTGACTAAGTCTTCCCGAACGTTATTTAATCTATACAATTATTTCTTACTATTCCTTGCATTTACAAAAATAACAAGGAATTTTCAGAATCCTGATATTTTATTTTTTGATTTGTATGGAAATTTTCAATCACGTTTCCTTCACAAATGGTACGTGATAGAAAATTGTGGATTGGAGATCTGAATTCAGCATAGGTTAAATATATATAATCACCTATTTTCATTCGAGTAAAAAAAGTTTGTAATTTGTTCTTCAGTGTTATCCTTCCCAACGCAGACCGTAATAGGAGAATAACGGCCACTCAAATTCTTTGCGGTTTGCACACAAATATTTTCTTTATCTTCTTTTACCATAATTAATGCCACGAGTGATTTCCAGTTTATCTAGAGAATTTGGAAATCAAGAGTGGATTTGTTTGGACTATTTAACGAATAAAATTAAGGTATTTACTCACAAATGATGATTTAATTACAGTTATTTTAAAATATGTATGTATTTAATGTAAACGGCGATGTTTGAAAACAAATGGGAAATGTTTGGTTATGCTTCTTTTGTTCATCCACTGCAACTAGACCATATTATTTATTGCCAAATAGGATTGCTATATTGTAAGAATGCACCCTAGTGGAGAGAAGAAATGAAACATATCAAACTGTATATAATAACGAACATTATAGGTTATGAATTACTTTTTTTTAGGAAATAACTCCATAAAATCAATATTTAAAACACAATTATTGATCAGACAATTATCAAATGTGTAATGCGAAGGAATCTATTCATTATTTGTTATATCCAACGTATTTTTTCGTGAGTCGGTCACTTCAAAATAATGCTTTGTCCTGTTCAGAATATTAAAAAGGAGGAGCTTTTTTAATATGACAAACAGAATTAGATAAGTATCGAGGTGAAACACGACTGTGATTGATTGTAAAACAAAATTCATTGAAACGTGATTGGTATTTGACTACCATTTGGGGACTGAGTTGAATAGTCACTATTAACATATTTCTACATGTCTTATAGCAGCATGTCCTTTGTTAATTAAAATTTAGCTACACACCTAACCAATACAAAACTCACACACACACACTGCCCGTGCACTTACTAATTTCCAAAATTTGTGATAAACCTTAGAATTGTCCAATTTTTCATATCCTACTTTCTGTATAATTGATTCCTTTTTTCCCCTTCATGTGGCTGCTAACGAGCTGCAGTTCATATATCCTCACACCTCGACTGCGCAAGCCTGTGTTCCCCAGTGCCCCTTTTTAACGCCAATCATTGTCAACACTTATTTGGTTTGAACTGAAACTGTCAATATCATTATACAATACTACTCAGTAACAACAATGTTGATATATTTGAACGCCTCCCAAGGTTACAATTTAGTCATGTGATCACTGAGAATCTGAGCACTAGCTGATTGGCAGGAGAGCATTATGTCATAGAATTCTAGCTCATGAGCAGTACGACTGCACATTGTCCGTTTCTAAGCTGTTGTTATGTTAATCCGCGTCATGTCGCCAGAGATGAAATTCAGGAAAATACACATGGCAAGATCATAAAACAAACACACGACAAAATATTATCAGAATTTACAAAGTTTAAGCCATTCCTTCAAAAAATACATAATTACAGAAAACAAGTGGAGATTACACATTGGAAAAGTAACTGTCCAATTTAATATTCAGATATATCCCCGCTGGGATATTAAACCAAGGTCGACAACCTAGAAGGGTACTGGATGACTAATTAGACCATAACAGGCCTTAATCCTTGACTGCTTGGGGATGCTGATGATGACAATTATATCTACGATTGTTTTATATTTAAAATAGTTATTTTGGAGAGTTTTAAACTAATTCGTAATACATTATATTATTTGAAATATATATAATTTTACTTAATACACTTTATAATTTCTTTATTTTAATGAACAGATACATATCGAAACAAATGTATGAACAAAAAAAAAATTATCTGCATTGAAGAGAGTGAATGATAAAAATATCCATCACAGAAGAATGCGTAATTTAAGCAAATTCGTCAAATATGTTTTTTTAAAGGTCCGATCTTACCTCTTTTATTTATATAATAGTTGTTCTGTCCTTCTTTTGTACACGAACACTTTTTTACTTAATATCTTCCCGGCACAATTTTTGTTGCTTCCCATATCGTTTGTTTTCAGTGGTGTGTTGTAGCCCAGGACAGGATTGAAGGTAAGTTCAACAATAGGGTTAAACAGATTGTAGTTCGGAGACAACATGCCATTATGTCCTGTAATCAAGCGGAACATCGTAACCGCTTCCATTCTTTACCGAGTTAACTTTTTCTCTATAGAAGTTTTCCATTCTTGTATGTTATTCTATGTTGTAATTCCTGCGAGAATATTTCCTTGATTCTGTCTTTGTTGTATGATTTAAAGGATGACATGGCAGTTGGCTGCTGAAGGAAAGGCTGCCATATTTCGTTATATTATATATATTCATATGATTTTATTGATTGTTAAAATTGGCGTCGTTTTTCTTTTCAAATTTCTTATTTCTTTCTGCTTAAGCAGTTATTTTTCTTCTACTTGCCTTCCGTTCATGCATTCCAGGATGCAATTTTTCAAACTGTGTTTATGTAGTCCTAATATCCTTCTCCTTGGTACTATCCATTCTAATGTTTTCTTGTTGACCATCCTGCGTGTCCACACCAATTTAACGGTCGTTATGTATTTCAACATAGATTTTTTTATTCCCCCACAGATTCTCTTATTTGTATGTTTGTTATTTCATGTAATTTTGTTTTTATTCAAAATATTAAACTAAAATATCGTAAAAAGTATAACTTACTCGAGGCTTGGGATTGTGTCTTTTAACTTTTTCATTTTTATAGTTGATGAGGAGCTGCCCCATCGCTATAACCCCTAACCTGGAGCCAGCTTTAGTCCGTCCGGATTACTTAATTTTCCCGGAACCTACTACAGGGTGGACCGCTCGAATGGACCTAATTTCAATTGCTTGTTACTGGCAAACGGTTGAAGATAGAAACTTAAAACAACGTTCATATTACAGAAAATCTCACCAAGTTTTGATATCCAGATCACCACATCTCTATATGAGCCCCAGCAGTCACTGTGACGATATCAAAGCGATGAACAATTTCTTGCCAAGTACGTTGGAGTATGTCTTCTGGAATGTTCTCAATAGCCTCTATGATGCGCTCACGAAGATCACGAAGGTCTTTGACTGGGGTGGTGTAAACTTTATCTTTGACATAGCCCCAGAGAAAGAAATCCAGTGGTGTTAAATCGGGAGATCTCGGGGGCCACGCGATTGGTCCTCCCCTACCAATCCAACGGCCAGGGAAAATGTTGTCCAAAGTCGTACGAACTTCATTGGACCAGTGGGGAGGAGCACCATCTTGCTGGAAAACGATGTTAGGCAGCAGTTGTTCAATTTGTGGAAAGAAGAACTGCTCCAGCATGTCAAGATATGTGGTACCACGAACAGTTTTCTCGGCGAAGAAAAACGGTCCAATGACCTTATTATGTGACAAACTGCACCAAACATTCATCTTCGGACTATCACGAACATGCTCTTGAATAGCGTGAGGATTCTCCGATCCCCAGATCCGCACATTATGCCGGTTTACCTTGCCTGACAAATGGAAAGTCTAATGATTGATTTAAACTCCGCATACCACAAAACAGCTTGCGCTTTCATCTGCGGAGTCGCCATTTTCACAAACAATTAAATCTAAGAACGAGAAACGTATCTTTGTGCCATCTACCGACAGGATTCGAAACTTGGTGAGTTTTTCTGTACTATGAACGTTGTTTTAAGTTTCTATCTTCAACCGTTTGCCAGTAACAAGCAATTGAAATTAGGTCCAGCTTGCGCTTTCATCTGCGGAGTCGCCATTTTCACAAACAATTAAATCTAAGAACGAGAAACGTATCTTTGTGCCATCTACCGACAGGATTCGAAACTTGGTGAGTTTTTCTGTACTATGAACGTTGTTTTAAGTTTCTATCTTCAACCGTTTGCCAGTAACAAGCAATTGAAATTAGGTCCAGCTTGCGCTTTCATCTGCGGAGTCGCCATTTTCACAAACAATTAAATCTAAGAACGAGAAACGTATCTTTGTGCCATCTACCGACAGGATTCGAAACTTGGTGAGTTTTTCTGTACTATGAACGTTGTTTTAAGTTCCTATCTTCAACCGTTTGCCAGTAACAAGCAATTGAAATTAGGTCCATTCGAGCGGTCCACCCTGTATAATTATATGTGCTGAGCTTTACTCTATCCACCACCCATGGAATGTATATATATATATTCCCTCTGTGGTCTAGTGGTTATATTCCTAGCCTTTAGTTCCAAGGGTCCCGGGTTCAAACCCGGCCGCGGTCGATTTATTTTTATGATGGAAAAATCCAAGGGACATGTCCTTTCTAAGGGACTTTGAGTCATGGGTCACGAGTTAGAAGATTTTCCTCTGTAAAAAAACTTAAACTTATATTATTACCACTTGTAAGCAAAATATAACCGGCTTTGTTGATCCGAGTAATATCTTAATAGCATTGAAAAGATGTGCTGACCACTTGTCATTAACTGACAGTAAGGAAAAGCTTATCTATGTTTCAAGGTCAAGGAACTCTCGCTAATGAAGTACTCACGAGCGACCTATGGAGTATATATATAATTATTTTCTTTATGTCATATTTTGGTATCCGCTATGTATGCAGAGCTGCGGGACTTGCCCTGGATCGAGTCTCCATGGGGGGAAGAAAGTTTCTCATGGAATGTCTGCCAGTATGGGACCGGTGCCTACTCAGCATCGTGTATAAAGTATTTTACATTTTCATCCAGAGTATGTGTTACAAAATAATCGAAAACTGGGTTCAAAAACGCTCTAACGATACATATATATATGATCTAATTTAAATAATAATAATAATAATAATAATAATAATAATAATGAATTATTCCACAATACAGTAATTTTCCTACAAACTTTTGTAAATTTACTCCTTCATAAATCCCAATTCTCTTGATTACTCTCTATTAGTCCTCTCGACACCATACTCCTATGCACTCCTTGAATTTACAGTTGTTTTGATCTCCCCTTTTCTCTGTTGCACTCCGCTTCAAAAAGCTTTAGGCCTAATAACAGCTATAATAACAGCTACAATAACAGCTATAATAATAGTAATAACGAACGTAATATTGAAATTAATGTGCTATTCACAAGCAATAAAGCGCCCAGTAGGTACCCAAAAATGTGATGCGAGAATAACACTAACCGAACAGTTAAGTCTCGAAGACTGCGATGGGCAGGACATGAGGCATGGATGGGGAATGAAAGACGTGCATGGAAGCTTCTTGTAGGAAAACCAAAGGAAAATGCCCAGTTGGTAGAGCAAAAATGAGATGGGAGAATAACATTAACTACAGTATGTCAATTTGTTATTCATACACTTAGATTTTATAATTGAAATAGCACAATTTTAATTCTCAGAATATTGCAATTATATTTTGCCATTAACTAAATATTTTCAGGTACACTTCTTTACATAATATATACAAATCAACAAATTCTATAAACATTTAATGTATAATATATTAAAAAACTTTAAAAGTTGTAAATTTTATAGTCACTTTTCTATTCATACAGCCAGAATGGGGGAAAAAGTAAAAAAAATGAAGAAAAATGTACTGTCCTTAATACTTTGTAGGGTAACCTTTAGCTTTAATAACAGCTTTACATCTACGCTGCATGGATCTAACAAGCCTATCACATATCTGAGGACTGATTTTGCACCATTCTTCAGTAACACACTTCTTCAATTCTTCTTTGGAAGAAGGATTTCTGCTGTGGACCCTAGATTTTAAAAACGCCCATAAATGTTCTATAGGGTTTAAGTCAGCAGATTTGAGGAGGGGTTTTCAATTGCTTTCTCACGTTCCATATCAACCAAGTCTTATTTAAGTCCGCCGTACGTTTGGGGTTCGTTATCTTGTTGGTACATGTACGTAGGTAGCATATCAAATTTTGCTGCACTCTGTTTAACATTCTTACGAAGCATGTCGTTACACACAAATTTGTCCATAACATTGTCAATTAACAGTATATTGCCAACCCCTTTTGCCGACATACACCCCCATGTTTTACTGTAGACGTTGTATTTGTCACATCATTATCCGCATTGGCTTTTCTCCAGACTCTATGAACGCCATCTAAACCGAACAAGTTGATTTTAGTCTCATCAGACCAGAGAACATTATTCCAAAATGCCTGCCCCTTATTTACATGTTTTTTTTGAAAACTGTAGTCTTACAACACGGTTCTTCTTACTTACATACGGCCTTTTTCTAGTCATTCTTCCATGATAGCCATTTCTGCGTAACACCTTCCGAACTGTCTCAGTACATACATTTTTACCGGTAGAAACTTTTAGGGTAGACCACAATTTTGGAGCACTAATTCTGGGGTTGAATTTTACTTGTCTCAGAATGGTTCTCTCCTCCTTTTCACTTAACTTCTTTTGTTTAGGTTTTCTCGGAACATTCTCTACTGAACCTTTATAGGCCCTACTTGAATTTATTTAGTATATATTGTACTGTTGCATGATATTTGCCTATCAGTCGCCCTATTGTTCTCAAAGAATATCCCTTAAGTTTGTATCCTTGAGATCAGAACTGAGTTCTTTACATTTACCCATTTTGGAGGCGACTGACTGCCAGTGTACACAACCAGCACAGTAGGCAGATGTAAACAAATGCACAACTAAGAGCATTCATGTTGCATTAATGTTTAAGCAAGTTAGACAAGCAAATACACTGCAGTGTTTTCTTTAGTGTATGAATAGCAAATTGTCTTGTATTTGGGTGTAATAAAGATTATTTATATTGATAAAATTATGTTTATTTTATAATTAAGTTTCGAACTACATATTTAGATATAACTTAGTGTTTCCTTCAAACCACAATAAATATTTTTTCTTTACTTTTAAAAGCTTTCTGAAAATTCGATTTTTATTAATAAAAATGCCTGTGTATGAATACCAAATTGACATAATGTATGACCTGAGGGAAATAGATTATACAGTGGATGATTGGAAAACATTGGCTCAGGATAGGGATGTATGGAGAGCTTATGTCCGCACGGCCATGAACCTACGGGTTCGATAGTGCCAGGAGTTAGAGTTAGTTACAGTAACACTAACCATGATTTGAGGGATGTAGATTATACAAGGGAAACATTAGCTCAGGATAGGAATGCACGTAAAACTTTCATGTCAGCTCGGTCATGAACCATGATAGTTCCAATGAGTTAGTTAGTTCAGAAGTAACACGTAATACAAATAAAGAGAAAGTATTGTGCCTAAACCGGGACTTTAACCCTAGATACCAGCATCACGTGCTGGTGCAAGCCAGGAGCAATAACTATTGCATGCGGATAGCAAGTGTGTGTGCATTAATTGCAATTCAATTATCTGACATCGCAAGTAATTATTCAGATCATAGCGACTTCTTGGTAGAAGCGACCTTGTTGTAATGTGTATTCAAGTTCATTAATAGACTTAAGCGGGGATTTCGAAAAGAAGAAAGTATGTACATGCCCCTGGATTGCCTAAGGAGCACAATGGTTAGTACGCCAGTGTCTAAAGCAGGGGATCTAGGATTCAAAACCCGGATAAGTGTTGATTTTTATCTTTAGTTGTTTTTAATAATAACAATATTAATAATAGTGATAACAATATTAGAGTAACATTATTACAGTAAAAATGTTTATAATGTACTAACTCATTGACACTATCGAACCGGAAGGTTTATAGCCGCGCAGACATAAGCTCTCCACACATCCCTCTTCTGAGTTAATGTTGCCCAATCATCTCCTATATAATCTACTTCCCCTAAATCATTGTTAATATTATTCTCCAACCTCATTTTTGCTCTACCTACTAGGAGTTTTCCCTCTGGTTTTATTAAAAGAAGCTTCAATGTCCCTCTTTCATTGTCCATTCTTGCCACTGTTCATAAAATATATATATATATATATAATATATATATATATGATTTCATAAGCTCACTGTTATGTTGTCTTCTCCATTCACCTGTCTGTTCATCCTCTTTGATTCAAACATTTTCCTAAGAACTTTATTCTCCTCCCTTAAAGTGAGAGTTCATGTTTCACATTCATATAATGCAACTGGAAGAATTATAGTTGTATATAATTTCACTTTAAAGTTTTTGCGAGAAGTTGTGATGACAAAGAGCCCCTGTTATATAGGCCCCTATAGTAGCACGAATTTCCAGAATTGAGTCTGTGTTTAATTTCATTGTGCATATCATTACTATTTGTGATTATTGTTCTTAGGTATTTGAATTCAGACACTTCTTCAAAATTTCCCTCATCTGTCACTAGCTGTCCGTTTTATTATATAATTTATTTCTATGTGTGAACATATATTTAGTTTTATTTATGTTTACTTCCAGTCTTAAATTCTTAGCGTTAATCAAAAGAATGTTCATGCTGGCCCTTGTAACAATACACCATCAGCATAAACTGACAGATTATTAATACGAGTACCATTGCGTTGCAGACATTTTTCATCCTCTAAAGTTTTGATTGTATCCTCCAGTACAATGCTTTTAATAATAGAGGAGTTAGTGCATCTCCTTGCTTAAACCAATTGTATATTACAAAACAAAATGAAAACTGTTTGACTACCCGCACCCTACTCTTTGTGCCATTTAGACACATTCGAATAACTAACTTTTTAGGAATTTCAAATTCCGTCTTCCATTAACCATTCGTGCCACATGTCCTGTCCATCGCTGTCTAGGAGACTTAACAGTTATCATATCTGGCTTCCACGATCTTAATAAGAAGTCAGATATAATAAGAACAGTTCTCGTAAACTGCGATGGGCAAGACATGCGGCACGAATGCGGAATGTAAAACGCGCATGGAAGCATCTTCTAGGAAAACCAGAGGAAAAACGCCCATTTGGAACACCAAGTACGAGGTGGGAGAATAACATTAAGTATGATTTGACGGAAATAGATTATACAGAGAATTATTGCAAAACATTAGCTCACGATAGGGACGTCCTCGCGGCCATGAACCTACGGGTTCGAAAGTGCCAGTGAGTTTAGTTAGTTAGTTATCAGGATGCTATATACGTATATTTTCCTTCTAAATTGAATCGTATGCTGGTGTCTCCATATTGTTGATGAACAGTGTTATTATATTTCCATTTCTTTTCTAAAATCGACCTTAAACTGGAAATTTGATGATGTAGCCCGGTTTCTTCTATATCCTCTTCATAACCTCCTATTATGCCATCAATATAGGGAGTAAGTTTGCTTACTAATATATTTCTTAGAATTTTGTTCGAAGTTGAAAGTAATGAGATAATGATAATGATGATAGTAACAATAATAATTATAATAACAATGATAAATAATGATTATAATTATAAATCAAGTATATTAACTTAAATGAAAGAATAGTAATAATAATAATAATAATAATAATAATAACAATAATAACAATAATCAATTCCACTGCTGCATCTGATTTCGTTGCCTCGTACACAGGAGTCGCGGGTTCAATCCCCCGTCAAATAATTCTCCGGGATGATATTTTCGTGGATTTTCCCTCACCTGTAAGACAAATATTGGGAAAACATAAGGCTCAAATATTCCCGGAATACTACCTGGCTATCATATTCTCCTTGTTCAGTATAAATATGTCACTGAAGCATGTGTTGTCTTAAATGTTCGTCCTGTGTAGGTGGTGTCCTGCATTGAGCTGATCCCTTATTCTAAGGAGGTCATCGATGTCCTTCTGTGATCAGAAAAGTAAATATGTGATCCGAACTTGAAACATCCTCTACCGACAGGCCGGGCCATTTTAAGAACAGGGTGGAATGGAACTATTACAAATAAAAGATGTACGTTATACTAGGAATAACAAAATAAAGTAATAACAATAAAAGCAGTCATAGTAAAATAATAATATTGACAACAGGAAAGAAACGCCGTTTAAGTATATTCATTTATAAGATCAGTCAGCACGTGAATAAAATAAAAAATGAAGAAAGCAGAAATAAGGCATTTATTCGATATAGAAGGAGATGACGTACTGTACTCCCAGTGAAAGAAAGTCCATGTTCGGGGATGACGGTGTAGTGTTGAACGGGGAGGTGTTGAGTTTACATGCAGGTGGATTCTTCGAATACCATTGCCTCTAGTGATGACGTGGCGGTTGTTGTACTACACTTAGCAAATTAGATTACTAGATACAGATTCCTGCTATCGAGAAAGGTTTATTATGTTATTTACACTCACATGACGTTACCGTATTTTTAAATGTTACATTAGTTTTAGGTATATGTTATGTTTGTTTCTAATTGTGTCAACATCAAGTTGCCGGTCTATGTTTTCGAAGCGTGTAATACAACTTAGACTCGCGTGGCGTTTGGCTCAATCGCATTCCTTCTTGGGACTTTCTTTTTCTAGGAGTACAGTAGTAGATGTAGGAATGTTATAAGTTGGAAACATCAAAGGATCATGTTCTCCAGGAGAAATTTAAAATCGTAGGTCCTGAGTCTGAAGATTTTCGGGATTTTAAATGAACATCAAATCTGAATTAGAGTATCTGATTCTCGTATCCAATATATATCATATTAGCCGAATATATATATATATATATTTATATATATATATATATATATATATATATATATATATCAAGCAATGAGCTAACCTCTCATCTATTATTTATAGCTATATGTAAGCAAATAATCTCCCATATGCAGTTATAGCATAAAAACAGGCAGGCAAAGTAACAATAACTGTGATAGTAATTATTATTATCATTCGAAACCATATTTTCATCAATAGGTTCTTTAAAAAAAATATCATTTTTCAAAGTTGGAATTCGATATTATCCTGTTCTCAAAATAGTACAGTTGCAATAATTAAACTTCTAAGACACATACACACATTCACCACACACACACACACACACACATATATATATATATATGTATATATGTAGAACTATTCATAATTAAAATTTCAATTTGTTATACATTACACCAAAATGAGAAAATATAGGTATGCGATTGCCAAACTTCAATTATTAAAATGTATTCAGAATGAATTGTTTAAATTTTCAAAACTTGCATCTTTATTTTTAAACCTGAATATACATTTAATTATCACAAACATATTTGAATAATATAGGGTTAAGCGAAATTATGTTACTCCGAACTTTCGAAAGAAAGACTAGGAGAGCCCTTAAACCTAAAATCAATCTTCATTACAGGCCATGAACGAACACAGAAATAATTCTGACCAGAAGACCAAGAAGTTGTTCTGTTAGATAACTAGAATCAGGTACGCAGTATGTTGATCACGTGTTATACGTTTTACCCCTCTTCACAATATTAACTTCTCTTAAAGCATGAACCTCTCCAGTGCGTGTTGAAGCCCAGTTTGTCTGTGTTTAGGACCTGGAACTGTGATTAATTTGCTCGCTCCACTCCAAATTTCATCCTTTAAATTTTTTATTTGTGCTGTATTAGTCACCATGTTCTTTTTCAGGGTCAATGTGTGTTATCTAATATTGTAGCTGCCATACTTTTGTTTTTTTTTCCGGTACCAAACATGACACAGATTAATTAATTTAAAAATATAAGCGGGAGCTCTTTAATCAGCAATTTCGAATCAATAGAACCTGAAACGAAAACTTAAAAATAATTCTGGCGCCCGCAATTCTCGAGCTTTGGCAAAGGAGATGAAGAAATTATTCTCAAAAAAAAAATAGGGGATATGCCTGAAACCAGAAACAGAAGAATTATTCTAGCAGCCGCCATGTTTGCATTGTCGCAATGTAATATAATGTAATTAAGAAATTAATATAGAAAATCAGACCGTAAACTCTATTTGCTGAAAAGTTTCGCTTAGAATTCGCAGTTTATACGTGGCGGATGTTCCTGTAAAGAATATTGCATGTAGTATAATAAAAACGTAGACCTGTATTTTGTACTAAATTAAATTGTGTTAGTTCCCACCTCATTCTTGGTCTACCAACTGGGCGTTTTCCTTCTGGCTTTCCTACAAGAAGTTTCCATGCACGCCTTTCATTCCCTATACGCGCAACATGTCCTGCCCATCGCAGAACATGTTGCGCGTATGGGGAATGAAAGTCGTGCATGGAAACTTCTTGTAGGAAAGCCAGAAGGAAAACGCCGTAGACCAAGAATGAGGTGGGAGAACAACATTAACTATGATTTGAGGGAAGTAGATTATACAGGAAATGATTGGAAAGCATTAGCTCAGGATGGGGATGTATGGAGAGCTTATGTCCGCGCGGCCATGAACCTACGGGTTCGATAGTGCCAGTGAGTAAGTAAGTAAGTATTTGTGAGATATAGGACGTAAGTTTCCGGTATCCCTGTCGTATGGAATTTTGAAATAATCTTTGCACTCTGGCGGCAGATAGGGTAATTAATGAACACGCCGCAGGTCAAATCGGGATTTGATAAATCCACAGTCTCCAGGGGCAGCATAAATCTTATGTTTGCAAGGAACATTATTCCTATCCTATAAGCGACCTACAAAACGTGCAAACACACCATCATAATGGCGTATTTAAATCACTGCAGTTTTATTACAGATTCCGTTACTTCGTATAATAAAATAAGTAGAGTTGTTCGTAAAAAGAGTTAAAATGTAGCCTGTGATAAAAATATAACATCTCTGATTTTAAATATTTTATATTATTTTGTGTTAATTAAGGATGCATTTCGATGTGCAAATTACATGAATTATTTGGGTTTCTTAATATATTCAGACTATGTTGATTTCAACAAGAAGAGAAGCGGTTTGTGCGGACCTTTGGCAAAAGAATTACAGAAGAGGCTAGTGAAGTGATTTGTGTGGAGTGTAGCATTGTATGGTGCAGAGACGTGGATATTGCGACGGAATGAGGAAAAGCGACTGGAAGCTTTTGAGATGTGGATATGGAGAAGAATGGAACGTATAAAATGGACAGATAAAGTAAGAAATAAAGATTTGCTTGACAGAGTGGGTGAAAGAAGAACATTGCTGGACACATAAAGAAGAGGAAAAGAAATAGGATTGGCTACTACCTAAGAAGAAACTGCCTGCTGAAGGATGCCCATAAAGGAATGGTCAACGAAAATAAAGTTAGAGGCAGAAAAACATCAGATGATAGACAATATTAAAATAAATGGTTTGCATGCAGATACAAAACGGAAAGCTAAGTTAAGGAAAGAGTAGAGAATGTTGAGTTTGCAGTGAAAGACCTGCTCTTGAGCAGAACACTATGAATGAATGAATATTAATATCAGTTTGTAATCGTACAGCCCAATCTCACAATTGGTAAATTTACATAAGTAAATGGATGCAAGTTCAAGTGAACGTTGTTTACAAATAAAAATGATGAAGTAATAGATAATCAAAGTAGCTGCTAATAAAACATAATCTTCACTCCTGGTAATTATAAAGCCCAATTATATATCCATCCATCCATCCATAGTAATTCTGCCCGAAAGCAGGTCCTTCACT
The DNA here is from genome assembly GCA_030220185.1 of Diploptera punctata. Taxonomy (NCBI): domain Eukaryota; kingdom Metazoa; phylum Arthropoda; class Insecta; order Blattodea; family Blaberidae; genus Diploptera; species Diploptera punctata. The sequence continues at coordinate 252,374 of JASPKZ010007656.1, read as the reverse complement.
GCAATCATAGCATTTTCATGCTATGCTTGCAGCTTTACTAGGGAATTGTGTAGGTGTGGTAGCTTCCCGTTGCTTTCCACACCGGTGAAGAATGATGATGATGATGATAATGATAATGGTAAGGATGATAATGATAAGGATGATGGCCATATGATTTCGGGTACCGTTTGGGCCTTAAAGGTTTCCTGACATTTGTCTTACAGGTAAGGAAAAACCCCGATAAAAACCTCACCCAGAAAAACTTCCCCGACCGGGGATTGAACCCGGGCCCGCTGCGTGACAAGGCAGCACGCTACCTCGAGACCACAGCGGTGGACTCCAATTATATATAATGGAAAAATAAACCAAAGGTGTATAAAACCATGCGAATGATGGATACTAACTAAGAAGCTAGAATATATGGTGGGGAAATTTGAGCGGAAGATCCTTAGAAGTTCATTTAGAACTCGTACAAATGAGAATCAACAGTCGAGAATGCATTATAACCAGGAACTGAATGAACTGTACAATCGATAGGTGTATTGACTCACATTAAGTTGAAGGATAGTAGTTAAATATAACATTTGAGTTGCATTCAGAAAGTATTGTGTAAACAATCTATCTTGTTGTCATTAAATTCTAACAAAAGAGAGGATTGTTTTCTTTATATTGGGGCTTAAATCAAGTATGGGCAGGACATGTTTATAGAATGCATGAGCAAAGTATACCTAAGAGAATTTTGGAGGAATAATATTTGGGAATTTACTTGTTGGAAGATCTAAAGATAGATGGATTGATGCAGTGACTTTGGTTGGAAGTGCAGCATGGGAAAGGATAGCTTTGGACATGATGAATTGAAGGAATAAGATAGGGGAAGCTAAGGCCCAACATTGAACTGTTATGCCATTGTAAGAAGAAGAATGAAAATTTGAAAAAATACACATCTATATTCAGATATAATTATTTAATTTTATGAAATAAGTAATAAAATACAATTCTAACTACAAGTAGTCATTATATATAAAATTCTGTCCTAGAAGTTTGATTTTTGTACCTGCGAAATTCCAACGGAGGATGCATTTTTAGTTAAAGTTAAATCACATTTTTATTCAAAATATTATAGGTAAAAAAATCAAACTGCTAGGATAGATTTTTGTATATAATGAATACTTGTAATTTGAAGTTCACTTAATGTTATTTATTAGACCTGTATGAAATGAGAAAATTACATGTGAATAGAGGCATACTGTGTTCAGATTTCTTTACCTTAGTTTTTATCACTTGTTCTGATGTCACAACCTGTGGAAACGCGATGTTTAAACTCAATGCCAAGGCACATCCGAGACAACCAATGAAAGTAAAGTGATCCCACAACAGGCCTCAGGAGACCCTTGGGGTAGTACGAGGTTAAGGCTCCATACTTTTCCAGACAATCGGCACTTTATGTCAGCAGGGTTGTCAACCCTGCGTGACGGCCGCCTTTACCCCAGAACAAGCATCTGGTACTCATTTCCATTAGAGGCTGAGTCGACCCTAGGGCCATAGTGCCGCCAGAGGGATTGGGTCAGTTTAAAAATCCTGATCCCAACGGGACTTGAACCCTCGACCCTCCGGCTTGTAGGCGAGTGCCTTAACCACTACGCTACGGCACGAACATTAATAAATTAAGTTTCCTATCATTTCCTTATACGTGAGGAAAAATCCCGAATAACCTAACTTAGGCAATATCTTCCCAACGGCGATCGAAACCCCGAGATCACAGCGGTGCATCTCGTTACTTAAAGGGGATTTCATGTGATTAATCCAAACAATCCTGTTATTTACAGCACTTTATGTCCTGCCTTTTAATAAAGCGCGAAATTAAGATGAATTCCATGTGTTAGTGGGCATGTCACTTGTTTTTCTTAGTGGGGTATTTGATACAGCTCATATTTGGTGTTTGCTAAGCTGGGTAGAAAAAAAATATATACTGATATTTAGTGTTCTCTTAACATGTGCAATATCTGACATTTCCGTGACGCACGAACTATGTAAGCTAACCGAATTTTTCACCAAGTGAATATATTGTCCAATTTTGCAGAAGTTATCTTTGTTTTGTTAATTAAATCATTTCGTATTCAGTTTATTTAGGATAAAAAATGGTGTTTGCAGGTAAACCTCCGGTTTTGCTGACTAATATGTTGATTTTTTCTCGTTATATCAGTTTCACAACCTGTACTTTCCAGGAATTAGGAGTCCCGATATCTCCTTATCGATCTCCATGTGATGTCTTCCCGTCTAAGAGTAGAGATACCTTGCGAGATACTAGTACATGTTGATTCCATTCTGTTCTACTTCTATCCACCCAATCACTTATTACTTGGACATTTGTTTACTAATCTCTTCACTTCTTACATTACTCTTCTAACTTTATGCACTATTTTCCTTAAAATATTAGTTTCATTTATATTTAGAATCTATTTAATTGCAGAAGTACCCACTCTTGTCTCAAACGTTTGGGCCGAACGACTGCTTTATACTCGTAGATTCCTGTCTTGATATACATATCTAAGGATTTGTTTTTCCAAACAATATCATTCATGCATCCTATTATCCTTTCTGTTATATATGTAACTTCATTTGCAATCCTCCTCACCTAGTTATTTCAACACTCAAATATTTGTTGCCATTAATTGTTCCTTCTTATTCTAAGTTATATCTTAAGTAAAATTTACTTATAGTCATTGATGTAGTTTCTGTTAATTATGTTTTCATGTTGTAATTTCGGCTGCCAAGATAAAATGTATAGATCTATAATAACCTCTGAAAGTAATCAAATTAACTTTGCTTAATTGATAGTTATAGGCCAAGATTGGTTGCGAAAAGAATGAACAAATTGCGGCCGCAAGAGGGTTAACAATTGCACACGAACCACATACACACACACACACACACACACACACACACACACACACACACACACACACACACACCACACACACACACACACACACACACACACACACACACACACACACACACGCTGTGGTCTCGGGGTAGCGTGCTGCCTTGTCACGCAGCGGGCCCGGGTTCGATCCCCGGTCAGGACAGTTTTTCTGGGTGAGGATTTTATCGGGGTTTTTCCTCACCTGTAAGACAAATGTCAGGAAAACTTTAAGGCCCAAACGGTCCCCGAAATAATATGGCCATCGCAATCATCATTCATATTCATCTTAGGTTAAGTATAGGATTAGGGACTCTCCTGGCGCACCACTATCATCATCATCATCCATCATATCATCGGGGCAACGTAACTCCGCCTGCCAGGCGCCCCAACCTCAGAAGTGGGTTACAATTACGCCATGCCAGGAGAGAAACCAGGAATGTCGAAAGACAAACCTGGGGCATTTGAAAAAAAAATATTTATGTATTTATTCATTTACACATACATACAATTTTGTCGGGATACTCTACATCTGTGTCAAATTAAATTGATCCGTGATTTAAAATATTGGAAAATTTTCAAAATTGCTTCAGGTTAGGGGCATGGAAATTCTTAAAAATTAGCGACGATCACGATATGAGAATATGTCCAATGTGCGGGAGCTTTGAAGACGAGATACATATATTAGGAAAATGTAACGATTTGGAATATTGGAGGCGTCAGTTATTACCGGAAAGATTTCTAAATTCAAATCATGAAAGATCGGCATGCTAAGAGTTATTGGTAAACCCAGAAAATTGGATAAACGTGGATAGATTTCTGGACAAAACACGAAAAATAAGAACAACACTCATTCATGAATAAATAAATATATTAACAAATTGCAATACTATTACTTCTTAATAAGTCTAATTAAATCAGTTATCATATAATGTAATCGTATAGTTATCTAATTGTAATATTATTGTGTTTTCGTTTTTGTTTTAAGTACCGTATATTATTACCAAACATAACTTATTGTAACGAACTGTCAACAGCACGTACAGCTTACTGTCCATGCGACCCATATTTGTAAATAACATTGTATGTATCTTAATGTTAGTCTAATAAAGTCCTTATGTACTATAAAAAATTGGCACATCGTCAATAGCGACTTTCCTTTCGATTTGCTTAAACTAAGCCAGAAGTTTGGTTAAACTTAAGAAACCTATAATAGGAAGAAAATCCATAAAGGGAAAGGTAATTTAATAGTATACTTGGACTTGAATACTAAAACGTCACTCCATACTCATACAACCTCACGAAGGGAACATTTGAACCCTTGCAGGAGTTATTAATGAAACTAATTTAGATTCAGATGTCAGCGAGTGACTTACAGTTAGCCCATCGCCGAAAAGAGGTATGTGGTAGGCAAGTAAGATATTACTTGGATGAGAAAGGCCGAATAAATTATGTAGAGAGGCTCTAATATTTTAGGCTTGAGTTTGTTTTACGAATCCGAAAATCTTCAAACTCGAGATCTAAGATCTCCCTCCCGGAGATCTACAATTCTTGTATTTCTCTTTCCTAAAGAATCCATTAATTTTGGCCGGCTTTGATCTCGCGGTCCTTCAGACCGAAGACTCATAGATTACCGAAGCCAATGCTAAAAACTATGTCACCCAGAGACTTTGTAAACTAGGCCACTTAAGCAGGCATTCGAATTCATGGTCCGATTTGACTGGTGAACCGAATATAACTTTATGTATACAGTCAGTTGCGACAAAACAAACATGGGGCTGGAAAATAGATGTTTAAATTAAAACTTTCAAGCAAACCGCCACTTTTAAGTATGGAGTGCCACTGATTTTTGGAGGATACCTCTATAGTTTCATTCCAATATCATGTACTGAATTTCGTTGCGAAACGTAGTAGTAGTAGGACTTTATTAGACAAAAGTAAGATATTTACAATATTATTTACAAATATGGGTCGCACGGGCAGTAAGCCGTGCGTGCTGATGACAGTCCGTTACAATAAAGTAATAATGGGTAATAGTATAAAGAAAAACAAAAAACAAAAACATTATAATTACATAAAGAAAACACAATAATATTACAATTACATAATAATACAATAGTATTATACACTAATTGAGTTATGTATAATTATTAAGAATTAATGGTATTGTATTTTGATAACATATATTTATTCATGAATGAGTGTCTTTGCAAAAAGTAAGTAAATGCGGTCGCTGCAACTATTTTTATATTTTTACTTCAGGTTAAACCGCGCTCCTAATAACCCGAGTTTTCTTGTTTTCATACACGAACTCCTATTTTATGACGATTTCCTACGTGTCGAGTTTGGTTTCAAAATAACACAAAAAATGTTTCTTCTGAAATATTAGCAGACATGCACATTAACACAAACAAACAAACAAACAAACACACACACACACACACACACGTGTTTGTATATATATAAGCGTTAAACTAAACTTAAGCTAAGTAACTTTTATAAGATTCATGATGTGTTCCGTTGAGGTTTATTCAAAATTAATATAAAATTATAGAATATTCACCTGAAAGGTCCGTCTCCTCAACTTAGTTATCATTTAACTGTAGCGCTTTCGGGACTTGTCCCATCATCGACAGGATTCAAAACTGGTGTTTCACTGAAGATCTGGTAGAGGGGGTTGCATGTATTTGGTTCGTTTTCATTTATCAGGCTGTCGTTGTGAGCTGCTTTCATGATTTCCATCTCTTCGAGTACGTTTATCTTCGCTGGATTATTTTCTCTGTGCATTACTGTTAGGGTGTTTTCAATATTTAACATGCGATGTCCTTCATGGATAACGTGTTTTGCATAGCTTGATTTACCTTCTGCGTGAATGAAGTCTCGAAAATGTTCTTTGAATCTGATGTTAAAACTCCTGTTTGTCCTTCCTATATAAAATTTGTTGCAGTCCTTACATGTCAGTTTATAAACTCCTTTGCTGTTGAAAATGTTATTTTCTTCAATGTTATTGTTTATTATGTTGTTTAATTTGTTATTGGTTCTGTATGCTATTTTTACGTTTTTATCGGCTTTCTTTAGTGCATTGGCTAATTTTGTTGTTTCTTTTCCTGTGTATGTAAGTGTTATCCATGTTTTCTTGTTGTTGTCAGATTCTTTTTCTAGTTTAGTTATGTTGGTTATGTTGTTCTTCCTTTTTTGTTTTTTTACGAGCTTATCTATGAATTCTTCATTATAGCCATTGGTTTTTGCCATATACTTAAAGATGGCAAAAACCAATGGCTATAATGAAGAATTCATAGATAAGCTCGTAAAAAAACAAAAAAGGAAGAACAACATAACCAACATAACTAAACTAGAAAAAGAATCTGACAACAACAAGAAAACATGGATAACACTTACATACACAGGAAAAGAAACAACAAAATTAGCCAATGCACTAAAGAAAGCCGATAAAAACGTAAAAATAGCATACAGAACCAATAACAAATTAAACAACATAATAAACAATAACATTGAAGAAAATAACATTTTCAACAGCAAAGGAGTTTATAAACTGACATGTAAGGACTGCAACAAATTTTATATAGGAAGGACAAACAGGAGTTTTAACATCAGATTCAAAGAACATTTTCGAGACTTCATTCACGCAGAAGGTAAATCAAGCTATGCAAAACACGTTATCCATGAAGGACATCGCATGTTAAATATTGAAAACACCCTAACAGTAATGCACAGAGAAAATAATCCAGCGAAGATAAACGTACTCGAAGAGATGGAAATCATGAAAGCAGCTCACAACGACAGCCTGATAAATGAAAACGAACCAAATACATGCAACCCCCTCTACCAGATCTTCAGTGAAACACCAGTTTTGAATCCTGTCGATGATGGGACAAGTCCCGAAAGCGCTACAGTTAAATGATAACTAAGTTGAGGAGACGGACCTTTCAGGTGAATATTCTATAATTTTATATTAATTTTAAGCTACGTAAGTGAATATACTGATGATGTTCTGGATTTAGGCCTTAAAGTTTCCTGACATTCATATTACAGGTGAGGAAAACCCCGAAAAAAACCTCACCCAGGAAACGTGTCCTGACCGGGTAACGAACCCGGGCTCGCTGCGTGAGAAGGCAGCATGCTACCTCGAGACTACAGCGGTGGACACACGCACACTGTCTACTAACAACAGAACTTTCAACCATTGCAGGCTCCAGTAAGCGACACAAATCCAGCACCAAACTCTTACTTAAATAATAGGGAAACTATACACTCCTGACTTGTTGGATAGGACAACCACGTATGTGCCGCGCCCCGCCTCACTCCACTCTATTCGACTCAAACAGGAGTATTCATCTCTTTCTCACTGTGGGTTACCATTGCTGGATTCTGGTTTCGACTTCTATTGCTTGCAATTAAAAGCGGCAGGTATTTCTTTGGACACGACATTGGAACTTCATAACGTTTCTCCGAGAGAAATTTGAATGTTGGTTTCAGCAAGTAAATTTTCAAGATTTCCTTGTAAGTATGATCGATAAAGGTATTTATATAGTTTTAACTTAGTTTTCATTATAACACTTTCAATAGCCTAATTCCTTCGGAATTCGTTAAAACGAATTTTCGCTGAAAACAATCCAGTGCACTTCTATATAACAAATTAAAATAATTGATGGATTTAACTGACTTACCTCATTATTGCAGAAATCTCTGAATTGGAGATTTAAAAGTTGGCGGGCCTGCTGTTGTGAAGTCACAGAGACATCTGTGACAAGATTTAATTTTACTTATAACAAAGACATCTACTATAATAGAATTCGAAATAGAAAGATAAAAGTCTTTAAAATTAGTTGGAAAAGGTAGGATTTCTGTTGAAATGATAATTTTCATTTTCTTTATTATTCAAATGTTTTATAAAACTGCACGTCTCCTTAAAAAAATTCTCATCTACACTTTTCTTTTCTAATTCCAACAAAAGAGATTCCGTCCTATTTTTTTATTTGAAATTGTCACTTTATGGACATCACCATGTATGACTTAAAAAATACAATAAGTTACAATAAAATTATTATAACTCTAATTGTATTATTGTTACTATTATTAATACTATTACACTGGTCAACATTATTTTTGTCTCATGTTTACCAATAGTTGTACTTAATGCAGTTTTTTTATTGTGTTTTAAAATATGTATTCGGAATTTCTCCATCGTCCAGTTTTTTATTTCAATTTCAATTAATTGATTTTAAATAATTACTTTTTTAAATAACAATTTTTTCGTCGATTTGTCCATTGTAAAAACTGAGCGATGAACACGGGAACACTTTTATCAGCAGATTTTAGCTATGGAAAAGAGATATCAAGGCAAATGGAATCCTAATATGCTGGCCGATTATTGTGGACCATCAAGAGGGATGCTCCAGAGGCGAAATATAGCAGCAAATCGTCATTTCTTACTTTCTAGGTGAATCCGAATGATCGAATATTGTGTGGGCCTAGTTCGAATGTAGAAAATATTAAAGTGTTTGAAAATATAAATGCCTGTCTCTCGGAAATCTTGCCTGATGGAGACAAACTAATATCATATTTGAATTCAGGAGAAAAAATACTATCAGAATCACACATTTTTCTTTCTGAGACAAAAAAAAAAGTTTATTTGTTTCTCAGTGCTATTAGTGATATATCAGTGGCAATATAATTAATAAACCATCTGTCATAATGTTTTAATATAGAAATTTTCTAGTAGAAGAGTTTTATCTCCTTATAAAATTTTAAAAATGTTCACATAGAATAGGAGATAAAGTTATAAAATTTGTTATAGCTCCAGATATTTCCATTATTCTTGTAATATTTCCTATAATATCATAAATATTGTCAGTATCATTAAAATTACTGTTTTGTAAATGCCACTAGACTATCTTACGAAATTTCTGGCCTTGTCTCCTGACATTGACTGGATTGTAACCCATTTCTGATGTCGCAATCCCTAAAGGTGGAGTTACATATGATATGATGTCTGATAAGTTTAAATTATATGAAAGCAATTAGAGAATCCTTAAATCTAAACATAACCTAAATTCCAGACCGGAGGCGATCACAGAAATTAGGGTAAGGTCGGGTGAATCGGGACAAAAATAGGAAAATCTATAATGTCGGTTTCATTATCTGTAAGACATATAGGCTATGTTTTGTACTTGTTCATTCAATATAATCTTGATCGATATTTTGTAACAGCTATACTCTCAACAAACAAATGCACGAGGAATTATTGGCATTTATATTCCAGTAACTTCATCCTAATTGGTAGAATGAATAGGATCAATCTTTTTTTGTGAATCAAGATAGTTTAAACTGTCTTATTTCGGTAAAATATTTATTTATCAGATATTTTAAACACAATTCCATAATATATTGTTGTATATAAACTACTATAGAATCAGATTTATTTCTATATATAGGCCTACAAACATTTTTTTCATCCCCCAGCTCCAACACACTTTCCATGATACGGTATCATTCACGTCCTTTATATTGTCACTATATATTATAATAGATCCACCGCTGTGTTTTCGAGGTAGCGCCTTGTCACGAAGCGGGCCCGGGTCGATTCCTGGTCGGGACTGGCTCTTGGGTGAGGTGTTTTCCGGGCTTTTCCTCACCTGTAAGACAAATGTCAGGAATCTTGGGGCACAACGGTCCCCGAAAATCATCCGGCCATCATCATCATCCTTATCATTATCATCATCAACCTTCACCGGTGTAGAAAGCAACGGGAAGTTACCACACTTGTAATTCCCTAGTAAAGCTAGAAAGCATAGCATGAAAATGCTACGATTGCAGTGAAAGACCTGCCCTCGGGCAGAATTACTATGGGTGATGGATATATTATAATAACGCCCACACATAGTGTTATCCTTTTCGTCTCCAATATCATCATCAGGATCATTGCAATTTCTCCGCGAAGCAAAAAGCTCTCTTTATTACATTGTTGAAATCTAATTCGAATCCACAAGCAGAAATTGGCTACCAACTCTTTTTTCAACGGATAGTCACTCACAGTGTTACGATGACAGTGAAGGCTTGAACCAGGTATCCCAAATAAGCTTTTCTCCTGACATAATGCTTTAACATCTCTATGCAAATCAACTTCTGTTCAACTCTTTTCAGGATTACTCATCTGAAATGCAACAGTTACAAATAAAATAATGAAATATGCTGTCCCTATTCAGCCGATAATTAGTAGGGATTCACCCGAAATACATTCAATTTTCATAGGTTTATAGCATTTGAACCATTATCGACAAAATAGGGAATTAACCCGATCTCTTTGGGGATAAATACTTTATAATTTAGCAACACTTAATTCGTAATATATTAGTTAATACGATTTAATAAGAGACACGCATTACAACAAAAAAACGAAAATATTGAATGTACAAAGCTATTGTTCCACTTACTTGGAACACCAATTCTGTGTTGTGAAATTCAGAAAACCAATCGACTTACAATTGGTTTTGATACAGTAAGTACAGATATCAAAACTTCCGCTGAGAGACTTAGATTTTCAGTGGAGAGAACAAAATTTAAAAGTGTCCCAATCACCCTGTGTCTCGTTTCAGCTGAGTTTACCGTCTTCTCTTCAGGGGAAAGTTTATATATTTTTGCCAAAAATGCAATTTGTAAAGATTTTGGAGTGGCACTCCACATACCGTATCAGCACTCTGTCGTATCCATCCATCCATAGTAATTCTGCCCGAAAGCAGGTCCTTCATTACAATCATAGTAGCATTTTCATGCTATGCTTGCAGCTTTACTAGGGAATTTTAGGTGTGGTAGCATCCCGTTGCTTTCCACACCGGTGAAGGATGATGATGATGATGATAATAATAAGTATGATGATGATGGCTATATGATTTCGGGGACCATTTGGGCCTTAACATTTTCCTGACATTTGTCTTACAGGTGACGAAAACCCCCGATAAAAACCTCACCCAGAAAAACTGCCCCGACCGGGAATCGAACCCGGGCCCGCTGCGTGACAAGGCAGCACGCTACCTCGAGACCACAGCGGTGGACTTCTGTCGCATCAAGTAGTCAGATTTATTTGGAGCGCGGGAAAAAGTGTGTATGTAACAGACCTGTGAAAGTCACGTCTGCCCTTCAGGCGAGGCGCATCAACCTCACACTCAGCACAGTGTTCGCATGCACAGATTCGGACCGCGCGTGTGGAACGTGTACTCCAAGATTGTCGGGAAAACTGTGTTTTTAAACGGTCCTATTCTGTTCCAAGTTTTGTTTCGTGCTGTTTTGATGCTGGAGAGCATCATTGTAGCTTTTAAAGTTCTTCTCTGGAAATGTCTTGCTTAATCCATTCGCCTCAAAAGACGAGGTAGATGCCCTAGCAGTTAAATGGCCTTCAACTCAGAAAACGAGGTACACTCGCTTAACTCTGCTGTTTCATAGTTTACAATATTTTGTACATCTCTTGGCAAGATAATATTTTGTTAACGTTTATGAATAGTAAATGAATGTGTTTTAGCCTTCACCCTTATTATGAACTCAAGTACCGTTATGTTTTGTTTGTTTTTATTGTCTGAAATAGACTATATAATTTACAGTAACTTAAATCCGGTTTCTCGGGAAATGCATTGAGCATTGAAACCAGAAGCGAATGGGTTAATAACTATTAATTTATTTATTTATTCTTTACATAGTATTCTCAAGGTGAGAGAGGTATGAAGAGAGGTAAATAGTATTTGATAATAAAACAAATTATATATAAACTTCTAGTTACCTGACAGTGTTACAATTAATTTGGATAATCAAGTGCACATTTTAGTGATAATTAGGGCCAGAATGTTTATGGCCTTAAAATGTTTAAAAAATGACCTACAACTTTCCCTTAAAACTCTCGTAAAATGACCTAAGAGTGTAAAAAAATGACCTAATAGAAATTATAAATTAAATGCTAATTACAGTAACTAATTAATAATTATTAATTTATTAAATATAAATGGTCTAAGACAAATAATGTTTATTGATTGGGTAACCATTCTGAAAGAAATCATCTTCTCAGTAGTAATACAAAATAACTAAAACATTATTAATTACCACTAGGTTAATCTCATTTGTATTAAGCTAATATGAAAAGTTAGTAACTGAACATACCTTAGTTGAAAATACACCACCATAGTCCATCTTTATAAGTGATGGATTGGCGGCGGTTGACAAGTAACACTGTTTAATACTTGGAGCAAGTTATCTCTACTTCCACATATATTCACATTTGAAAAACACTATTTTAGTGGCTGCTAAATCTTCGTTAAAAATATCCATTCGGAATTCTTTACCTTACAAACTACAGTCTATTTGACGCATTTTCTGAAATCTTTAGTTTTATCTAACACAAATTTCAATTTCTCTCTAACTGCTTCCTCAAACTCTCCATATACTTTGTTTATAAATTTTCAGCACTATTGACTAAAGCTATTAGCATTTCCAATAGCATACCACATTTTTGTAAATGAGTTATGGTTTCTGGCAAAAATGCTTTTTATTCTTCTTCTTCTTCACTTCACGGGCTAGGCAAAATGCCTGTTCCGCCTCAAAGTTGTTCTGTCCATGCAAAAATGCAAAATTTGATTTAATGCAAGCCAATTTACCTTCCATTTCAAGATCAGACAACAGGTCCTGTGCACTCCCGATTGCCTTAGCATCTGCCCTATCAAAGCTATTTACTATCTCTCTCACTATCTGAAAATTGCCACAATGGTATATGCATACTGTCAACTACGTGCCCCAACACGACACAATTGGTTCTGGGGAAAACTACACCAGGGGCATTGCCTTCTAATGGTTGAAATTCGCTTATATTTTCCAAGACACCTTTCTCGTTTAATTCTAATGACATACACCTATTTTAGTTGAGAATAATCGAAAATTGAGATCGATAGAGTAGTTTTACTATTTTTGTTTCGGGTTGAACCCCATTCTTGATGGTCCTATTCTGCTGGTTAATGAACTGCAGCTTTTTTTAAATTCATTGCTATATACCAAGTTTGGTTTATAAAAAAAGGCTACCGTTACAATGTTGATTTATTTCGACATTGTAATTAAATTTTTGACATTATGCAAAGAAGGCCAAATGTGACATGAAAAAAAATATATGCTTGAACCAGGATTTGAACCTGAGACCTCTACCTTTATATGTTAATGAGATCAGTGACGTATATAGTTAGAGTCTGCTGTTATTTATTTTTCTTTTCTTGTCAGATATATTTATAGGCTATATGTCACGAAAAATAAAATTAATATCTAAACCGGAATTTGTACCCAGGACTTCTAAGTCTATATGCTAGTGCGTTACCGATCACGCTATCCACGCATCCTAATATAAACAATAATTTTCCTCTTTATATATTAAAGGAAATCAAATTTTTGGATGTCTTAATGAAACAATTTGGAGAAATAAACATTTAAAAATGAAACTAAGGCCAGGATTTATAAAATAATTGTAAGGCCTATCATAACTTATTAGGCAAAAACAAGACCAGATACTGTATAAATAATTATATTTCTGGAAACAACAAAGATTAAAATACTTCGTACAATTGTGGGGAATACTTTATGGAATAGAGAAAGGAGTGAAAGTATCAGAGAAACATGTGCAATCGAGGATATTAAGCAATGGCTATATACGATAAAACAAGAATGGGATGTGCATAAGCAGAATGGACAGCAATAGAATTGTCAAGACTGCAAGGGATAATCTGCCTAGGGATAGAAGACAACAGGGAAGTCCCAGAATGCGGTGGCATGGCCACTAAAGGTGAGGCAACAAGAATTGACAAAATAATAAGTTTAAAACTATAATGGAAGAATTAATATATATATATATATATATATATATATATATTAATTTTCCTTTTCAAATAATATTTGGCTTTGTGTGTATAGTATGTAGATAAAGTTGTCAAAAAATATATATATATATATAGTAGTAGTAGTAGTAGTAGTAGTAGGACTTTATTAGACAAAAAGTAAGATATTTACAATATTATTTACAAATATGGGTCGAACGGGCAGTGAGCCGTACGTGCTGTTGACAGTCCGTTACAATAAAGTACCGTTACAATAAAGTAGTAGTAGTAGTAGTAGTAGTAGTAGTAGTAGTAGTAGTAGTAGTAGTAGGACTTTATTAGACAAAAAAAGTAAGATATTTACAATATTATTTACAAATATGGGTCGCACGGGCAGTAAGCCGTACGTGCTGTTGACAGTCCGTTACAATAAAGTAATAATTGGTACTAGTGTAAAGAAAAATAAACAAAAACAGCAATACCATTACAATTACATAAGGAAAACACAATAAAAATATTACAATTAAATAATAACACAATAGCATTATACACTAAAAACATTAACATTACAATTACATAAAGAAAACACAATAATATTACAATTAAGTAATAACACAATAGCATTATACACTAAAAAAACATTAACATTACAATTACATAAAGAAAACACATTAATATTACAGTTAAATAATAACACAACAGCATTATACACTAATTAATTTATATATAATTGTTAATAATTAATGGTATTGCATTTTGATAACATATATTTATTCATGAATGAGTGTTGTCCTTATTTTTCGCGTTTTGTCCAGAAATTTACCGAGGTTTATCCAATTTTCTGGATTTACCAATATTGTAATAATTGGTACTAGTGTAAAGAAAAATAAACAACAAAAAAAGCAATAACATTACAATTACATAAAGAAAACACAATAATATTACAATTAAATAGTAACACAATAGCATTATACACTAATTAATTTATATATTATTGTTAAGAATTAATGGAATTGCATGTTGATAACATATATTTATTCATGAATGAGTGTTGTCCTTATTTTCCGCGTTTTGTCCAGAAATTTACCGAGGTTTATCCAATTTTCTGGATTTACCAATAACTCGTAGCATGCCAATCTTTCCAGATTTGAATTTAGAAATCTTTCCGGTAATAACTGACGTCTCCAATATTCTAAATCATTACATTTTCCTAATATATGTATCTCATCTTCTAAGTTCCCACACATTGGACATATTCGCATATCGTGATCGTCGCTAATTTTTAGAAATGTCCATGCCCCTAGCCTAAACCAAGCAAGCCCTGATCTCTCCTTAAATCCTAGGTTGAGTATATACGATTATTTTCCCGAGACGTGTTTTAGGCCTCTTTGTAAGCACAGTGAGCGTTTTCCTGTACATTCGGCGAAAGTATCTTGTTGGTTTATATCTAAGTACCTCCTCCTTATTTTTCTCCACACGTTCTTGCGATTTTCATTCCCTTTTTCCCATATCCAGCCCATCCAAATCTTTTGGAGTTCTCTCCTAATCTCGTCTGCCCAAAATTTAACATCTATGTTTTTAATTTGGTGGTCGTAACAAATTGCTCTAAGCATTGTTTGTTCACCTTGGATTACTCGCAACCAGTACTTGAGTACACGAATTTTACAGTTTATGTCGTCCTGGAATGACCCAAATTCATATAAAATTCCACAGTTAGAAACGGCCTTACTAAGTCCTGTAATATATTTTAGAAAATGCGTATTTAGTACTTCCGTTCTTTGGAAACCCCAAATCTCACTACTACCTGTATAGTGCATTACTGGCCTGACCATCGCTCCATACATTTTTTCTAATGTGCTGACTGGAATATCAGGCACTCGACCCAGAATACCGAGTACACTGTTAAGTTGTCCCCTCCCTTTAAATAATGCTATATCAATTTGTTTTTTCCACTTTCCGTTCATTTTCAACGTCGTACCAAGGTATTCAAAATGTTTCACGTTTTGAAGTACTTGATCTCTGTATTTCCATTCCTCTGCTCTACCATAAACCGTTCCAGTTTTAAAGGTCATTGTTTTTGTCTTACTAACATTTACAGTCAATCCATATTTCTGTAAAATATATATAATATATAAGGTGTATGCATAATTGCCTCTCTTTACCTTACATTAACCTCTCTCTTTTTATGTATTTTTATATGTCCCTCGCCACTCTGGTATTACAGGGCCACGAGATGTCTGGAGAGGATTTTCAAATCTGGATCTCACATAATATTTGTTTTGACAACACATGGACATGGATGGCCTCCTAAGGTGAGCCAACAACTTGTAGGTACCTCTGAGGAACAACTATATTTAAGGCAAGACATTTATACTAAATCAAGGCAAATTTGATTGGATGATTGTGATGGCCACTTGTTACCTGAGATCATGCGATTTGAACAAGAGGATTCTATGTATGTTTTTTTTTAATTTTTGTTGTCTTTGAAATTAAATGGTTTTAAAAATTCATCTAAGGTTCATGTTTTGTCCACAATGTTTATAATCTCTACGTACTGTCTACTTCAATATTACTATACACACATTATCCTATATTTAGTTATAAACTTTAAATTAACTTTTATAAGATTCATGACCCAAATTAGTCGCTCAGAAAATGAAAAATGATGTCAAACTTGAAAATCGTTACACAATTAAGAACTCATTTGAACTAGCAGACAAACTACAGAATTTAGAAATCAATAGGAATACTAAAATGACGTCATTCGACATAAAAAACCTGTACACTAATATCCCGATAAACGAAACAGCAAACATAATAAAACAAAAACTAACAGACAGTAAACTTGAAGATAACTATATCAATCAGTTAAACAAACTAATAACAACAACAATAAAGCAAAATTACTTCCAATTTAACAATGAACTCTTTATTCAAGAAGACGGGATCCCGATGGGGAGTCCTACATCTGGAATAATGGCAGAAATCTTCCTACAAGAACTGGAAAATAAACATTTTGAGGAACTAATACACAAATTCAACATAAAACTAATAACACGATATGTCGATGATGTACTAGTAATATATGAAAATGAAAACAGAAAAGAAAAAGAAATACTACAAGACTTAAACAACATGCATGAAAAAATCACTTTCACCGAAGAAATAGAAGTTAACAACAGCATAAACTACTTAGATTTGCCTATAACCAAAAATCTACACAACAATAAACTAGAAATCGGTATCTACCGAAACCCACAAACAATGCTCTGGCCATAAACAAAAATTCTACACACCCTTTTCAACAGAAAATTAGTACCATTTAATAGCTTAGTCAGTAGAATGTTGAAACTCCCATTAAGCAAAGACAATTATATCCAAGAACTCAACTACATTAAGTATATGGCAAAAACCAATGGCTATAATGAAGAATTCATAGATAAGCTCGTAAAAAAACAAAAAAGGAAGAACAACATAACCAACATAACTAACTAGAAAAAGAATCTGACAACAACAAGAAAAACATGGATAACACTTACATACACAGGAAAAGAAACGACAAAATTAGCCAATGCACTAAAGAAAGCCGATAAAAACGTAAAAATAGCATACAGAACCAATAACAAATTAAACAACATAATAAACAATAACATTGAAGAAAATAACATTTTCAACAGCAAAGGAGTTTATAAACTGACATGTAAGGACTGCAACAAATTTTATATAGGAAGGACAAACAGGAGTTTTACCATCAGATTCAAAGAACATTTTCGAGACTTCATTCACGCAGAAGGTTAATCAAGCTATGCAAAACACGTTATCCATGAAGGACATCGCAAGTTAAATATTGAAAACACCCTAACAGTAATGCACAGAGAAAATAATCCAGCGAACATAAACGTACTCGAAGAGATGGAAATCATGAAAGCAGCTCACAACGACAGCCTGATAAACGAAAACGAACCCAATACATGCAACCCCCTCTACCAGATCTTCAGTGAAACACCAGTTTTGAATCCTGCCGATGATGGGACAAGTCCCGAAAGCGCTACAGTTAAATGATAATTAAGTTGAGGAGACGGACCTTTCAGGTGAATATTCTATAATTTTATATTAACTTTAAATTACACTTCTAAAAATATAAAAAAATGAGAGAACCCTATGGTTTTTATCTCACGATTTGTCTTACAGGAGTGGAAAAATACCGATAAACCTTCATATAGTAGATAAGGTGCTCCGACAGACGATCGAACTGGGGCCACTGCATACGAATTAACGACGCTACTCCGAGGCCGCTGTGGTGGATCCGTACATTATATATATATATATATATATATATATATATATATGTGTGTGTGTGTGTGTGTGTGTGTTTGTGTGTGTATGTGCGTGTGTGTGTAAAACATCACTGCTATAAAGTAAAAATATTCTCTTTAATTTGCTTACTTGTTATAGTCAGCTGCAGACCGAGTTCTCACGACATCTAGTAATAATGGAGAATATAATATATATATATATATATATATATATATATAAAGTGTTTGAATTGGATTCGCCTGGTTGTGTATTGGATAACACGCTGGGGTACCGAACCAGAGTTCCAGGTTCAAATCCCGATGAATTGTTTATTTTTGCTATCGTGTTATATATATGATTAAGAACGTTTCGACATGATCCTATATACCATTAACAAAGAATGATGGCATATCGGATCATGCTGAAACTTTGGCCACAGGCTGAGCTTGAATCCATGAAAACCCAACAAAACTTTCTTAACAATACTTATATCCGCGCGAAAATCTACAATATAACATATATATATATATGTTTATGTGTGTGTGTTTGTGTGTAATATGTGTGTGTCATGTTATACATGTGAATATTTACGATTTGTGGCAGGATATACTTTAATAGATAAAAAAACTGAGTTAAGATATCCGCAAAGAACTACAGATATTCAGTTTGACAGGTAAAATAGAAGGGTGTAGGAGAAAATGGTAAGAACATGTCTGCAGAATGGACACCGACATTTTGCCTATGAAAAGTTTGAACAATCAACCAAAATGAGGAAAAAGATATCGGGGACGCCCATGAAGGAGATGGATACAGCAGCTATAACACTTGGAGCCGGAACGAACCTTGCAAGAAGAAGAAGAAGAAGAAGAAGAAGAAGATATATAATTATATTATATTCATATTGGTTTCTAATTTGTAGGGTCGATATAAATGTAAAAACGGTTCAAATTGATTTCGGCAATCTGAATAATGATATATCCAGTTCCTTTTCAGTTCAAGTATAATCGTTCAAATGAATTGAAGATGCATATTTGTAAAACTAGGTTACTTTGCCTTTAAGCTGCCAGGAAATCCCACCGCCACGCATAAAGGGAGATTCCTTACATACATGAAAATCAAAGTAAACCATCGTGATGTCAGTATCCTAGTGATTATAATGACTTTGTGCAACAAATATAATTTTATTTTTTGCTACGCCATTTTGAAAACATTCGCGAAATTATTAAATATTTTCTAGTGCTATTACCCATTATTACGAGCGACATCAAGTTCTAATAAATATTGAAAATCATATTTTTTTTCGAGTTTAAAACTTTTAAAAGCTATGCAGGTCTGAGATTCAACTTAATTAATAATACAGGGCTATTCAAAAAGAAGGAACAGCCTTCAAACATTTATTTCTTCCAAATTACAAAAAAATAGGAACACAATTCCAACGTTCTTGGAAAGAGAAATGTTTGAAGTTCCGATCACGGCCGCATTGGCGCTGTTACTTGTCATATTGATTGTTTGTATTAAGATGTCGGCACAACACACGTTAGATTGGAAGAGGAGCAGAAAAACAACTTCATCGCCGGTGGCCCACCAGGTCACCACACCTAAACCCGTGTGATTTTTATATGTGGGAATATGTAAAATATCGTATTTGTATCCACCTATGCTTGACATTCTTGAAAAATCGGCGACATCGAATTGTTAAGACTGTGAATTCGATAACTGGAGACCAGCTGATTCGTGTGTGACAAGAAATGAGCCACCGTTTTTATGTTTGTTGTGTAACATATGGTTCTCATATTGAATGCATAAAATAGTGCAATTTGAAGTTTTCTCTTTCCAGGAACGTTGGAATTGTATTTCAATTCTTTGTAGCTTGGAATAAATAAATGTTTGAATTCTGTTCCTTCTTCTTGAATAGCCCTGTGTATTCTAAACAAAATCTGTGAACTGTACGTTTAGTGTGATTTATTTAAACCAACCGAAATGTGACCTAACTGGTTAGTGTGAATTGTTTTGGTTAGCTCTTTCAATTCAATAGATGTTTATCAACGTTTTATTGTATAAAATTTCTTCCGATATGTAATATATCCGAGGCTTCCACCATCAATGTTTTACATTAACTGTACGCCCTTAGAAAAAATGAGTCTTCCGCAGATTCTATCAACCGATCGGGGAACTTCGTGAGCGCTCGTAGAAGCCGTATTCACATCAACACGTTTTCAGTAATTGTACCGGGTTGTTTGCTAGTTAACGCAGTGTACACTCAAGCAACACGAAAGAGAGAGCATGGCTTAGTGTGTTTGCGTTGTCGAGAGTTTTAAAAGACATCATCTGCGTTCGTAATCTCACGCGTTCGATTCCCGTTATAATTTTTTTAAAGTGAATGTTTGAATAGCATTTCGCGTGTAGTATAATTTTATATTTTAGTTTTATGGATTTAATGCACACACAAAACACACAAAAACAGAAATTAAAACCTTCTTCTAATAAATAAATGAGAAAAGAAAATAATATCTTCAAAAATGAAAACATTAGCAAAAACAAAATCAATACCGGGTGTATGAACCCACAGCATCTATTACCGCCCTCAATCTGCGGGACATTGAGATTGCCTTGTACTTATGTTCCTGTGTACAACTCGATAGCATTCATTATAAACAAACTTGTTAGAGGCGGTTGCTTTTGTTTACACGTCGTCTTAGCATCACAATCTATTGAATGCAATACATTAAAAATTACCTAGAACAAACCCTGAATGTTGTAAATATAATTATTCAATACCGGCATTAACATTAATTTAATTCAAATGTCAAAATAAAATGTTGTATTTAGTTCATAAAACATTTTAATACAAATATCACAAGAAAACTGCATAATTGAGGACGCGAACCTGCGACCTTCATTAACAGAATAAGTAACTGCAATGCTTTACCGCTGAGCTAACAGAACACGTAGGAATGTCTTCAGTTCATGCCACATAACACAGTAGCTCAGGGACAGCACAAATTTGACTAGTTTCCTAGTTTCAAACCAGCGCTGTGTCGAGTAGGACTTAGAAGAAATGTGCGTTCAAGAGAAGACTCATTTTTTTTATCTGAGGATGTACACTGATAAACATTCATAAAACAATCCTGGACTTCTGCACTTAGAACACATTTATCATGAGAACAACTGCAATAACTTTATTCCCTAAACAATCCATGCTGGTATTTATACTATCAAGATAATACTGGGAATAGACTATACTTGGTGTTAATACTATCTTGTGTTCTATATTAATTATAAATGTCTTCACGAAATCCGCAAAGTTTCCGTTCTCTCAATTTGCCACTTGAAACAACTCTACTGCACTAAGAACCTGTAATAGCACTGCAGCAACTTGCATAATTTATCGACCACATTCTCCAAGCAATATTGCAGTTGAGATAGCGATCGCAATTAAAACACACCTTAATCTCGAAACAAACCAACCCTTTTGCTTCCATTTTAGCCAGTTCCCAAGGAATGAGGTTATTCTCTTTAAAATATTGTAAAATATTGTCTCGCAGCGGGACAAATGGGGATCAATCATTCAATCAGTTTCATTTGTATTTAAAAATGTACATGTATTTTTTTAATATCTCAAACCATTGTGCTTAGTTTAATTTTGCAATGAGTGAAGTTTGGCCATCGGATACTTACAGAGTATCAGTTCTTTTCATTTTCCATAGTAAATATGAAGGCAAAATTTAACTACAAACTGTCATTATATAGTAAAATCTTTAAATTAAGATATGTTTGAAATTAAACTTCAAAAGATTATATATATATATATATATATATATATATATATATAGGCCCTATATATATATATATATATATATATATACACTAATATTAAAAATATATAGTTATAACGCTATAACATCTAAATACACAAGCGTTGCTGCTATAAAGTAAATATTCTCTTTAAATATACTTGCTTGTTAGAGTGGACTCTAGGTGGCAGTAGGAAAGATATCACGCTACCTCTCGTTTACATTGAGATTATATATATATATATATATATATATATATTCCGATTGAGGGTATTTCCACTTTTTCAGCGGTTGCCCTTTTACCAGCCGGCTGCTGGCCCTTCACATCCACATGTGTCAATCACAGAGGTAGATGATCAACAGCCAGTGTAGGGGTGACATGTGGTTAAGCATGTCGATTCCCCCAGCCGTTATAGCTGGTTCCTCAACCTGGAGCCGCTACTTATTGTAGCCACCCAATTGCCTCACGATGCTGGGTGGGCACCGGTCCCATACTGGCCGAAATACCATGAGAAAATTTCTTCCCCCATGGAGACTCGAACCAGCGCAAGTTTCGTAGCTCTGCGCCAAGGCTTCCTACCTTAACCGCTCGGCTACGGCGCGGGACTATATATATATATATATATATATATATATATATGTATATATAAGATAAATAAATGTTTGCGTTAGGATTCCTGAATAGCTCAGATGGCTAGAGCGCTAAACGTACAAAGTTTAGACACTGAGGTTCAAATCCCGACTCAGGCATTTATTCTTCTTTTGATGTAATATATAGCCTATGTACACCGCTGTGGTCTCGAGTTAGCGTATTGCCTTCTCACGCAGCAGGCCCGGGTTCGAGGTTTCCTCGGGGTTTTTCCTCAGCTGTAAGACTAATGTCAGGAAGCATAGGCCCCAACGTTCCCCGAAATTCATCCGACCATAAGTATCATCTTATCATCATTCACCGGTGTGGAAAGCAACGGGAAGCTACCACTATAATTCCCTATTAAAGCTGCAAAGCATAGCTAGAAATTGATATGATTGCAGTGAAAGACCTGCCCGCTGGCAGAATTACTGTGGATATAAATATATATACATATGATGATAAAAATAAATTTCCTGAGCCGGGCGTTTATTTTTCTTTTCATGTCATATTTGGCCTTCATTGCTAATGTCGAAATTTAATTCTAACATCGATATATATATATATATATATATATATATATATATAGCCTCTGTATTTCATTAACAATGTATCCAACTCCTCCAATTTGTATGTATGATACTTTATCTAATCTTGTTTTTCTTCTTAGAAAATCGATCTCGGCTGCTAGATGTTTCTTTCTAATATGTTTTACATTCCATTCTTCAGCTGCTTATATTATAACACTTTGGGCAATATATGCATCTTTGTGCTTTTCCCATAATATAGGGTTTACTCATCTGTTAAATTGTTGGCCTTTATTTTTTTCTACGTATAGTTTCATTGTCTTTACTGGCTTCTGTATTAAATATAACTCCTAAATCACTAAGAAAAAATTGTATATGAAGGGTAGGGAAAGAACATTTAAGTAGCATTCTTTCCTGAAACCAAGAAAACATACCGATAATTTCAGTAGTACATCATCCATACGTCTTTATCTGAATGCTAAACTTCAGAGATAAATAAACCCATGATTGAACCATTATTTAACTGTATTATACTTTTAATTCATAGAAGTCTCGATGGAAAATAGAATGACACAGGTGTCTACCTATGCCCTTCATATGTTTGCGGGAGTGTGACACAAATGTTATTGAATTATAACGAGAACTCATGAACAATGCCCGGCGAACAACAGAAAGGAAAAGAAATGTAGAGCTATTAAACTAATTCCAGCCACGTACTTGGAGATTGCTTTTCAGCCATTTGTATGTAAGTCCGTTTCCAATTTGAATAATTCAAACTACCTCTTAACAACTGTTCCTAACGTATTTAAAATTCCTTTTGTAGAGAGAAAAATTTTATTGTCTAATATTTTCTTTTTTTAAGGAAAGGAGAAGTGCTTAATATCACTTTCAGCGTTTTCTTTTAACACCACTTCTCTGTGATTTATACACAATTTAAATAAAGGAAAGTCGATTGTGAAGAGATGTAAAAAGTAACCCCTAATAAATATATACAGAGTGTAAATTAATTATACCGCTCAAATTTAAGTACGTATAGAGGGGCACTTTGAGATAATAAACTAATAGTCTACCAGGGAAAATGGGCGAGTTATAGGGATCCAAACTAAACGATATATGATACAGATAAATCAACAGCAGAGTATACTGGAAGAGAAAATTATACCAGAATAACTTCATATTTTAGTATTAATTCCGAGATAATTGCTAATAATTCATCAACAACGTTTGTGAAATATTAGATTTTCAAATTCCTTAAAATTTCGATCTGAGCAGATGATTGCACGCCACTGCTCTCTGGTTAGTAGAATTGGTACAACGAGAGCCTTAGTACAGAGTGAAACACGCATGATCTGTGTGGATTTAAGTGATGTATTTAAGATTCGAACACTGAAGGTTCACATCACGGCAGGTGCCTTTTTTCTCTTTCTTTCTTTCTTTCGTTATTTCTTCACTGTGATATGTTGACACTGAAATTTGTAGAGTATGGGCTTGCGAAAAATTCCTGTTCTCCTATTGTACACTGCGCGTATACTGTGATATGTTGACACTGAAATTTGTTTAGTATCGGCATTCTTACTTACTTACTTACTCACTGACACTATCGAACCCGTAGGTTCATGGCCGCGCAGACATAAGCTCTCCATACATCCCTATCCTGAGCTAATGCTTTCCAATCATTCCCTGTATAATCTACTTCCCTCAAATCGTAGTTGATGTTGTTCTCTCACCTCATTCTTGGTCTACCAACTGGGCGTTTTCCTTCTGGTTTAGTATGGGGATGCGCAACATTTCTATTCTTCTATTAATTACATTAACATCTGATTAGAAGTTACTTCAGTATCAGTTCAGTTGCAATGCATGAAAGCACCATGGAACATCTTTACAGTTATACTCAACTTACCGATATGAATATGATTTATGGTGCAGCACAAGGTAATGGTGTAAGAGCTGCTGCCATGTACGCGGAGCAGTATCCGGATAGACGCCATCCTCACCGAACAACCTTCGAGTCTGTTGATAGATGTTTGCGGAAGCATGGGACGTTGAAGTTAAACAGAGTATACGTCATTACAAGATGTACGCGCCGCACTGCATATTTTGAAGAAAATAATCTTCATAGGGTGAAAGAGGAACCTTCAA
Organism: Diploptera punctata; assembly: GCA_030220185.1. Taxonomy (NCBI): domain Eukaryota; kingdom Metazoa; phylum Arthropoda; class Insecta; order Blattodea; family Blaberidae; genus Diploptera; species Diploptera punctata. The sequence continues at coordinate 227,232 of JASPKZ010007656.1, read as the reverse complement.
CTAGTACTCGTGCTATCGGACGTGTAATGGATACGAACCATAACATTTTATGGGAAGTCCTGCATGAAGACCAGCTCTATACCTTTTATCTGCAAAAAGTACAAGTCTTACAGCCACTGGACTTCGTTCAACGGGCCCAATTTTGTAATTGGGCTTTGCTGCAGCCACCGCACTTCTTTTCCTTGGTATTATGCACTGATGAGGCAGTTTTTAATAGGGATGGCTGGTTCTGAACTCGAAGAACAGTAATGTGGGGGGCTTATGAATATCCTCATGCCACGTTCGAGAGGAGTCACCAACAGAGATTTTCTGTGAACGTATGGATAGGCATAATTTCTGACCACATCATTGGCTCCTACCTTCTTTCCCAGAGATTAAATGGTGTCATTTATAAGACATTTTAGAGCACGCCCTACCTACATTACTAGATGAATTTCCTCTCCACATCAGGATTAACATGTGGTTTCAGCACGATGGAGCTGCTCCCCATTTCTGCCGGAATATGCGAAATAATTTGGATGGAGTGTATCGTTGCTGTTGGATAGGAAGATGTAGTCTAACTGTAGTGAGTCCACCTCGCTCTACAGATCTCAGTCCACTTGATTATTTTTTGTGGGGACATCTGAAAACACTGGTGTATGCGACCCTGTTGATACAGATAAACTGTTAGTTGCACGAGTAATCGCAGCATGTGACGTGATCCACGAGACACCTGGTATCTAGAACTGGGTACGAGGATCCTTTCGTCGCCGATGTCGTCTGTGTTGTGAGAATGGAAGTCGCCAATTTGAACAATTTCTTTAATGAGTCTGCAGGTTCTTTACTTTTTTTTCTGGTTTACTGACATGCATTGCTTTTATTTCCAATAACATTATGTGTACCATGTGTACATACACTACATCTCTTCATGTTATTAATCACTGCACTATCATTTATCTAAGTACATAAGTACTGTACAGTACAATTACATATTTTATTTGTGAAACCTATTGCACTCTACAGTAATCGTATTATTATTACAACTTTCAAACAATTCTCTGTACAATACGTACATAGATAGTTTTGTAACTCGTGTACTGCGCCGACATTCCATTACCGTATTCTGCAAAATAATTAATAAAAAATTAAACCAGAAGTAAATGTACTCACGTAACTACTTTACAGTACGTATTTAATAAAGGAAGAACAAAAAAAAAAAACTGTACACGTACTATAGGGACTTTCGAACGTGATGCATAAATATTACTTTTACGTTGGTATTAGACTGCTATAACCACTGAGCTAAAGGCACATGTTTGTTGAAAGTTACAGTCTCTGTATCATATTATTTCCATTTTAATTTGAAATAATCAGTGGCGTGTCAACCATTTTACTAATTGAATCATTACATGGACATTTTTATTTGTAGACCATTAGTTCATTATCTCAAAATGCTTCTATAATACCCGTCTATACGTAGTTAAATTGATGCGGTATAATTAATTTACATCCTGTATATATAGTTGATTCTTATTGCCTGGCGTTATTACGTTTACATCTAATTAAAATAACATTTATCTCTATTATTATTCACGTATTTTTAGATGGGCCATCCAGTGTCATTAATTTAAATTAATCCAAGTTTGGTTAACGGATATCTGTATTGAGTGAAGTTACTTCATCTTCTGAAAATAAATAAGAAACAGGAATTCTAACTAGTTACGAGTGACATCACGTTTTAATAAACGTTAAAATTGCGATTTTGTCAGTAAAGGGTATTTTAAAATCAGACCCTAGCCGAAATTCAACCAAACTAGTAATTTACGGCAGATAAAAATTGACATATGTATTTCTGGCTTTCTTCCCTCGCTTTGTTCGAATTCTAACCCATTTCTTAGAGTGGGTCAGCTGGAAGACGGATTTACGTTTCTCCGATGATATTATGGATGTTAAATGATAATGAAATTCTAGTAGAGTCCTTAACGTAAATTCCAGATTATAGACAACCATCCTGTAAAGAAAATTTCACATGGTCTGAATCAAATGCAATAACTCATGAACTGCAGTCAGAAGCTCTGACCTCAAGACCACGTGGCTGGTCAGTGAGGTTAGTATATTTTTTTTAATTTAAGACTAATTAACCAATATTTAAAACTAACCGAAAAGTGACCAAAACGGCTAGTGTGAATTATTTTGGTTTAGTACTTTCAAGTTTAATCATGGGTTATCCATATCATTGAGCAACAAAATAGAAACTTTTTTTGTCTCAGAAAGAAAAATATGTGATTCTGATAGTATTTATCTCCTGAATTCAAATATGATATCGATGTTTCTCCATCACGCAAGGTTTCCGAGAGATTCCATCCATTTAGCCGGGAACCAAGCTTTTCAGACTGGTTTTTAGATAAATTTTAATCTCGTATGAGATCATTAATATCTTCTTGAGTCAATAAATGAGGCTCAGATTAACAGCTTTGTTCAAAAGTTGTATCACCAAAATCTGTTTATTCTTCTTCCTTATTTCCATCAGAATCTGAGCTCTCTTCATCTAATATCACATATTCTGGAGGTTTTGCTATAGGTAATTCTTCCCAGTGTGGAACTGGTCTCATTGCAGATTGAAAGTCAGGGTACACCACTGTATGTTTTGATTTTTACGTAATCCCTTTAATGTTTGTTAAGCAGAAAATAATTATTTAAATCCATTAATTGAAATTGAAACAATAAAAACTGTGGGTGATGGAGAAATTCCGAATACACATTTGAAAACACGATAAAACACTGCATTAAGTACAACTTTTGGTACTCATGATACAAAAATCATGTTGACCAATGTATTTAATTGAGTATTACTCGTCCCGACATTTAATAATTCCGAGGCATCCATCTTGCAAAAATTACAATAACAGTAGACACTATCGTTCACGCACAAAAAAAATAGAAACAGCTGGAAGTAGCAATGTTCAAATTACTCAAACTGTAACTAACTAATTAACCCGCTGGCACTATCGAACCTGTAGGTTCGTGGCTGCGCGGACATAAGCTCTCCATACATCCCTATCCTGAGCTAATGTCTTCCAATCTTCCACTGTATAATCTACTTCCCTCAAATTATAGTTAATGTTACTCTCCCACCTCATTAATGGTTTACCAACAGGGCGTTTACCTCTGGTTTTCCTACAAGAAGCTTCCTTACACATCTCTCATTCTCCATTCGTGCCACATGTCGTGCCCATCACAGTGTACGAGACATAACTCTTCTTATCATATCTGGCTTCCTATAAAGACCATGTAATTCACTTATATGAAGTCTTCTCCATTCACCTGTCTGTTAATCTCTCTTTGGTCTAAACATTTTCCTAACAACTTTATTCCAAAATACTCGTAATCTCCTTCGTCCCTTAAAGTAAGAGTCCATGTTTCGCATCCATAAAATATAACTGGTAGAATAATAGTTTTATATATTTTCAGTTTAACGTTTTTGAAAAGAGTTGGGAAGTCAAAAGCCTCTGTAATGCATAAAAGCACGTATTTCACAATACAGCTTGTATTTAATTTCCTCGTGCATCTCATTCCTGTTTGTGATTATTGTTCCTAGGTATTTGAATTCAGCAACTTCCTCAAAATTTCATTAATTTGTCATTACCTGTCCATTTCCATTACACAATGTATTTCTACGTGTGACCATATACTTAGTTCTATTGATATTTACTTCCAGTCCCAATTTGTTAGTGTTACTCAGTAGTGTGTGCGTGTTTGCCTTTAGTATCTCCTCGCTATCGCCCAATAGTACTACATCATCAGCATAAACTAACAGCTTATTAGTACTACTGAGTTGTAGGCCTTCTTCATCCTCTAAAGATTTGATGGCATGCTCTATTACAAAATTAAATACTAGATGAGATAATGCATCTCCTTGCTTCAACCCATTGAGGATTTCAAAAGTATCCGAAAACTGTTTGCCTACACGCACCTCACACTTTGTGCCATTTAGACACATTCGTATAAGCGTAACTATTTAGGAATTCCGAACTCTATCAGAATACTATACAACTTCTCCATCTTAATTTAATCGTATGCCTTTTCGAAGTCTACGTATAGTTGATGTACAGTATCATTATATTCCCACATATTTTCTAAAATCTGTCTTAAGCTAAAAATCTGATCTATTGTAGGTCTGTTTCATCTAAATCCATATTAACGATATCCTAGAATGTCATCAATATAAGCAGTAAGTCTGCTTACTAATTTATTTGTTAGAATATTGTACGAAATTGAAAGTAATGAGATGCCCTTATAGTTGTTGCAATCAGTTTTATCTCCTTTCTTATAAATTGGTACAATAATCGATTCTGTCCATTCATCTGGAAGAGCTTCTTTATCCCAAATCATATTAAGCAACTGGCTTATCTTCTCCATCAATGTTTCTCCCCTTGATTTTATCAATTCTGCTGGGAACTCGTGTCAACCCGATGCTTTATACATCTTCAATTTTTCTATCGTCATTTCAACCTCTAATGCACTTGGTTCTGCGATTAGCATTTTTGCTGTCTGTATATTATCCTCTTCAATATCCTGTTCTGTATGTACGTTTAATAGTTGATTAAGGTAACTTTCCATCTATTTAATATACTCCAGTAATCTGCAATCATATCCCCATTTTCATTTCGAATTATCTTTGTTCTAGCCTGAAACCCTTTCATCTCTATCCTAATTCCCTGATATAATTCTCTAATGTTCCTATTTTTGGCGTTCATTTCAAGATCATTAATCTTTTCTCTCAAATATTCCCTCTTTTTACTCTTTAGTGACCTCGTGGCTTCCCTGTCCAAATTTACCTCATTAGGTTCGTGTAACCATTTAATTTTTCCTAGTTTACTTTTATTTACAATGTCGGCACATTCCTCATCAAACCATTTCTTGTTTTGTCTCTTTTTAAAACAACCAATGCTTTCTGATGCTGACAATTTAATAGTATCTCTTATAGCCTCCCATTCTTTATTTATATCAGTTTCTTCTTCGTTTACCACATTGTCATCTGAAGATTCCAGTACTTCAAATCTATTAGCAATTTTGATTTGGTATTCTTGCCGCATTTTTCAAGTTTTTTAATTCAAATTTTACAGAATCATCTTTAGCGTTTGTTCCTCTCATAAGCGATAGCCGTTGTCTGATTTTCACTCTGACCAGATGATGATCCGAATTGCAGTCTGTCCCTCTAACTGATCTAACATCGATGATGCTACTGTGCCAGCGTTTCTATCTGGTTCCGAGTTTCTCCATCTGGAGACGTCCAGGTGTATTTATGGATATTCTTATGCTGAGAAGTTGTGCTCTTAATAATGAGATTCTTCGATGTGGCAAATGTGACTAATCTAACCCCATTGTCGTTACTATCTTCATGAAGACTAAATGTGTGTATTGTTGGTTTAAATATATCTTCCCGCCCCACTTTTGCATTAAAATCTCCTAAGACACTTTTCATATGATTCGTGAAAGGCTATCAAATACGCATTCTAATTCTCCATAGAACTTATCCTTGATCTTTCCGTTTACCCTTCAGAATTATGTATGATATCCTATCACTGACAAACTTAATATCTCGGATAGCAGATAGGATCCTCCTTCGGACTTTTAAGCCTTTGGCATGGGTTCTCTGAAGTAGTCCGCGGCCGGGGTACCGAATGGGGGACTATTTGACCTCCGGAAAATTTTACCCCAGTTGAACCCATGTCCGCATTTTTTGATGGTTGTATTTTACGGTAAAATATCGTCACTCGTTCGACCAAGGTACTTTTTTCGCCTGGCTTATGACCTTCGACCAGTCCGGCATGGGTAACCCTATCGGCAGCAATGCTACCGCCGGCATAGCTATCAGGATGATTTAAGAACGCAAGCCACTCCACCACGACAAGGTAAAAATAACATGGAGGCGATTACTCAAACAATATTTTTTTCTGTAATGTCGTTCTAGCATTCAGTAACAGTGAACATGGTAATTTGCATATCGTCCATCACCACCTCCCCTGTCAGTTTGAAATATTAACACTTCCAGTATTCAAATTTAAATTTCATAAATACAGTGCAACGTTTTTCAGCGGGTAAATTTATTACCGTATTCCGAAGGATTGAAGATATTGAGGTTTATCTGATGATAAGATGTTATTTTTGCATATATTCACCCATTACATCCTGTTGACATCGAAAATAAATAAAATAAATAAATAAATAAAGCCTGATATGTCCCTTTAGGGCAAAGGCCTCCCTGTACAGGGGTTAAGCTCTATTTGAGAGTGTCACCCGGTGAGCTACTCCGTGGTGAGAAGTTGACTTGGATGTAGCACTTGGTTTGTATACACTGTCTGTTCTGTGATTAGTTAATACACAGTTGGCTCTCCATCGTTCTCCATCTTTTCCTGCATCTGGCGACTCTGGACCATTGCGCCCCTGCTCGTTCTTTGAAGATGTCAGCCCATCGTCGTCTTGGTCTTCCGCGCTGTCTCTTGCCTGTGTACGGGTCCCACATGGTGTGTTTTATTGTCCACCTGTCGTCCTGTATTCTTGCGACGTGGCCTCCCCACTTCCATTTTTTCCTGATGACTTGTTGTGCGGGATCAGTTGTTGAGGATATCGCTTGAAGTGTTGTATTCGAGATTCTGTCCTTCAGAGTTATGCCTAAGATTTTCCTCTCCATTTTCCTTTGGCATACTTGGAGTGTGTACTTCAGTTTGGCAGTAAGATTCCAAGTTTGGCAACCATATAACAGTGTTGGAAGAACACAGGTTTGTAGTGTTTCCATTTTGAGTTTCCGGTTGAGTGACTTGTCCAGCGTATAAATTTCAGTGACCAGAACGCCTTCCAGGCGAGAGCTATTCTTCTGCTTATTTCCTTCTCTACTTTCTGATGGAAGGAGAGTAGTTGTCCTAAGTATATGTACTCGCTTACATATTGAAGATCCATTCCATCGACTTTGATTGGGTTTTCCGGACCATTAGACATAATTTGTGTCTTGCTTTTGTTCATCGAAAGGCCTGCAATTTGCTAGTTTCTGAGAGCTCTTGTAGCATTGATTGGAGTTGTTTAGGGGATCTGGCGAACAATACCACGTCGTCAGCAAATCTTAAGTTGGATAGCCTGCTCCCGTTTATATTTACTCCGTATTTCTTGTTCCAGTTTAGTTTTCGAAATATGTCTTCAAGCACGCATGTAAAAAGTTTAGGAGAAATTGGGTCGCCTTGTCGTACTCCTCTTTTGAGACTGAATGGTTGTCCCACAATTTCTGTCTTCACCTTGGCATAGCTTTGGCTGTAGATCTTATCCAGAACGCGGATGTACTTGTGTTCGATTCCTTGTGTGTGTAATGCCTGGAGGACACTTGAATGTTCTACTGAGTCGAATGCCTTGTTGTAGTCGACGAATGCTAGATATAATGTATGGTGGTATTCGACTGTCTTTTCTATTATTTGGTTAATTGCTTGGAGATGGTCTGTTGTACTAAAGCCTGAGCGGAATCCGGCTTGTTCTGTTGGCTGGTTTTCGTCCAGGACTTTTGTTAGTCTTCTTGTTAGCACTTTTGAAAATAGTTTGTATAGATTGGACATCAGGCTTATGGGTCGGTAATTATTCATGTCATCTTTTGTGCCTTTCTTGTGGAGAAGAATGACTGTGCTTGATTTCCATTGCTCGGGTATCTCTTCTGTCTGCAGAATTTTGTTAAAGATGTTTGTGAGTGATGGTAGTATTTGATCTGAAGCCAGTTTTAGCAATTCGTTGTATATTCCATCCTCTCCGGGTGTTTTGCCATTTTTCATTTCATATATTGCAGTTCTAATTTCGCTGGCCAGTACTGGGGGAAGGTGTCGGCGTGGTTTTCGAGTTTAGCATCGAATATGCCTATGTGATTTGTTGCCTGGGTTGTTAGGGAGCTTGTATATAGGGATTTATAGAAATCTGTGGCTGACTGGATTATATCTGTTCTTAATGTGTTGCGGCCTCCTGCTTGGTTCTTAATTCCTAGCATCCATTGTTTGTCACCATTTCTTTCCCTCTTTGCTTTCCTTATCGATTTGGAGGTTTCTATTATTTGCCTAGTTATGGTTGTGCGGTACTCTCGCAGATCTTTCCGTATTTCCTTTTTCGTCAGTTTGTCCATTGCGGCATACTCGGTTCTATTCGACTCCGAAGCGTCTCTGGTTTGTAGCATCTCCCGATCGACGTTCGATTAAGGCAATGGTTCCTTGACTGAGTTTGCCTTCTTTCTGAGCTTTCGTATTTTTGCTGGAGTCCTTGGTCGCCTGTAGTATACATTGTTCCAGGGAGTTGTACAGTTCCTGAGCACCTGCTTCTCGGTTGGGGTTGGACTCTGCAATTCTGTCGCGAAGATGTAGCTGGAATTTGTTGCTGTCTATGTTTTCTATATTTTGTCTATGTTGCTTTGTTGGATGTTCTTCCTTCTTCTTTCTATCTTCATTTTTGCCCCGCACCATCCTGTGGTCTGTACTGAATTTCAGGTTGGCTACTACTTGGATATCTCTTATGGTTCTTTGGTTATCGCTTAGGATGTAGTCAATTTCGTTCTTTGTGTTGCCGTCTGGCGAGCGCCAAGTCCACTTTGAGCTAGGCATTTTCTTAAAAATGTGTTGGCTATCTTTAGTTTATGTTCTTGTGCGAATTGAACGAGCTTTTCCCCTCTTCATTTCTTGCCCCATACCCATATCTTCCCACTGGGTCTTCATCCTCGTGGCTGCGTGGGCCCACTTTGCTGTTGAAATCTCCTATGATTAGGTTTAGTGTAGATTTGTGCTGATCTATGGTAGTTCCCAGGTTCCAGTAGAATTGTTCTATAGTTTCATCGCTGTAGGCTTCTGTTGGGGCATAAACCTGAATGATTGTTATTGTGGAGCCTCTAGTTGCTAATTTTAAGACTGCGATCCTTTCAGACACCCCTACTATTTCTTGCACCATATGTTTGACTTGTTTTCTGATGATGAAGCCTACTCCTCTTTGTCCGGGAGTTGTGCCTATATAATAAAATAGGTCTCCGTTTTGTTTTTCTATGATGGCTTCGCCAGTTCTTCTAATTTCACTAAGACCTAATACGTCGAATTTTATTTCTTTTAAGCATGATCTAACTCTTCCTCTCTTCGCTTGTTCTAAGTGTTTGTACATTCAGTGTTGATATTGTAATTGCATGGTCGTGTTGCTTGTTCTTGTTCTGGCATGTGGTAAGATAGTATGCTTTAGGTGTCTTGCTGTTGAAGGAGAGTAGCCCAGTTTACCCACTGATTGTTTACCAACATTTTTTGGTACCCAACTTGTACGGTGTTGCCTTTCTCTCGCTCTTCTCTTGCACGTTGTCTGAGTGTTTGTTGAATCTCTCTCTCCTGTCTAGTCAGATCAGAATCTATGTAGCAGTCTTGTCCTTTTAATTTGCTTTTGTTTTTCATGACGGCGATTTTATCTTCCATTGTCTTCATTTGTACTTTCACGAGGCCCCTGTCTAGTTTGTCTCTTCCTATGAATGTTGCTCTGGTATAGTCTTCTTTGCATTCGATTTTTCTGAGTATTGCTTTCCATCGAAAATAGCCATGATAAATACGTACACACACACACACACACACTTTATGTATATGTATATGTATATATATATATATATATATATATATATATATATGATATGAAAAGAAAAAATAATGCTTGAGTCGGGATTTGAACTCGAGTTCAAATCCCGACTCAAGCATTCTTTTTTCTTTTCATATCATATTTGCCTTCATTGCCAAATGTCAAAAATATATATATATATATATATATATATATATATATATATATATATATTACAGCAAGATGTTCTAAATTAGATAAAATAAGAAATACTGAAGTACGAGAAAAAATTAATGTTGCATATTCAATAGTAGATTATATAAGATACCATCCATCAGTAATTCTGCCCGAGGGCAGGTCTTTCACTGCTATCATGACATTTTCATCCTATGCTTTGTAGCTTTAATAGGGAATTATAGATGTGGTAGGTTCCTGTTGATTTCCACACCGGTGAAGGATGATAATAATGATAAAGATGATGATGGTGGCCGGCTGGTATTCGGGGACCGTAGGGCCCTAAGCCTCCTGACATTTGTCTAACAGGTGAGGAAAAACCCCCAACAAATGTCACCGGGAATCGAACCCGGGCCCGCTGCGTGACAAGACAGCCCGCTACCTCGAGACCACAGCGTTGGACATATAAGATAAAAGCGATTAAATTGGTATGGGCATATACGACGAATGTAAAAATAAAGGTTATCCAGAAGAACATTGGAATGGTGTTCACCTGGAATAAGAAGGAAAGGAAGGCTCGAAATTCGTGGATGCAAGAAATAAGTACTGGAATGAGAACAACAGCACTGGAGGAAATGGAGTTGATGGATAGAGAAGTGTGGAAAAGGAAAATCAAATTTTAGGCACAGAAAGATGTGTAAACATTGAATATCTGTATATAAATAAAAATAAATTGATGTTACAATTAAATTTTGACACAAGCAATGGGAGCCTAATATTCTCATTGAAAACGGTTTCTTGTTTTACACGCTCTACGATGGCAGTGCGGACGCTTTTATGTGCCTTTTGTGATTTGAGAATTTTATATGAAATAAGAAAATTAATGTTTGCACTGGGATATCTAGATAGCGTTGTGGATAACACACTAAATTATCTAATTATGTAGGTAATGTCCCAGGTTCAAATCCCGGTTCAGGAATATTTTATTATTTTCCATATATATATATATATATATACTGGGTTCTTCATTTATAAGCTAACGGACACACGGTGTTTCACTTCTCCCGAGCTGTTGTTAGATTCCCCCACTACCGGCTGCCTTTGAGATCTCGAGTCTGCTAGCAGCGGCACTCGGCAATACTGTATCGTCCAGCAATATGAACAGGCGATTGAATCTAGAGCAACGCATTTTTATGTGTAAAAGTTATTTTCATTGTGAATCACCAAGCCGTGTTCGCACAGAGTATATTCAAAAGTTCCAAATTTACAATTCACGAGATTTTGAAGAAATTCGAAACCACTGGTTCTGTGTAAAACAAAAAACGAAAGTCTAAACGTATAGTTTTAACAGAGGAAATGTTAGACGAAATAGGCACAAGTTTTGAACGTACACCAACAAAATGTATACCAAAATTAGCACAAGAGGTGGGAATTTCATAGTCTACTGCACATAGAGCAACTAAAGTATTAAAACTAAAGCCATACAAGTTTACACACGTCCATTGTATAAAAGAACATGCAGCAGAGGAGTTCATGAATGAAATTAGAGAAGTGTTTGGTCAAGATAGGGTGATTAGTGCTAGGGTGATTAGCCTCTCGCTCCCCTGATCTAACAGTGGGGTAACCTGAAAGATAAATTTTACGAGACTAATCCCCATATATTGGAAGAACTAAAACAATATATTAGAAATTAAATCGGAAACATTACAGTGGCCCAACTTAAGTGAATCAGAATGTGTTGTCCGAATATAATACCTGTTTAACCGAGGGTGGACAACATATGCAGCATCTTCTATAACATAAGATTATTACACATGTTTTACGGGAGTAGTTTATCTAGCAGCGAAGCCGCCTGTGACACACCCAACCGCCCACAGGGAAAACGCCGTGTACCCGTTAGATTATAATTGAAAAACCCCCGTATATATATACTTATAATCCTGTGCGTACCTTATAACGCTCTAGTAGCATTTTTAAATTAAACTCGGTTAATAGAAATTATTTTAAAAGTATGATCGAGTTAGTTAAACAACAAAATAAAGCCATTAGAATTGGAATTCACTGAAATGAAAATTTAAAAAATGCTCCAGAATCGTAATTTCCAATTTGCACAAAGTTACCGACAATGTTCTAATTTAACGACTAAAATATTCTTTAAAAAATCAGCAAAATCCTACAATTAAGTAAATGTGTGGGTGTTACTGAAACCTGGAATTAAAAAAAATAGACCTAGCAGCTGCATTTTCGCAATTATATGTATATAATGCAATTTATTTAACGCATAAATTTGCAATGTAAATAAAGTTATATTTGTATAATTTATTTAATATTTTTAACGAAGCAATGGAAAAATTAATAATAAGAATTTATTACCTTTTTGTCAAATTATACAACAAAATCCAATAGGGAATAACTTACGTTTGTACATGGTTTGTTTTCTCTTCAATCCAACACATTCTCCAGTCCAACGCATAAGAAATTGCAATTCTCCGATTTAAGGATTAACAAAATAATAGCTATGTCTATATGTATGCCTATAAAGCAGCAAAATTGGACCATAAATACGACTTGCTGAGTTCTGGGTGAGATGGCAATACGGGTGTGATGGCCATAGCTTCTATTTTATGTTGGAATGACCGGATGTGAAAGCAACTCGGTAGACGGTATGCTTTTGACTCTAGTAGTAGTAGTAGGACTTTATTAGACAAAAGGTAAGATATTTACAATATTATTTACAAATATGGGTCGCACGGGCATTAAGCCGTACGTGCTGTTGACAGTCCGTTACAATAAAGTAATAATTGGTACTAGTGTAAAGAAAAATAAACAACAAAAACAGCAATAACATTACAATTACATAAAGAAAACTCAATAATAATATTACAATTAAATAATAACACCATAGCATTATACACTAAAAACATTAACATTACAATTACATAAAGCAAACACAATAATATTACAATTAAGTAATAACACAATAGCATTATACACTAAAAAAATTAACATTACAATTACATAAAGAAAACACATTAATATTACAATTAAATAATAACACAATAGCATTATAGACTAATTAATTTATATATAATTGTTAATAATTAATGGTATTGCATTTTGATAACATATATTTATTCATGAATGAGTGTTGTCCTTATTTTTCGCGTTTTGTCCATACATTTGCCGAGGTTTATCCAATTTTCTGGATTTACCAATAACTCGTAGCATGCCAATCTTTCCCGATTTGAATTTATAAATCTTTCCGGTAATAACTGACGTCTCCAATATTCTAAATCAATACATTTTCCTAATATATGTATCTCATCTTCTAAGTTCCCGCACATTGGACATATTCGCATATCGTGATCGTCGCTAATTTTTAGAAATTTCCATGCCCCTAGCCTAAACCAAGCAAGCCCTGATCTCTCCTTAAATCCTAGGTTGAGTATATACGATTCTTTTCCCCAGACGTGTTTTAGGTCTCTTTGTAAACACAGTGAGCGTTTTCCTGTACATTCGGCGAAAGTATCTTGTTGGTTTATATCTAAGTACCTCCTCCTTATTTTTCTCCACACGTTCTTGCGATTTTCAGTCCCTTTTTCCTATATCCAGCCCATCCCAATCTTTTGGAGTTCTCTCCTAACCTCGTCTGCCCAAAATTTAACATCTATGTTTTTAATTTGGTGGTCGTAACAAATTGCTCTAAGCATTGTTTGTTCACCTTGGATTACTCGCAACCAGTATTTGAGTACACGAATTTTACAGTTAATGTCGTCCTGGAATGACCCGAATTCATATAAAGTTCCACAGTTAGAAACGGCCTTACTGAGTCCTGTAATATACTTTAGAAAATGCGTATGTACCGTATTTAGTATTTCCTTTCTTTGTAAACCCCAAATCTCACTACTATAGTACATTACTGGCCTGATCATCGCTCCATACATTTTTTCTAATGTGCTGACTGGAATATCAGGCACTCGACCCATAATACCGAGTAAACTGTTAAGTTGTCCCCTCCCTTTAAATAACGCTATATCAATATGTTTTTTTTCCACTTTCCGTTCATTTTCAACGTCGTACCAAGATATTCAAAATGTTTCACGTTTTGAAGTACTTGATATCTGTATTTCCATTCCTCTGCTCTACCATAAACCGTCCCATTTTGAAAGGTGATTGTTTTTGTCTTACTAACATTTACAGTCAATCCCCAATTCCTACAGTATATTTCCAGTAGGTCAAGACCTCTTTGCAATCCCTTGATTGTCTTGGAACAGATAATTAAATTATCTGCATACAACAGGACTGGGATTCTAACATTTCCTATCTCCGGAGCCTCAATTTCTCCTTCTAGCATTACGTCTACAATATCATCAACGAATAGATTAAATAGCATTGGAGATAAAATGCAACCTTGTCTCACTCCCCGATTGGCTTCACTGCTCTCTGTAATGTGCCCTTGGTCTACTTTTATACAAAATTTAACATATTTATAAATTGACATTAAAGCATGTATCATTTTATGAGACAATCCTTTCCGATTTAATTTTTCCCAAAGTGCGCTTCGGTCCACAGTATCAAATGCCATCTTAAAATCAATGAATGCACAAAATAATTTACCCCCCTTCATTTTCAGATTGTCATCAATTAATGTTCTCAGAACAAATACGTTGTCCACCGTGGAGTACCCTTCTCTAAAACCTGCCTGATATTTTGAGAGCCTATTGTTCTCTTTAGCCCATTGTCTTATTCGTTCGTAAAGTACTTTACAATATATTTTTCCGAACACTGACAAGAGACAAATTCCCCTGTAACTTTCTGGTATCTGTGCCCCACCTTTCCCTTTGTATAGCGGTTGGATGACAGCTGTCGCCCAGGCTTCCGGATAATCTCCTCCATTAAAAAGTTTGTTGAACGCAGTTTTCAAAACGTCTAATAATTTACTGGGTGATATCATATTTTTCAAGAATTCGCCTGGTATTCCATCAATTCCACGTGCATTACAATTCTTTAAACATTTAGTGGAAGAAACCACTTCATTTTTCGAAATATCCTGATCCAGTAATTGAATATGAATTGGGTCAGGGATCTCAACTATATTTCCTTGATTATATCTTAACCTCTCATTTCCATCAAAGTAACTTCTCCATTCCCCGGGCGTTATTCTTGTCCGATTTATGGACTTTACTTTGAGTTCCCTTAACGCTTTCCATATGTCCGCAATGTTCCCACTTTCAGTCGCGACTCTCATTTCTTCGGATTTCTTATTTTGCCATGCTAGTTTTGTTTCTGCCAATAATTCTTTATATTCCTTTCTCTCTTGCGCATAATTTTTTTCTGCTTTCATCTGTGCTTTCTTTTCTAAACTTTAAAAGACTACTTTCGACAAATTTCTTCTTTCTACATGCATTATTGTACCACCCTTTGTCCTTCTGGTTCATTGCGTATTTAACCTTGAATTTTTCCTCTGCTTTTTGAAAACATTCTGTCAAAGTTTTAATAATTTCCTCCCCGCTAAGATCATTTAATTGGAGATCCTGTATTAGCGTTTCCAAACTCCTGATAAATTCTTCTCTCAGATCCTCGATCCACCTGAAACGTGTAATTGGCCGCAATATTGTTGCCACCTCATTATTAACTGTCTCACTAATACCTTTCATATTTAAAATAAGTTTGTTTGGAAAGTGGTGTGATTCGATTCTGGAAACTATACAGAAATTACTTAGGACTGGAATCATGTATTTTGTGCATATTGAATAATCGATTACGCTACTTCCATTTTTATTAATAAATGTCAGTTCTCCATTTTATCTTCCCCATATTTCCCATTCAGAATTTAAAGTTCAATTGCATCGCAAAAAGCTAACAATTGGTTTCCTTCTGAATTTAAAATCTTATCTTTGCTTCTCCTACCCTCAGCTCGTGTTTCATTATCATCCGATTTTATAGTTATATTTTCCTCCCCAATCCTACAGTTAAAGTCCCCTAAAATTATTATTCCCGCTTCCGGAAACCTATCTTTTATTTCTGCCAACGAGTCAGACAATTCAACGAAAAAATTTGGATTGACAAACCTGGAATTTAGTGGTTGGCGGTAAATAGACAACAGACACATTTCTGCTCTTTCTGTATGGTAATATATACAAATTGCCTATTTTAAAGCAATACTTACCTTTTTAATATATGGGTCTAAGTTAGCTTTATATAAAATGGCAACACCGCCTGGATATCTACCTCTCTTTCCTCTATTTTGATTACCCTTAAAATAACCTTTCATATTACATATATTTACGCATTCATTAGCTTTTAACCATGTTTCTCCTAGAGCTAATATATCAAAAGTCTCAATAAACTCTACACATCTGTCCATTGAAAGTTTTTGTTTTAACCCTTCGATATTCCATGAACCGACTGTCAACAAACCCTATTGTGTTCCCTTGTCATTAGTCTTACCTGTATTTTTCAAACTTCCCCTCTCAATAGTTCCTTTTCTGCGTGTAAATTCAGAAGTCTTAGTGATTTTCTTGTTGGAGTTCTTGTGTCCGCCGGTCGTTCACCTCTTAGAGGTGGGGTATGCTTTTGCGTTCGGCCGTTTTTTGCTGTATGTTTATTGGATTCCTGGGAGTTAGTATCGTAGTGCTCCCTCTCTCTTTCTCTCGTGTAGAGTTTTCTCCCTCCTCTGCTGTAAGGAGACCACCTGCTGTTGAAGCGTCCCCTGTAGGTTTTGGGGACTCGCTGTCAATGACCTCTTCAAATTCATTTTCAGAGTTGTCCATATTTTGTAGTTGTTCCCTGCTCCAGATTCGTCCATTTATAATCAATTTATTAAATTGCATGATTGCATGGCAGCCCTGCCTCCTCGCCTCGAGCATGTGTCGCTTAAGAAAGTCCCTTTCGCGGCGCAACTTTTCACTAAAGTCTTCGGCAATATTGATACCGGTCCCTTTAAGATATTTACTGTCTCTAAGGATCCAACATTTTATTTTGTAGTGTGATAATTTGCATACAATCGGTCTCTTTCCACTATTCCAACGACCTACTCTGTGCGCTCTTTCAATATCACTGTCCACAAATCAATCCCGATTTGTGCCACTACTCTTTTAACTATATGTTCAGTTTCCTCCCAGCTCTCCCTGTCTTCTTCATGCACACCATATATCAGAATATTATTACGGCGACTCTGGTTTTCGAGATAGTCTAATTTAGATTCCAGCCATTTCAATCTGTCCTCCATCCGATGCATGTTCGTCTCAATATCACGAATTTTTTCACCCACGTTGCACTTTTCAAACCCCTCTTTCACTTCAGTTGACAATGTTTCAATCAGCTTTCTAACTTCATCCATAATGCTTTGTTCCTTGCACACTTCAACCACTAACAAAAACACGTCCGCTCTTCTCGATGGCTAGCACAAATATCTTGACTCTAGTAACCGATTGTTGAACACGTGTGGCATTTTCTTGTTACAAGTCGGCGATTTTTTCCTAATTATTGTTTTGTAACTGCTCAGATATTTTGTGACCATCAAGAGAAGTGAACATAAGTGCGACGTTGCTGCAAAATAATTCCCATTTATTTTCTAAAATCTGTCTTATACTAATAATCTGATCTGCTGTAGACCTGTTTCTTCTAAATGCACTTTGATGATCTCCTAGAATGTCATCAATATAGCGAGTAAGTCTGCTTACTAATATATTTGTTAGAATTTTGTACGAAGTTGAAAGTAATGAGATGCCCCTGTAGTTGTTGCAATCAGTTTTATCTCCTTTCTTATAAATTGGTACGATAATTGATTCCCTCCATTCATCTGGAAGAGCTTCTTTTTCCCAAATCATACTAAGTAACCAGCGTACCGTGTCCATCATTTTTTCTCCCCCAGAATTTATCAGTTCTGCCGGGATCTCATCTGAACCTGATGCTTTATACATCTTCAATTTTCAATCGTCATTTCAACCTATAATGCACTTGACTCTGCGACTAGTATTTCTGCTGTCTGCAAAGTATCCTCCTGAATGTCCTCTTCTGTATGTACATTTAATAGCTGATTAAAGTAACTTTTCCATCTATTTAATATACTCTTGGAATCTGCAATCATATCCCCATTTTCATTCCGAATTATGTTTGTTCTAGCCTGAAACTCTTTCTTCTCTATATTAATTTCCTGATATAATTCTTTAATGTTCTTATTTTTTGCATTTATCTCAAGATCATTAATCTTCTCTCTCAAATGTTCCCTCTTTTTACTCTTTAGTAACTTGGTGGTTTCCCGTCTAATACTACCCAATTGCTCTAAATTTACCTAATTTGGCTCGTGTAACCATTTAAATTTTGCTAGCTATCTTTTCTTTACAATGTCGACACATTCCTCATCAAACCATTTCTTGTTTTACCTCTTTTTGAAACAACAATGCTCTCTGATGCTGACAATTTAATTGTATCTCTTATTGCTTCCCATTCTTTATTTATATCAGTTTCTTCTTCGTTTGCCACATTGTCATCTGAAGATTCCAGTACTTCAAATCTATTAGCAATTTTGATTTGGTATTCTTGCCGCATTTAATCATTTATTTAATTTTTTTAATTCAAATTTTACAGAACCATCTTTAGCGTTTGTTCCTGTCATAAGCGATAGCCGTTGTCTGATTTTAACTCTAACCAGATGATGATCCGAATTGCAGTCTGTCCCTCTAATTGATCTAACATCTATGATGCTACTGTGCCAGCGTTTATCCACTAATACCTGATCTATCTGGTTCCGAGTTTCTCCATCTGGGGCCGTCCAGGTGTATTTATGAATATTGTTATGCTGAAATGTTGTGCTCTTAACAATGAGATTCTTTGATGTCGCGAAGGTGTCTAATCTAACCCAATTGTCGTTATTATCTTCATGAAGACTGAATAGGCCTATTGTTGGTTTTAATATATCTTCCCGCTTCACTTTTGCATTAAAATCCCCTAAGAAATTTTTCATATGATATCGTGAAAGGCTATCAAATACGCATTCTAATTCTTCATAGAACTCATCGTTGATCTTGTCATCTTTATCTTCTGTGGGAGCAAGTACATTTACAATTATAAAATCTTGTTGTTTACTCTTTAGAATTAGGTATGGTATCCTATCACTAACAAACTTAACATCACGGATAGCGGATAGGATCCTCCTTCTGACTAAAAAAACCGTTCCAAATGCAGGTCTTTCTGCACCCCCGTAGTATAGTGCAAAGCTTCCTGATTCCTGACTATCTTCTCCTGGCCACCTAACGTCCTGTAAAGCGACTATATTCAAAGGTGATTTATCTAATTCCCGCGTTAATGTCTCTAGTGCCCCGCTATTGTATAAAGTCCTAACATTCCATGTTCCTAGGAACATGTCCCTGTGTTTGAGCCTTTGGCATGGGTTCCCTGAAGTAGTCCCCGCCCGGAGAACCGAATGGGGGACTATTTGACCTCCGGAAAATTTTACCCCAGTCCGCATTTCTTGACGGTTGCATTTTTACGGCGAAAGTTCGTCACTCTTTCGACCAAGGTACTTTTTTTCGTCTGGCTTATCACCTTCGACCAGTCCGGCATGGGTAACCCTATCGTGTAACAGGCCACAAGGACTAATATATGAGAGAATAATCCTATGGGAGGAAACCTACTGGAAGTTTCACAGAAGTTAGTTGGATACCACAACAAATCATTCGGACTAATACTTGATGGGATGATGATGATCCCAGGGAAAATGACCTCACAATATATGGTCGGAAAGTATAACAGGCCACTAGATCTAGGGTTGATGATCCCAGAGGAAGCTTCTTACTGGAAGGTTTCACAGGAGCTAGGTGTTCTTCACAACAGACCACTAGGATTAATAC
This sequence comes from Diploptera punctata, assembly GCA_030220185.1. Classification (NCBI taxonomy): domain Eukaryota; kingdom Metazoa; phylum Arthropoda; class Insecta; order Blattodea; family Blaberidae; genus Diploptera; species Diploptera punctata. Next base: position 207,625 of record JASPKZ010007656.1, on the reverse strand, counting down.
ATGACAGGATAATAGGTCTAGGGATAGATGCCTGGTTGAGGACGTCAGAAGATATGATTTTAGAGTGTAACTGGTATCTACTCCACTATATGACGGGATGATAATTATCCCAGGAGTAAGATACCTATTGGAAGACTTCACAAATTATGGTTGTAGAACATAATAGCCTAGTGTCCTATTATTGACAGGATATGATGATCTTAGGGAAAAAGACCTATTGGAAGTGTTCAAAAGAATTATTTAGTGATCTTAACATGCCTCTAGCAATACTATATTATAAGATGTCGATGAATGTAGTCCTTGAGGAATAGACCTATTGGAAGACATCATAATATACAGTTGGAGACCTTAACAAGCCACTAGGACTTTTACTTGACAGAATGATGGTGATGATCCCAGGGGAAGAGAAATACAGGCAGAGATGGGTGTAAATCATAATAAGCAATTAGGACTACTACTTGAGAAGAAGTTGATGATTTTAAGAGATGATACTTACTGAAGACATAACAAGAGAAGCTTGGAGACTACTATTTCACAAAATGGATATCCTGTCGCACCGTCACAGGAACAACTAAAATGAAATGGAATGAATAACATGAGTACGGAGAAGTTGCAGAATTAAGATTTTGGCAGGAGAAATCGGGAGAAGCCCTGAAAAAAACCAGCTCTGCATCCGAATCATCCACAATGAGCTCCATGTGGAGTGACCCAGACGTGTACTGCGGACCCAGATTTGAAGTTCGAACGATTGAGTAACCACTTTAGCCAAGGATCCACACACATACAAACACACACATACATGTGCACGTACATACACTCAACCATGCACTGTTAATTGTACTATAAACTCTTAACTTGCTCTCCAAATTTGCATCTTCAATCATGATTTTGCTATTATGATTGTTTTTAATTTTTTCATGTATTGCCTATATATTCGGCCCGCCAAAATAATTGGTTAACGCCACTTTTTATATGATGGGTAGGCCTGGGTTCGAGTCACGGTTGGTTCATGACTTTCAAACCATCCGTAACGAATGATTTATAAACATCTACTCTCCCAAAATCCTTTTAAGGAATATAGTGCGTTATGGCATTACTTTACTTTTTATAACATATATTTTGAAGTATCTGGTGGAATTTCGTTTTAAAATTATAATCTTATGCAACACATTATATTTGTTTTTGCCAGGTGCAGTATGTATCTGCTTAATGTTTTCTATTATATTCTCTTCTAGAGACAGAGTTCACTCAAACCATCTTTAACTTCAAAAAGTTCCTTAATGTTGCTAAAAAATTTGGAATTTTATTGTTAATAATAATTAAGGTTCCTTGGTAACGACAGTTGTGACTTTTATTGTTACTTTATGAACACTGAACATTCCTCAAAACTAATGTCTGGAACCATGGAAACAGAAAACTGGCGCACACTTTCACTTTTTGTTTCTGTAACAACAGTTATGGAAAGATTCCGGCGGTTAATATTATCGTCTCCATTAGTCTTACATAAGACATTCTGCGCACCAGAAAATTCAACAGAACTACTCTAACTTATTGAAAAAAGGAATTAAGTACCATTTCCGTCCTAGTACTTAGAGAAATTAAGTCCATTGGCAGAATTTAACTTAATTCTAAGCGAATATTATTGTTTAATTCATATATATATATATATATATATATATATACTCGTATAACTCACTGAGACTATTTTACACAGAAGTTTAGCTCCGAAAGTACTTACGCTTTCCGTACATCTGTAACCTAATATTTTCCAATAACCGCTTTACAATTCACCTTCCTCATATTATGGTATAATATTATTTCACCTTATTTGTGGCCAACTACTGCGCGTTTTCCCTCTAGTTTTCCTTCAAAAAGATCCCATTCTCCTCTTTCATTCCCCATTTTCCCAAATGTCCGTCTCATCGCAGTTTACAGATTTAACTGCTCTTATTATAATTGGTTTCTTATAAATATTATGTATATCACTGTTAGTTTTCACCATTTGACTATCTGTCATCTCTATTTGACTTAACCATTTTCCTAAGTACTTTATTCTAGAAATGCATATTAATTTCACCTCCTTTGAAATAATGAATTATGTTTCACAACCATATAATATAAATGGAGGAATAAATGTGTAATATATTTTGAGTTATATTATTTTTAGAGATATTGGGATGACGAGTTTAATTGTAATCCATAATAGCATTCGTTTCTAGAGTTGAGCCTATGGTTAATTTTTTCTGCACCTAATTCCTGTTTGTATTTATTGTTTTGCACTCTTTTAACTTTACTATCTAACCTCTCTTGGTTAACTCTTGTTTTTTTTTATTCCGATGCTATTAGGGCATCCGAGGGCTAGGGAATCTTTCCTTTCTTCCATTTCTTCTTTCCTTTATTTTCTTTTCTTCTCGAGAAAAGCCTGACCAGAGGCTATAAGATGGCAGCCCCATCACTGGTCTTGCCTTCCTTTGACCAGCAACCAATCGAAGGGACTATTATTATGCTTTCAAGTCTTATACGAGAATTTCCCGGAAGGATCACAACGCTGGAGGGAAAATTTTCTATAGGATCGTAACAGGCCTTGGCCTAATACTTGGAAGGAAGAAGAAGTATTTATTGTTCATACGTATCGGAATTTAATAATGATAACACTGATAATAATAATAATAATAATAATAATAATAATAATAATAATAATAAAATAAAAAATAATGTACAGAATGGTTTGAGAAAAAGGGTTCAAATAATTATAAATGTGTTTCGCTATGATTATTGAAGATTTAATCAAATATGTAAAAAGAAAGAGTTTTTAAGTACCCCTAGTATTTATAAAAATCCGGAATCTTATTTCTGTAAGTACGATATACTGAAATTGGTCCACTTGTGTTTTCAATCATCCAATTCTGAAATGTTAAACAAGTGTCCATAAATGCATTCATTCCACATGCTTTATATAGGCCTATATATATATATATATATATGTGTGTGTGTGTATTTGTTTATTTATTTAGTATAGATAAGGAATCCATACTTATTAAATTTTTTATTATTTTATATTACACCATTGCGACTATATGTTTATTACAAAATGTATATACCTTTTATATTTTTTAAATTTTCTACTCAGTATCCTTAAATTTTTCTTTATTATTCCATATATTTTATTTTTGTGAAGCTTTTCGAAGTATTTACATCATCTACATGGCTTTTGTTGTATTTGTTTATTTGTAGATTGTATATAATCTAATACAACGAAAGTCATAAAGATAAAGTAAATACTTCGAAAGCATCACAAAAATAAAATATATGGAATAATAAAGAAAAATTGAGGAAGATGGAGTAGACACATACAAAAATAAAAAAAGTATTTTATGTCCACCGCTGTGGTCTCGAGGTAGCGTGGAGTCTTGTCACGCAGGGGGGCGGGTTCGATTCCCGCTCCGGACAGGCTCATGAGTGAGGTTTTTTCGGGGTTTTTCCTCATCTGTAAGACAAATGTCAGGAATCTTAGGGCCAACGATCCCCGAAAATCATCCGGCCATCATCACTATCCTTATCATTATCATCATCCTTCACCGGTGTGGAAAACAACGGGAAGCTACCACACCTATAATTTTCTAAGTAAAGCTGCAAAGCATAACATGAAAATGCTGTGATTGCAGCGAAAGACCTGCCCTCGGGCAGAATTACTATGGAGGATACATTTTATAACATAAGGAACCCATTTACTAAACTTAAATCTAGAAAATAACTGACAATAAGCTATATACGAATTTATTTCTCACAATCTAACGTTATTACAGTCATTTTTATTTGTTACGATCACATTTAACTTTAAAAATAGTATTTGTATATTAAACCATTCAGTCTAAATTAATTTTTAAATAATTTGTTTATGCTGATCTTCATTGATTTAAAAATCGATTCCTGTTATTTAATAATTATTTCAACGTGTGTGATATATTCCATTTTAAATTTTATACCTATATATGTAGATACAGTTTCCTCATCTTCTATAATAAGTTATAAAGTGAAATTTTAACTACAAATATTCATTATACATAAAAATATATTGTAACAACTTAATTGTTGTATTGTAATTAATTGAACATAGAATATGGTTGAATTTTAACTTCAATTTTTTTTTAAATTATTTTTGATTAAAATAAGGTTTTTTTTTAATTATTATCTTAGTGATTCTGCTACAAGAGTTTCATTATATAATGAGTAAAATGTCCTGAAATACCTGAAGCAGTTCCCGAGAAAAATGTACCAGTATGTTTATATATGTTACATATATATATTTATATATATACATGTATATGAACATTTTAATAAAGTTGAGTAAATAAAGGCTACCGGACATTGGCATGTTTTAAAAGAAATCTAAATTTATATTTGCCCTAAACCTCGACTTCATTATTACCCAGGTAAGGCATATATATATATATATTTGGTGTTTCTCGTATAATTTATCATATTTATAGTTTATTATTATTATTATTATTATTATTATTATTAATATCATCATTATTATTATTATCATCATTATTATTATTATCATCTATTATCATCATCATTATTATTATCATCATCATCATTATTATTATCATCATCATTATTATTATATTATTTAATATTATTATTATCGTAAGTATTATTTTTGTTATTATCGTATAAAATGTTGTTTGTACATGAAATTTACAATGCTACATTTAATGTACATTTAACTCTTTATAATTAGTAGGCTATAGTGTATATCTATATTTGTCAAATATTTATTTGTATTTGTGCTGGATGAGTGGAAGAGAAGGCCTTATGGCCTTAACTCTGCCAGAATAAATGAAACATTATTATTATTATTATTATTATTATTATTATTATTATTATTAATAAATGGATTCAGAGATATAATTTTTGATAATGAATTACTTTACCTCTCTTCTCAGCCTGAACCCTCACTTAGTTCCATTGTTTCATTCAAAGGAAAATAAAAAAAAGAGCATCATGTAATTTGGTGTAAAGTTGAGGATAGCCAGCCTCACGTGTTGTGTGTTTAAGGGGCTATTAAATGTAAGCAGAGCGTTCTGAAAACTGTGCCTCCAGCAACATTATTCTTACTAACGCACGTTACTACCTTATATTGATGCTTCTATCAGCTCTTTTTTTCATGATATCCTCATAAAAGTAATGGCGTCCGCTAACATAAAACACATGTTTCACAACTAATTCAATTTAAAATCTTAAAATAAAAATTAGACTTTAAGAACATTGTCCCAACAAAATTAATTTAATAGCATTTAATAAGATATTATTTATCATTATCTTCATGGGAAAATCAGATGGAATAAACATGTGACACGTAAGGAGAATGGAAACGGTCCTAACAACTTGTAGAAAAATTCTAAGAGAATGTAGGAATTAATCTTCTTTTAACTACAAATTAAGTAAAAAAGGAAATAACTTCTAAACGCGCGAACTTTCAAAGTAATAATTCAACTTTTTAAATGAAATCTGTAATTAGTTTAACTAGTATTATTTTTGTATTGAGAAAAATTCTAGCATTTTCCAAAACGTCCACTTTTGAGATAACAGAATAACATTAACGATTATTCTAGGGAAGTGAATTATAAAGGCGATGATAAGAAAACAAAATAAAAGTCACAAATATGTTGGAATACATTAAGAATTATCATAAGTAATGCCACGAGTAATTTGGAAATCAAGGTTGGCATTTGTTAGGACTATTTAACGAATAAAATTAAGCTTTTTACTCACAAATTATTATTTAAATATAGTTATTTTAAAATATTGTTATATTTAATGTGAACGGCGATGTTTGAAAACAAATGAGAAACGATTGGTACGCTTCATCTGCTTCTTTTGTTCATCACTGGAACCAGATCATATTATTTATTGCCAAAAGAACGCAATATTGTAAGAATGCACTTTAGTGGAGAAAAATGAAACACTGTATATTAATTGATTTTTGATGTCCTGTTACAATTATATTTTTCTTGAATGTTATTACCTAGGAAAAAACACATTTAAGAAAGTGCAAACAGTGGTTTATCTTTTGGTGGTATAATCAATTGCTACAAATGATTTTATACTAACGCCCGCATCTCTATGTGTTGATATTCATGCACTATATATACAATCTGGTAGTCTTATATCTTACAGAGTCAGTCACTGCAAAATAATGCTATGGCCTATTCAGAATGTTAAAAAGTTGGTGCTTTCTTTATTATGATAAACTTTAATTGGTAAATTCTAGGCGAAACACGACTGTGATTGGTTGTAAATAAAAAATCATTGAAATGTGATTGGTCATTGACTCCCATTTGGGGCATGAGTTAAATAGTCACAATAATTGCAAAGTGAATAGAACCCAATGGTAGTGATTTGAAAGTATCAGGTCAGGATAGTGATCAATGGAGAGATTATGTTAAACCTCACTTCATCCTCCAAGTAAAGTAATTGTAGAGAGATTATGTTTGAGTATGAATGTGTGAGTGAGTGATTTGTCTTGTTTTAAATAATAATAAGAATTAATTTTATTCACAAATACATTTAGTGCACAGTATGAACAATTGCTCATACAATCAGCTATAGAAATAATAAATGTGGAATATATAGGCTACATTGCAATTTTTAGTTAAATACATAAATTTAGCGCTCGTTTCTAGATGTAAAATAAGTGTTGACACAAAAAAATACCAGGTTAATGAAATATACACAATTTATAGAAAAGACTAATATCAGACTGAAGGAGGTAATTAAAGAATTGGGAAATGACATAAATTATACAAGTTCAAGAGAAAGTTTCAAAATATATAACGCACTCTGACACACTAAGAATTAATATAAAAGAGAATGTTACAAACACGACATTATATAATAGGTGAAGAAATGATTTAAAACAATAGGTAATAATATAAAGTAAGGTAAATTAATATTAGTAAGCAGACTTACCATTATACTATGGGGGTGCAGAAAGACCTGCATTTGGAACGGATTTCTTAGTCAGAAGGAGGATCCTATCCGCTATCTGAGATATTAAGTTTGTTAGTGATAGGATAACATACATAATTCTGAAGGGTAAACGACATGATTTTATAATTGCAAATGTACATGCCCCCACAGAAGATAAAGATGACAAGATCAAGGATGAGTTATATGAAGAATTAGAATGCTTATTTGATAGCCTTTCACGATATCATATGAAAATTGTCCTAGGAGATTTTAATGCAAAAGTGGGGCGGGAAGATATATTCAAACCAACAATAGGCAAATTCAGTCTTCATGAAGATAGTAACGACAATGGGGTTAGATTAGTCACCTTTGCCACATCAAAGAATCTCATTGTTAAGAGCACAACATTTCAGCATAACAATATTCATAAATACACCTGGACGTCTCCAGATGGAGAAAACTCGGAACCAGATAGATCATGTATTAGTGGATAAACGCTGGCACAGTAGCATCAATGATGTTAGATCAGTTAGAGGGACAGACTGCAATTCGGATCATCATCTGGTCAGAGTGTAAAATCAGACAACGGCTATCGCTTATGAGAGGAACAAACGCTAAAGATGATTCTGTAAAATATGAATTAAAAAACTTGAAAAATGATGAAATGCGGCAAGAATACCAAATCAAAATTGCTAATAGATTTGAAGTACTGGAATCTTCAGATGACAATTTGGCAAACGAAGAAGAAACTGATATAAATAAAGAATGGGAGGCTATAAGAGATACTATTAAATTGTCAGCATCAGAAAGCATTGGTTGTTTAAAAAAGAGGCAAAACAAGAAATGGTTTGATGAGGAATGTGCCGACATTGTAAAGAAAAGAAAGCTAGCAAAAATGAAATGGTTACACGAGCCAAATGAGGTAAATTTAGAGCAATTGGGTAGTGTTAGACGGGAAACCACCAAGTTACTAAAGAGTAAAAAGAGGGAATATTTGAGAGAGAAGATTAATGATCTTGAAATGAATGCAAAAAATAGGAACATTAGAGAATTATATCAGGGAATTAGTATAGAGAAGAAAGGGTTTCAGGCTAGAACAAACATAATTCGGAATGAATATGGGGATATCATTGCAGATTCTAAGAGTATATATAATAGATGGAAAAGTTACTTTAATCAGCTATTAAATGTACATACAGAACAGGACATTGAGGAGGATAAGTTACAGACAGCCGAAAAGCTTGTTTGCAGGGCCAAATGTATTAGAGGTTGAAATGGCAATTGAAAAATTGAAGATGTATAAAGCATCAGGTTCAGATGAAATCCCAGCAGAACTGATAAAATCAGGGGGAGAAAAATTGATGGACAAGATACGCTGGTTGCTTAGTATGATTTGGGAAAAAGAAGCTCTTCCAGATGAATGGAAGGAATCAATTATCGTACCAATTTATAAGAAAGGAGATAAAACTGATTGCAACAACTACAGGGGCATCTCATTACTTTCAACTTCGTACAAAATTCTAACAAATATATTAGTAAGCAGACTTACTCCCTATATTGATGACATTCTAGGAGATCATCAATGTGCATTTAGAAGAAACAGGTCTACAACAGATCAGATTTTTAGTATAAGACAGATTTTAGAAAAGAAATGGGAATATAATGGTACTGTATGTACATCAACTATATGTAGACTTCAAAAAAGCATATGATTCAATTAAGAGGGAGAAGTTATATAGTATCCTGCTGGAGTTCGGAATTCCTAAAAAGTTAGTTAGACTTATACGAATGTGTCTAAATGGCTCAAAGAGTAGGGTGCGTGTAGGCAAACAGTTTTCAGACACTTTTGAAATCCAGAATGGGTTGAAGCAAGGAGATGCACTATCTCCTCTACTATTTAATTTTGTACTAGAGCATGCCATTAAATCTTTAGAGAATGAGGAAGGCTTACAAACTCAATGGTATTAATAAGCTGTTAGTTTATGCTGATGATGTAGTATTATTGGCCGATAGCGAGGAGATACTAAAGGCCAACACGCACACACTATTGAGTAACACTAAGAAATTAGGACTGGAAGTAAATATCAGTAAAACTAAATATATGGTCACACGTAGAAATTCAGTATATAATGGAAATGGACAGCTAATGACAAATGAGGGAAATTTTGAGGAAGTGGCTGAATTCAAATACCTAGGAACAATAATCACAAATAGGAATGAGATGCACAAAGAAATTAAACATAGGCTCAATTCTGGAAATGCATGCTATTATGCATTGCAGAGACTTTTGATGTCCCAACTCCTTTCAAAAAACGTTAAGCTGAAAATATATAAAACTATTATTCTACCAGTTATATTATATGGGTGCGAAACATGGACTCTTACTTTAAGGGAGGAAAGGAGATTACGAGTATTTGAGAATAAAGTTCTTAGGAAAATTTTTGGACCAAAGAGAGATGAACAGACAGGTGAATGGAGAAGACTACATAACAATGAACTACATGGTCTTTATAGGAAGCCAGATATAATAAGAACAGTTAAGTCTCGTAGACTGCAATGGGCAGGACATGTTGCGCGTATGGGGAATGAAAGACGTGCATGGAAACTTCTTGTAGGAAAGCCAGAAGGAAAACGCCCAGTTGGTAGACCAAGAATGAGGTGGGAGAACAACATTAACTATGATTTGAGGGAAGTAGATTATACACGGAATGATTGGAAATCATTGGCTGAGGATAGGGATGTATGGAGAGCTTATGTCCGCGCGGCCATGAACCTACGGGTTCGATAGTGCCAGTGAGTAAGTAAGTAAGTAAGACTTTCTCCCTATATTGATGACATTCTAGGAGATCACCAATGTGGATTTAGAACAAACAGGTCTACAACAGATCAGATTTTTAGTATAAGACAGATTTTAGAAAATAAATGGGAATATAATGGTACTGTACATCAACTATGCGTAGATTTAAAACAAGCATATGATTATTGCCATTACATCTTTAGAGAATGAGGAAGGCTTACAACTCATTGGTATTAATAAGCTGTTAGTTTATGCTGATGATATAGTACTATTGGCCGATAGCATGGGGATACTAAAGGACAACACGCACACACTATTGAGTAACACTAAAAAATTATGACTGGAAGTAAATATCAATAAAACTAAATATATGGTCACACGTAGAAATACATTATATAATGGAAATGGATAGCTAATTACAAATGAGGGAAATTTTGAAGAAGTGACTGAATTCAAATACCTAGGAACAATAATCACAAATAGGAATGAGATGCACAAAGAAATTAAACATAGACTCAATTCTGGAAATGGGTGCTATTATGCGTTGCTGAGACTCTTGATGTCCCAACTCCTTTCAAAAAACGTTAAACTGAAAATATATAAAACTATTATTCTACCAGTTATATTATATGGGTGCGAAACATGGACTCTTACTTTAAGGGAGGAAAGGAGAATGCAAGTATTCGAGAATAAAGTACTTAGGAAAATTTTTGGACCAAGGAGAGATGAACAGATACATGAATGGAGTAGACTACATAACAATGAACTACATGGTTTTTATAGGAAGCCAGATATAATAATAACAGTTAAGTCTCGTGGACTGTGATGGGCAGGAGATTTTGCACGTATGGGGAATGAAAGACTTGCATGGAAGCTTCTTTTAGGAAAGCCAGAGGGAAAACGCCCAGTTGGTAGACCAAGAATGAGATGGAAGAATAATATTAACTATGATTTTAGGGAAGTAGTTTATACAGGGAATAACTGGAAAGCGTTAGCTCAGGATAGGGATGTATGGAGAGCTTATATCCGTGCGGCCATGAACCTATGGGTTCGATAGTGCCAGTAAGTAAGTAAGATGAATTAAGGAGAAAACTATAAAATATAAAAATAGCTCTAACACATTAAGAGTTAATGCAGTGGAGTTTAATACAAATATAATAATATAATAGATTAATACATAACTGGATTTTGGTGTTGTTTCGAAGGGGGCATTGAACTGTTTACTTATCCGGAAAGACCGTCCATCTCCTTATGTGTTCAAGAAATTGTGAATGTGTCGCAGACTTTAACAACATTTTCCTGATAGATCGCGTCGCATTAAGGCCAGGACAACTTGAGGCACGTTAAAGTACGTAAAACGGAATTGCTATCAAGTAAAATGATAAGAATGTACGTTGCCTATGCAATTAAGCAAAGTTCTATTTTGGACACAATGTGACTAGGAGCTCCGACGATTTAAAATCAACACTCTTCCTCATTATCTTTTTTTTTTTGTTATTCAATGCCCCAGGTTGTCATTTCGACATTTTTGTTTTCCTCACCTAGCATTGGCGAAATTGTATTCCGCTTCTGCCTTTGAAGGCAAAGTTACTTTGCCCCGATGACATGATTGATGATAAGTGATAATGAAGCACCAGGAGAGTTCTTTACCTGAACTTAACCTAAATTCCAGACCATGGGCAACCACATGAATAATTTCCTTTAAGCAAAATTCCTATGGTTTAACCGGGAATCGAACCCGGGACCTCACGAACAGCAGTCAGAAACACTGACCACTAGCCCATGAGGCTGGTATAATAAAATACTGCACTCTTGATTAAAAACTCAATTGATAAAAATTACTAAATTAAGATTTTATTGTAATACAGCTTGTTCAGCTTGTATTAATAAAATACGTAATTTTAACTTCTGAACTAATATGAATCTAAAGATGAAACCAATTGCTACAAGTGAAAATTTGCATTGTTTTTAGCTTATTATCCATAAAATCAACATGGCTGCCCGCAGGTCGCAAGATAAATGTTGCTCACGTATTCAAATTCGACTATGTGTTATGAAGTATCTAAGGTGTTATATTTTTTACAGTACCATAATTTGTTTTGTAAGTCTGCCAAAACACGAAATGGTGTCGTGTGGATCTGAAATTTAATATTCTTCTTCTTCTTCACGGTTTAGGCTTTTTGCTAGCCTGCTCCGGCTCCAAATTGTTGCTCTTTCCATCTTTTATTTGGTCTTCAGAAACTTCTTCTTCCTCGTGGTGAATAGCCGTAAGCTGCTTTTGGTATTCTGTTCTCAGTCATCCTTGTTAAGTGTTCTTTCCAGTTTGTTCTGTATTTCACTCTTGTTGTGTTTAATTCTTCCACTTTTATATCCTCTTATTTCTGTGTTGTGTTTTTTGTATGTTCTTTGATATCCTGCTATTGGTCTGAGGAATTTCATTTCAGTAGTTTGGATTCTGGCAGATTGTTGTGTTGTCACTGTCCATGTTTCGGATCCATAAGTAATAATCGGAACTGTCATTGTCTTGAATAATATCGTTAAAGAGTCTATTCAGGCTTTATTTTTAAAAGTTATTTTTATTGTTCCTATTATATAATAAACTTATTTAGTTTATTATTTATTATGCTTCCTTTTTGTATTATATTTTGCAACTTAGGAAGTTATATTTTGTCACCTGTTATATGGTTTATTTTCTAACATTATCTTTGTCCGAACTAGTTGAGCACACTTGAAAGCCATTGTTCTTTATTTTTCTGATGACACTTCCATATTACATATAGGCTATTTTTTTATATTTCGTTTAGTTTATATAGCATTCTTTGCAATTCGTCTTCTGATTTTGCTTTTAAAATCTGGTCATCTGCAAAAGTTAAAGTTATTTATTACCATATTTCCTAAAGTAATACCCCCAGTTGTTATTTGTTTCCATGATCTTATCTATATCGTCAAAATAAATGTTAAAAAGAATGGTTGATAGTGGACAACCTTGTCTAACTCCACCTGTTATATTTATTGGTTCCCTTTGATTTATTATTTTTGTTGTTTTCCCATACATTTCTTTAATTACTGCTATCAAGAGTAGTGGAATTCCTTTTTCATTTAGGTATGTTCCACAATTATGATCTAGATACTTTATCAAAAGCTTTTTTTATAATCTATAAAGAGGATGTGCGTTTCTAAGTTGAATTCTCTTCGCTTCTCTGTTTTCTGTTTTAAAGTGAATACGTTATCTGTGCAGCTTCTCTTCCTTTCCTAAAAAAACCTGCCTGCTCTTCTGATATCATTGCATCTACTATAGTAGTTAATCTTTGGTTTATCATTTTTGCATATATTTTGTATGCTGCACATCGTAAGCTTATTCCTCCATAGTTTTTCTGGCTTTGTTATATCACCTTTTTTAAAGACTGATATTAGTCTTTCCAATGTTACATTCTTCTGTTATTGTATTTTGTTTCCAGCACTTGTTATAGAATTTTAATAATCTTTCTTCGAAATTTCTTGGGACAGTTTTTAGCAATTCTATGTTTATGTAGTCTATTCCGCATACTTTATTATTTTTACATTCCTTTAATGTTTCTATTATTTCTTATATTTCTAATTTGTCTACTTCTGCGTATTATTTGTTTCTTTCTATTATTTCTTCCTTATTCTGTTTGTCCGTCCACAGTTCTTTATAATAATTTTCTAGTTCTGTATCTTGTTGTATAGTTAGATTATTTGTTTTGTCTTTTACTTCAGAATTAAGGCTTCTTATAAATGTATATACTTTGTCTCGTCTTCCGTGTAAATTGTGTTCCATTTCTGCTATGTATCTTTCCCAATGTTCTCTATTTAGTTTTCTGGTATATTTTTTACTAATGCTCTTGTTCTATTATATTCTATATTGTTTTGGTCATACTTGTTAGGTCTTTTAAGTAGGCTTCTTTTTTATCTCTTACCAATTTCTGGATTTCGGGATCCCATTTTCTGGACTTTAATAAACGACTTCAGTTTGTATCAGCCAAGATGATCGGGCAGGCAGTGTGATGTATGGTGATGCTGTTACGAATAATCTAAGGATTAAGGCGGTGTGGTGGAGCCTCATCTTGCTGGAAAATTGTTCCGTTAGGAAGTTGATACAGCACCGGCATATCTACGTACACGATTACAATCGAGGTTTCTAAAAAAAGCATAATTCCGTCACGCTTGATCCGAACCAAATATTCCATCCAGGGATATCACGTTGGTTTAAAATTACGACAGGTGGATTTTCCGACCTGTAGAAGCGACAATTGTGTCATTATTTTCCCAATGGCAAGGACGGTTTCCTCATATACTCTGACGTACACGTATAATTAAGTCTTCCCCGAGATGAAAGATACGATAAGAATTCTCCTACGAGATGATTTACACGTAAGCTCAATGCGTAAAACTTCTAAAATTAGAAACACTCTACATTTGAAACGTCTCAAATAGGGATGAAACGGATATCCGCTAACTATCCGATATCCGGTTTATTCGATCTATCCGGCTTAAATTTATTATTCGGCCGGATAATAAAAGTTAAAATGTAGGTGTTTTGTTTAATACACATAACAAATGAAGGGTCCACGGAAAGAACATGCTTAGTCACTTTTCTTGAACTTTTCAGGGGAGCAAATTTCAACTTTAAAACGCTCCCAAGAATTTATTAATTTTCTTACTAGTAATTTTATGACACTATATTTGTGAGAAATAAATATTAAAGACAGCATGTAGTTACAACAAAAGTATTTCCAATAGTTTTCATACAGTTTAACAATAACTACAGTTATGTCAATTAAAAAAAGGGAAAGCATAAGCTAAGTCTGTGTTTCTCTCAGAAGTTCTAGTGAAGAATTAGAATAACATATAATTTATATTATACTGTCAAAAATTAATGATATTTAATTTATACAAAATCGTCGCGTATTTTGTTCATGTTATTGTTGTGATAGAGAGGAGAAGAATCCCTTAGCCTGAGGGCTGATGAAGCGCTTTAACACCTGAAAATGTTCGTACTTTGCTAGGGATTTTGGTATTATCGCCTCACTATGATGGTTGTCCATTTATATAAAGTGAGTGCCGCGCGACAAAGCTTGACAATGAAGGGTAACACGCAGGATTATTATAGTAACTGTAATCGGCATATTTGTATTTAATTATATTTAATTATATATAACAGCTGCAGGACAACCATAATAGTGAGGCTACAATATTGTCTCTGTTTGGAATGTAAAAAAAAAGTAATTATTTTACAGTTTCTCTATTTTTAAGAACAAAATATAACACTTTTTTTAACCTGTATAAGCCATCTCTGGCATTAGGAACTCATTTCTTGCAACCTGTGGTATTATTCTTTTCCCTTTTGGCAACAAAACACGATCCTCTTCCCATTGTAGGTATTTCGATAGCGCACTACATTAGCCTGCTGATTTGTTACTAGAAATTTTCTGACAGGCCTAGTTGCAAACGACTTTTTGACAAACACTGTTTCTTCAATAGAGCAGTCCATTCCCTTATAATAAATGGCTCTTTATCAATTTCTACTATATCAAATGACATAGGTTTCTGGTAAGCACACCTGGATATTTCTGCCCAGTCTCTAGGAAGTTCGGCATAAGTTTTGTAATTTATTATACCAACATTCTTATCACACTCTAGGTAAGAAACACTCTTATTTAAATAAATAAATAAATAAAAAATCAAACCATTCTCAATATTTGTTAAACATTTGCTAAGTGATGGAAAAGTCTGAAAACTAGCATTTTTGTTCTTACCTCCTGCTGAATCACAAAACAATAAAATTAAACATAAAGACAATGGTTATCAAAATGTTGCAGAATGGAGCATACTCCACCACTTCCCTTATTACCAATAGTTTCTGTATACATGTAAAATACACTCTTTCCATTAGACAGCAAGTATATATTCAAAATATACTGTCAGATTTGTCTCGTATAATATACATCATAAGTTGTAATGTTGGGACACACACAAGTTTTGTAGTAATCAAAGTAAATAGCTTATTTCTTTACATTTCTCTGGCTCTCTGTCTTTGATGATCTTTCCTTTGATAGAATGTTTGACTTTTTCTTAAACTGACCTAATTTTCTGTGCAATTTTTTAAGTTCCTTCTCTATTACTCTTTTGTATTTTCGTTGTTTTCTGTCATTAATAATGATTCCAGCCCTTTTTTTCTTTTTCTAGCAGTGAACCCATCGCATGTAAAGCAAGTATCGTTTCTAGGGTACCCGAAATATTAAAATTCCTGTTGAAAATTTTCCTATATATTTCATAAGAAATGGCTACTTCAGGATGAATATTCTGGAACATTCTAAACCATTTCTTTATAATAGGATCTTCTGGCAGAAATTTGTTCTGTGTCATGTAGAATGTAGTGGCTGGTTCTAATGACAATGTAAAATTTGAGGGAAACAATATTATAAGTGGTGCAGCCATATCTCCATTAAGAAACTTAGCATGGTTTGACACACATTCACATTGACTTAGAAGTTTCTTTCCCTGTACACCAATTCTTTGCTTCTCGGTTTCAGTGGCTCAGCAGGGTTTTCCTTGTGTATTCTACTAGAAAGGTAGATGACCCTTAAAACTACAAGATGAAAGCATAAACAGAATTTTGAAAAAAGTGACTTAGCATGTTCTTTCAGTGGACCCTTCAAATATAATCATAAGTAATGCCACGAGTGATTTCCAAATTATCGATAAATTCACGACTCACGAAGTGAGGAGTGAATTTATCTAGAGAATTTGGAAATCAAGAGTGGCATTTGTTAGGACTATTTAACGAATAAAATTAAGCTGTTTACTCACAAATCATTATTTAACTGTAGTTATTTCAAAATATTTATATATTTAATGCAAACGGCGATGTTTGAAAACAAATGAGAAACGATAGGTACGCTTCTACTGCTTCTTTTGTTTATCACTGCAACCAGATCATACTATTTATTGCCAAAGGAACGCAATATTGTAAGAATGCTCTCTAGTGGAGAAAAAATGAAACATCAATCTGTATATTAATTCATTTCTGATGTCGTATGATGTAAATATTACAATTATATTTTTCTGGATTATTACCTGGGAAAAAATACATTTAAGAAAGTCAAACAGTGGTTTCTTTTTTTGGTGGTATAATAAATTGCTACAAATGTTGACATGTATGCACTATATATACAATCTGGTAGCCGTATTTCTTATAGGCTCAGTCACTGCAAAATAATGGTCAGACCTGTTCAGAATATTAAAAAGGAGGAGCTTTGTTTAATATATGGTAATTATAACACTGATAAATATTTCGTGAAACACGACTCTGATTGGTTGTAAAACAGAAATCATTGAAACGTGATTGGTCATTGACTCCCATTTGGGGCATGAGTTAAATAGTCACAGTAATTTAATTTTTCAACAACAAAACATTAGGAGCCTACTCGTACTGCACTAAGGGCAAATTATAGTAAATGAATACCAGTTTCTCTACAGGGAGAGTTAGAAGTTTATTCAAAAACTAATTTTTTTATGTAGAAGCATATAAAATTTACACCAATAACGTTAAGAAAATATTCTTGAAAGGATTTTCTTTTCATACTATGTAGCTACCTGACAAGAAATGTTTGACGAATTCGACATATACATAGGTATATACTTACCTAACCATAAATTCAATTAATAAATAGATCATTGAATTCCTTGAAGTAATTAAACAAAATATAAAATATGTTATCATTTTTTGGTGCATATATAGGCCTTTATTTTTTTACTCCACGAGAAATGTTAACATTGCATAACAAGAAAAAACTAATCTTTTCTTTACCGATATAATTTCTGGTTGCTAAATATTTTAGAATTAGGCCTACTTATAAAAAAATACTTTTATATTAACCTCAAGCTACAATAGCACGTTCTTTAACAAGCTCAAATGATCATGTTTGCAATCAATTCAATCAGTCAATTGAACATTTGCTAACTTCACTCATGAACGAAAAGACCCGGTTTCAGCCGAGTCTGCCGGATCGTTCGTGCGTCACCTGCGCGAGTTCGTTCGTTACGATGTGCCAATCAGCAATGTTCGGCCAGGTATTCGGCAAACCAGCTATCCGTTTCATCTCTAGTCTGAAAAACATCCTCTTTCAAATAGTACTAATCTTAACCATTTTGGATAATTTACATAGGTTAGAAATTACATTTATTTAAGCCAACATATAAGCAGAACTCGCTATATTACAAAAGTAAGCCTATCTGATGATGAAAGCAGTATCTGGCGGAAATGCGCTCGTGAAACGGGAATTGATTCAATTTGTTTAAAAACAATGTTGTTAACCTTGTTCCACTTGTAGCATTAATTTATATTTTTAATTACTTGAGCGGAAATCATTACTTCAAAAACAATTATTTTTGATTGATATTCGCTATAGATTAATGATTCACTGATTGGCATTAGTTGTTCTCCTTCCAAATTAAATCCAGGGATGTAGGCATACAAAGTCAAATGGACGGCCTCGATGCCCTTGGGATTATGTGCCTTAGTTCTCATCGTGGGGGGTCACAGGTTCGTAACCAGCAGGTCACTATTCTTGAAACAATCAACTTAGAAAATACCGTTGAAATAAAACATCTAGAAAAAGTGGCGTTGCGAACTTCACCCTATATTTCGCAATCGTAGATGCCAATGTTACAACTTTAGGGCATTCAAAGATGCATTACTACAAAATTTATTGTAAACGTTTAGCTGTTATTTCTTACTTTTGATTAAATATTTCAAAATATTCTGAAAAAAAAATAATACTAATAGTACTGTACGATACAGTATAGGACTGTGGCAGAATTTTGAAATGATGTTTACAAATGAGTGAATTATATACGTTTCTGTAAAATTCTACTACTACTACTACTACTACTACTACACACACACACACGCGCGCGCATATAGAGTAAACAATACAGTCATTGGCCAACCTCCAGTGATTGGTCATTTACATTTAATACTGTAATAGCTATGCTATATTTTGTGATAGTTCATCTGTAAGTGGCTTGATGTCATCTCTGAACACTCTCTGTTATTCCTGTTTAATATTTTAGCAGACAGATGTCAGCACTTGAAGTGATGGTGAAATTTATAGATGAAGGTGTTGAATAACCATTTTGTGTCGGTAAGTCTTAGCACTTTCTTAACCCTTAAATTCGTAATGTATCCTTTTGGATACATCAGTTGGTTTAATTAATTTTATATTTTTTTCAAATCGGATCCCCAAAGCTGTTTATAATTATATACCAAGAGGACGAATATCACTGGGCCGTCCTATGAAACGCTGGAGGGAAAATTTTCTATAGGATCGTAACAGGCCTTGGCCTAATACTTGGAAGGAATAAGAAGAAGATATTTTAAATAAATCAGAAGAAAACGAACAAAAAGAAACCACTTAAATGTGTGTGTGTAATTATACAATTTACCTAATAATAACAGTTACACAAGATTCCGTTTTCACTGCAGTCCGCCACATTCAAATAACTAACAGAAGAAATTTGTGTTTTGTCAATTTAAGGGTTAAGGATTTTAGTTACGAATAATTGTATTTAATGTAACTTTATCTACATATACTTTATTATATTCTGGGTATATATTGAAATAGTATTAAATGATGTGTGGGTACATTTCTAGTAATCATATGTGAAACAATTTCGTGGAATGTGTGGGTGGCCAATCACTGAACTTTATTTCAATGTAATTTCATTGATAGGTCGCCTGGCATCGTTGACAAAATCAACAAAGGCAGAAGCAACAACAAACAGGATTCAACCTCAAGAGGCATCTAATGAAATTCACAAAACTCCTGGCTATGCTACTTTTGCGATGTGGTCGGGGAGGAGAGAATTGAAAAGTTAAAATCTATTAAAGAGGTAATTTCTTTAGAATCAAACACAGAAGAATTGTACGTATTATACCGCTTGTGGGGAAAATTTCAGAATGAAGAGTCAGGCTCAGGACAAGTTAACGCTTCAGCTGAAAAGTCCAGTGAACATTCTTGCACTGCAGAATCTCGTGATCCAGAAGAAATTAGGCCTAGTACTTCATCAGATAGTTGTGAAGTAAGAACTTTCATAAGGAAAATCAAAACGGATCATATGGGAGAGTTTCTTGTGTGGCCTGAGACACCTAAGAGAAAAGGAAAACGACAAACAGAAAGACATCCTTTTGCAATAACTTCAGACAGATATAAAGATATGTTCGAAAAAAAGAAAGAAGAAAAGCTTAAAGTTGAGGAACAGAAGGAAGAACTAAAGAGAAAACGGGAGGAAAAGAAACAATCGAAATTTCCTGCGAATAAGAAATCACAAATTGATCCCTCAAAGAATGCTGCACAGAATCCGGCAGATAAGGGAGATGAAAATTTGAAAAATAGGCCGAGGACGAATATTAAGCTGGTATTATTTCCTAGTTGTTCTCTTTGTAAGAAGGTA
Source organism: Diploptera punctata (assembly GCA_030220185.1). Taxonomy (NCBI): domain Eukaryota; kingdom Metazoa; phylum Arthropoda; class Insecta; order Blattodea; family Blaberidae; genus Diploptera; species Diploptera punctata. The sequence goes on along the minus strand of JASPKZ010007656.1, from coordinate 187,374 downwards.
ATTACATCGAAAGAAAATATAACACGTTCTGAATGTCACAAGTTATTTCTTAAGAGGTGCATACCAAACATTCATCAGATACATATTCCTGAAAATGATGAAGATGATTGTCTGTGTCATACTTGCCTTGTCATTGCGGTGTGGCTTGCGTGTTTAAATGACCCTGAGAGCTACGCCGGCGGTAGCATTGTTGCCGAAATGTTCACCCATGTCGGACAGATCGAAGGCGATAAGCCAGACGAAAAAAGTACATTGGTCGAAAGAGTGACGATCTTTAACCGTAAAAATACAATCGTCAAAAATGCAGACATGGGTTCCATTGGGGTAAAATGTTCCGGAAGGTGAAATAGTCTCCCATTCCGTTCTCTGGGCGGTGATTACTTCAGGGAATCCATGCAAAAGACTCAAACACAGAGACATGTTCCTAAGAACACGGAATCATAGGACATTATAAAATTGCGGGGCGCTACAAACATTAACGCGACAATTAGATAAATCGCCCTTCGATACAGTTCACTTAGAGGAAGTTAGATGGTTAAGAGAAGGTAGTCAGGAATCAGAAAACTTTATCCTACCAATCTGTAAAAAGTAGATAAAACTGATTGCAACAACTACAGGGGCATATCATTACTTTCAACTTGTTACAAAATTCTAACAAATATATTAGTTAGTAGACTTACTCCCTATATTGATAAGATTGTAGGAGATAATATGGTTTTAGAAGAAACTGGTCTACAACAGATTAGATCTTTAGTATAAGAGAGATTTTAGAAAAGGAATGGGAATACAATGGCACTGTAAATCAGCCATGTGTAATACTTAAAAAAAGGCATACGATTCAATTAAGAGGGAGAAGTTGTATAGTAGTCTTCTGGAGTTTGGAATTCCTAAAAAGTTAGACTTATACGAATGTATTGATTAGGTCTTTATATATTTCCTGAAAATATTTAATAATAACAATAATTAATTTATCTCAATTAAATAATAGAATGTGTTGAATAATTTGTCGACATTTCAATCTCCATAATATCCAGTTATCCATTTTGTATGGTTGTTTATACTGTATAGATATAATTACCAAAGACTTCTGACAAATTTTAATTAAGAAATTTGAAATTTTAGTTAAGAGAATCAAAATTCCAATTTTATGTTTAAAAATATTTTAACAAGGATTCATAAGATAATATGATCTCACAAGAAGCAGATTAAAACGTCGACAAATCACTGAATAATTTAAATATTTTACTGAGATAACGAATTAATTATTGTTATTATTGAAATATGAATGTATCTAAAAGGCATAAAGAGTAGGGTGCTTGTAGGCAAACAGTATTCGCTTACTTTTGAAATTTATAATGGGTTAAAGCAAGGACATGCACTCCTTCTAGAGCATGACATCATTAGACGATGAAGAAGGCCTACAACTCAATGGTATTAATGAGCTGCTTAGTCTATACTGATGATGTAGTATTATTCGGCGATAGCGATGAGATACTAAGGGCCAAAACGTACACTCTATTGAAAAACACTAAGAAATTGAAACTGGAAGTAAACATCAATAAAAGTAAATATATGTTCATACATAGAAATACATCACATAATGGGAAGGGACAGCTAATGAAAATGAGAAAGCATTTTTAAAAAGTGGCTGAATTAAAATACGTCAGCAATGAGTTTGCACAAAGAAATTAAATCTAGGCTCAATTCCGGAAATGCATGCTAGTATGCATTACGGGGTCTCTCGTAGTCCCAACCCCTTTCAAAAAGTTAAACTCAGAATATATAAGACTCTTATTCTCCTAGTTACATTAGGCCATATATGGGTGTGAAAGACGAAATCTTACTTTAAGGGAGGAAAGAAGATTATGAGTATTTAAGAATAAAGTTCTTAGGAAAAATTTTGGATCTAAGAGAGACGAACAAACAGGTGAATGGAGAATCCTACATATCAGTGAGCTACATGATCTTTATAGGAAGAACAGTTAAGTCTCGTAGACTGGGATGGGCAGGACATGTGGTACGAATGGGAATGTAAGAGTTGCATGGAAATTTCTAGTAGGAAATTCAGAGGAAAAACGCCCATTTAGAAGACCAAGCATAAGGTGGAAGATTAACATTAGCCATGATTTGAGGGAAGTAGATTGTAATGGGATAATTGGAAAATATCTCAGGATGGGGATGTATGGAAGTGTTATGTATGCGCGGTTATGAGCCTATTGGTTTATCAGAGACAGTGAGTTAGTTAGTTTTTTTGTATTAAATTATACAGAATATGCAATGAGTTATAATTTACGGTTCTTCATGCTTTGTTCTCATTTGACTCTGACATACGCACTTAAGCTGTGATAAGAAATTGAGTTTCTTCAATTTAAGGATTAACAAAAGTAAGTTATATTCAGCAAAATCGTACCATAAACTCGATGTGCTGAGGAATCCTCTTAATTAAACACTGTTCCTGAACCAAGCACATTTTTAAATATACTTTTTTGAACTCTATACAACTAGTAGTATGTAATAATGCGAATAATAAATTGATGATTTTCATTACAAACATATTCAAATGTGGTTTGTGGTGTAATGGTAGGAACTGTGGTGCAAGTAAAACAATTTATTTATAATGGTACCGTGGCAGATGTTAGATAACATATACAAAAGAATGCTGATTCCTTGATGCATTTGTACGAACCTACACGTATTCTCTTATAGAAAAACATTCACAGAAATCTACATAACAACCTTGCGACATCTGTGAATACAATTAAACCCACTAGTAATAAAATTGCTTCAATCACTAATTAAATGTAATACAATGACGTTTTCTTGTGAATCGCGCAGAATCGTTTCAAAACTAACAAGGAGAGTACAGCCTCTATATAACATACATTTAAATGAGATGAAAGTTCAGTACCTGCTCTCGAGCAGTCTCTATATGTTGTTTATGGTGTCGACGCCTCTTTCGAGCGTCATGGCCCGTGTCTTAAAGTGTTTGTGTTTTGGTAGAATGTCTCTGGTGGAGGCAAGGAGAGAGCTCCTCTCCTTCCTTGTGATCTTTAGTTGCCGTCTCCGTCAGAAGTACTCTGGTTGAGATGAGTCGCTTAAGCTTCTTGGTCTTAAAAGTTTCGACTTGAAGTTCTTGTAGAGTGATTTAATGGCTTGTGGTTGTTAGATTTGTTAGTAGGAGTACTGTAGTGTGAAGCAGTTGTGGGTTTTGTAGGATTTTGGTAATTAATATTAGGAGTTTTTGGATTAGGTTGTCAGGATTTATGGCTGGAATGGGTAGAGGTGGGCATGTATTTTCTAGTGGTGCTGGTTGCCTTGTAGTTGATGGTGTCTTTCTTGTAGTTGTTGGAGTTGAACTTGTAGTTGGTGGAGGTATACGTGTAGTTGATGGTGTTGTACTTGAAGTTGGTAATTCACTTGTTGTTTTATCTTTTATTGTTGTTTTCATCCTTAGTTTCAGATATTTCTGAAAAATCTGGGCAGTTTCTGTTGCTAGCTGCATGTTGTTGTTGGCAGTTGCTGCATTTTTCTTTATTCCTTCTCGAAATTTCATCCTATGAAATTCAATCTCAAGTGTATTTTTTTCAGTGTTTTATTTTAATTTATTAGATTAGATTAGATTAGATTTATTTAGTCTGGTGGAGTTAAGGCCATGTGGCCTTCTCTTCCACTCACCAGGACAAACATATATTACATCAGAATATAGCAATCTTAATTAACTCTAATATTAAACACTAAGTAAAAATTTGATCAAAAGATAATATCTAATATACGTATTACGATCTATAATACAACCAGTTAATATTAGTTAAAATTAAGACTAAAACTAATAATAAAATGTATACAAGTGAGGCATATTAAATTGTCCCTGTCTAGTGTATATTAAAAACAGGAAAATAATGAGATATAGAAAACTAATTTTACGATTATATAATATTTAAAACAAAACAAATTAACATATTTGTTATTCTTAATATTATTTTCATAAATAATTAAATATTTTCTAAAAGAATACTATCAGTGAGGTGTATAAGTTAGTTTGTTATTAAATAATTCTTTAGTTTGTTTTTGAAGGATGTTATAGTTTGACAGTCTCTGACATAGGGCGGAAGGGAATTCCTCACAAAGAATTTAAAACATTAATCGGCTATAAAAATATTAATAAAGGAAGAACATTTATTTTTACATTCGCTAACTGAGTGTGCTCCAGAGTATCTGACGCATTTCGTGGCTTTATAGCAGTGTTCAACGACGTGTCCAAATCCTTGGCAGTTGAAACATTGGGTGCCTGCTTTCGATCCTCGGTAGGGTTGCAACTTGATGCGTATGTGACAGATATCTGTTAGTCTCTCGAGTTCAGTTTTCAGATTTTCTGTCTTGTCGAAGGTTATAATCCAGACTGGTAGTGGTGTTTTTATCCTCTGTTCATTGTATCTAGTTGTTTTCATCAGTTGTCTGACATGCTTGGGGGTGAATTTTTGCCATTTCAGGTCTTCTTCAATATCGTGGGCTGTGTAAGATTCTGGTAGTCCTTTTACGGTGACATTGAATGTTGTCGGGAGGCCGTATGTATAATAGGGTGTTTTTGTATCAGTTAGTGTTCTTATAGTGTGATCGTAGTCAGATGTGTCTTTACTGGTGATTTTGAGAGTGTCGTTAACGTGCCGTATGTTGATGTCACATACTGCTCCTAGACGTGTTAAACTGTATGAAGTCATCTTCTTTGCACAGGCTACGATGGTAGGTGGCGTGTTGACTGTGTTTAGTGTGTTGAATCTGTTTGACGTTTCAAACGGTGTCTTGATGGGATCATTCGTTGTTTTCTTGCTGGTGTGTCTTGCTGGGGGCAGCTTGAAGTCTTCATCTTCTTCCATCGTGTGAATGAATGAATTCCTGCTCTTTATACTCTTGTGTGGTTTTGGAGGTTAAGAACTATTCATTCCGCAGATTTTGTCTTTTTCAATTAAGGGTATGCTAGCGTACCCGACGTACATTGTTCTGCCCGAACGTTGAATGCAGGGGTGGAGTGGGCATGTTCAGACAAAACATGTCGGCTTCAAGATTATTATTGTATAAGATTTATTCCTCGCAGTTTTATTAACTACCCATCTGATTTCTTTTCGTTTATTCTCTGCCCTACTGCAGATGGTTCAACACAGTATGTAGCAGTACAAAGTTTGGATGAAAACATTAGATATGTTTTGACATCTGTTAGACTACTTAGATGTTATTTGGATGAGAAACGCCGTTTGAATTTCGCTCAGAGTCTGTAATTTAGACTCTTTTACAAGCCCGAAAATTTTCGGACTCGGGACCCATGGCTTAAAGTATTTTCCTAAGAAATGTTCTTGGAATCGAAAACGACGGGTTTGAATCAGCGACTTTCGGGACCACAGGGAAGGAACATAACTCCAGATCATTGAGAACATAAATGGCAGAACTTAATGTTTTAATCTTTCTTATTAGGTACACGTGATTGATCATAATAATCGAATATGATAATCCATGTCGAATGAGTTATTCGTAAAAGACAAACATATGCTGTCGGGGACTTTTTTTGTAGAGTTTTTGTTTTATATATTCAAAACCGTGTACAATAATTTGGTATATTTGTTATGATATAGGCAGCGTAAAGCATTTAAGCGTCAAAATAGGGACTTTATTTCATGTACTTCACTACAAAGAGTGATTTTTAGGGGTGAAGGGTGAAGGGCTTGAGTATTACAACTCTCTTATAGCCTATGTTCATCCCCGGAAACTCCTGAACATTTTTCAAGAAGCCCCATCACAATCGGATGAAAGGTATGGTAGATCATGTTTGCCCGGGAATATAGTTTACTTATCCCGATCTTTTTGGAATCATTGAAAGACAAAAAATGGTTATTGTGAGTTATCCGTAAAAGATAAACATATACTGTGGCGGACATTTTGTAGAGTTTTTTTATTTTAGGTATTCAATTCTGTGTATTAATTTGGTGTATTTGTTATGGCTTAGGCAACGTAAGCCATTTAAGATTCAAAATAGGGACTTGATTTCACGTTTTTCGCTACAAAGGGTGTCTTTTGTGGGTGAAGGGGTTGAGTATTACAACTCCCTTATAGCCTATGTTCATCCCGGCAATCTCCTGAACATTTAAAGAAAACATCAAAATCGGATCAACGATATGGCCGCGCATAGAATACGATGAAATTAACAAACAAAAAAAAAACATTCATTTTTATATATAAGATATCAAACACATTTTCACTTCTGATAAGATTTATGTTGTCTACAGACATTTGTGAAAATAATAGCATGTCTTGTAAAGTAAACGAGGCATTTAGATTGTAGGGATTCAGTAGACAGTATTGAATTTTATATGCTTGAGATTATAATAGATTGTAGGGATTCAGTAGACAGTATTGAATTTTATATGCGTGAGATTATAATAGATTGTAGGGATTCAGTAGACAGTATTGAATTTTATATGCGTGAGATTATAATAGATTGTAGGGATTCAGTAGACAGTATTGAATTTTATATGCGTGAGATTATAATAGATTGTAGGGATTCAGTAGACAGTATTGAATTTTATATGCGTGAGATTATAATAGATTGTAGGGATTCAATAGACAGTATTGAATTTTATATGCCTGAGTTTATAATAGATTGTAGGGATTCAGTAGACAGTATTGAATTTTAAATGCGTGAGATTATAATAGATTGTAGGGATTCAGTAGACAGTATTGAATTTTAAATTTGTGAGATTATAATAGATTGTAGGGATTCAGTAGACAGTATTGAATTTTATATGCGTGAGATAGATTGTAGGGATTCAGTAGACAGTATTGAATTTTAAATGCGTGAGATTATAATAGATTGTAGGGATTCAGTAGACAGTATTGAATTTTAAATTTGTGAGATTATAATAGATTGTAGGGATTCAGTAGACAGTATTGAATTTTAAATTTGTGAGATTATAATAGATTGTAGGGATTCAGTAGACAGTATTGAATTTTATATGCGTGAGATAGATTGTAGGGATTCAGTAGACAGTATTGAATTTTAAATGCGTGAGATTATAATAGATTGTAGGGATTCAGTAGACAGTATTGAATTTTATATGCGTGAGATTATAATAGATTGTAGGGATTCAGTAGACAGTATTGAATTTTATATGCGTGAGATTATAATAGATTGTAGGGATTCAGTAGACAGTATTGTATTTTAAATGCGTGAGATTATAATAGATTGTAGGGATTCAGTAGACAGTATTGAATTTTATATGCGTGAGATAGATTGTAGGGATTCAGTAGACAGTATTGAATTTTATATGCGTGAGATAGATTGTAGGGATTCAGTAGACAGTATTGAATTTTATATGCCTGAGATTATAATAGATTGTAGGGATTCAGTAGACAGTATTGAATTTTATATGCGTGAGATAGATTGTAGGGATTCAGTAGACAGTATTGAATTTTAAATGCGTGAGATTATAATAGATTTTAGGGATTCAGTAGACAGTATTGAATTTTAAATTTGTGAGATTATAATAGATTGTAGGGATTCAGTAGACAGTATTGAAATTTAAATTTGTGAGATTATAATAGATTGTAGGGATTCAGTAGACAGTATTGAATTTTATATGCGTGAGATTATAATAGATTGTAGGGATTCAGTAGACAGTATTGAATTTTAAATTTGTGAGATTATAATAGATTGTAGGGATTCAGTAGACAGTATTGAATTTTAAATGCGTGAGATTATAATAGATTGTAGGGATTCAGTAGACAGTATTGAATTTTAAATTTGTGAGATTATAATAGATTGTAGGGATTCAGTAGACAGTATTGAATTTTATATGCGTGAGATAGATTGTAGGGATTCAGTAGACAGTATTGGATTTTAAATGCGTGAGATTATAATAGATTGTAGGGATTCAGTAGACAGTATTGAATTTTAAATGCGTGAGATTATAATAGATTGTAGGGATTCAGTAGACAGTATTGAATTTTAAATGCGTGAGATTATAATAGATTGTAGGGATTCAGTAGACAGTATTGAATTTTAAATGCGTGAGATTATAATAGATTGTAGGGATTCAGTAGACAGTATTGAATTTTATATGCGTGAGATAGATTGTAGGGATTCAGTAGACAGTATTGAATTTTAAATGCGTGAGATTATAATAGATTGTAGGGATTCAGTAGACAGTATTGAATTTTAAATGCGTGAGATTATAATAGATTGTAGGGATTCAGTAGACAGTATTGAATTTTATATGCGTGAGATTATAATAGATTGTAGGGATTCAGTAGACAGTATTGAATTTTAAATTTGTGAGATTATAATAGATTGTAGGGATTCAGTAGACAGTATTGAATTTTATATGCGTGAGATAGATTGTAGGGATTCAGTAGACAGTATTGAATTTTAAATGCGTGAGATTATAATAGATTGTAGGGATTCAGTAGACAGTATTGAAATTTATATGCGTGAGATTATAATAGATTGTAGGGATTCAGTAGACAGTATTGAATTTTAAATTTGTGAGATTATAATAGATTGTAGGGATTCAGTAGACAGTATTGAATTTTATATGCGTGAGATTATAATAGATTGTGGGGATTCAGTAGACAGTATTGAATTTTATATGCGTGAGATTATAATAGATTGTAGGGATTCAGTAGACAGTATTGAATTTTTAATTTGTGAGATTATAATAGATTGTAGGGATTCAGTAGACAGTATTGAATTTTATATGCGTGAGATTATAATAGATTGTAGGGATTCAGTAGACAGTATTGAATTTTAAATTTGTGAGATTATAATAGATTGTAGGGATTCAGTAGACAGTATTGAATTTTATATGCGTGAGATAGATTGTAGGGATTCAGTAGACAGTATTGAATTTTAAATGCGTGAGATTATAATAGATTGTAGGGATTCAGTAGACAGTATTGAATTTTAAAATGCGTGAGATTATAATAGATTGTAGGGATTCAGTAGACAGTATTGAATTTTATATGCGTGAGATTATAATAGATTGTAGGGATTCAGTAGACAGTATTGAATTTTAAATGCGTGAGATTATAATAGATTGTAGGGATTCAGTAGACAGTATTGAATTTTATATGCGTGAGATTATAATAGATTAGATTGTAGGGATTCAGTAGACAGTATTGAATTTTAAATGCGTGAGTTTATAATAGATTGTAGGGATTCAGTAGACAGTATTGAATTTTATATGCGTGAGATAGATTGTAGGGATTCAGTAGACAGTATTGAATTTTATATGCGTGAGATAGATTGTAGGGATTCAGTAGACAGTATTGAATTTTAAATGCGTGAGATTATAATAGATTGTAGGGATTCAGTAGACAGTATTGAATTTTAAATGCGTGAGATTATAATAGATTGTAGGGATTCAGTAGACAGTATTGAATTTTATATGCGTGAGATTATAATAGATTGTAGGGATTCAGTAGACAGTATTGAATTTTAAATGCGTGAGATTATAATAGATTGTAGGGATTCAGTAGACAGTGTTGAATTTTATATGCGTGAGATTATAATAGATTGTAGGGATTCAGTAGACAGTATTGAATTTTAAATGCGTGAGATTATAATAGATTGTAGGGATTCAGTAGACAGTATTGAATTTTAAATTTGTGAGATTATAATAGATTGTAGGGATTCAGTAGACAGTATTGAATTTTAAATGCGTGAGATTATAATAGATTGTAGGGATTCAGTAGACAGTATTGAATTTTAAATTTGTGAGATTATAATAGATTGTAGGGATTCAGTAGACAGTATTGAATTTTAAATGCGTGAGATTATAATAGATTGTAGGGATTCAGTAGACAGTATTGAATTTTATATGCGTGAGATTATAATAGATTGTAGGGATTCAGTAGACAGTGTTGAATTTTTAAAGCGTGAGATTATAATAGATTGTAGGGATTCAGTAGACAGTATTGAATTTTATATGCGTGAGATTATAATAGATTGTAGGGATTCAGTAGACAGTATTGAATTTTAAATGCGTGAGATTATAATAGATTGTAGGGATTCAGTAGACAGTATTGAATTTTATATGCGTGAGATTATAATAGATTGTAGGGATTCAGTAGACAGTATTGAATTTTAAATGCGTGAGATTATAATAGATTGTAGGGATTCAGTAGACAGTATTGAATTTTAAATTTGTGAGATTATAATAGATTGTAGGGATTCAGTAGACAGTATTGAATTTTAAATGCTTGAGATTATAATAGATTGTAGGGATTCAGTAGACAGTATTGAATTTTAAATGCGTGAGTTTGTAATAGATTGTAGGGATTCAGTAGACAGTATTGAATTTTAAATTTGTGAGATTATAATAGATTGTAGGGATTCAGAAGACAGTTTTGAATTTTATATGCGTGAGATTATAATAGATTGTAGGGATTCAGTAGACAGTATTGAATTTTAAATTTGTGAGATTATAATAGATTGTAGGGATTCAGTAGACAGTATTGAATTTTATATGCGTGAGATAGATTGTAGGGATTCAGTAGACAGTATTGAATTTTAAATTTGTGAGATTATAATAGATTGTAGGGATTCAGTAGACAGTATTGAATTTTAAATTTGTGAGATTATAATAGATTGTAGGGATTCAGTAGACAGTATTGAATTTTATATGCGTGAGATTATAATAGATTGTAGGGATTCAGTAGACAGTATTGAATTTTAAATTTGTGAGATTATAATAGATTGTAGGGATTCAGTAGACAGTATTGAATTTTAAATTTGTGAGATTATAATAGATTGTAGGGATTCAGTAGACAGTATTGAATTTTATATGCGTGAGATTATAATAGATTGTAGGGATTCAGTAGACAGTATAGAATTTTAAATTTGTGTGATTATAATAGATTGTAGGGATTCAGTAGACAGTATTGAATTTTAAATTTGAGAGATTATAATAGATTGTAGGGATTCAGTAGACAGTATTGAATTTTATATGCGTGAGATTATAATAGATTGTAGGGATTCAGTAGACAGTATTGAATTTTAAATGCGTGAGATTATAATAGATTGTAGGGATTCAGTAGACAGTATTGAATTTTATATGCGTGAAATTATAATAGATTGAAGGGATTCAGTAGACAGTATTGAATTTTAAATTTGTGAGATTATAATAGATTGTAGGGATTCAGTAGACAGTATTGAATTTTAAATTTGTGAGATTATAATAGATTGTAGGGATTCAGTAGACAGTATTGAATTTTAAATTTGTGAGATTATAATAGATTGTAGGGATTCAGTAGACAGTATTGAATTTTATATGCGTGAGATTATAATAGATTGTAGGGATTCAGTAGACAGTATTGAATTTTAAATGCGTGAGATTATAATAGATTGTAGGGATTCAGTAGACAGTATTGAATTTTATATGCGTGAGATTATAATAGATTGTAGGGATTCAGTAGACAGTATTGAATTTTAAATTAGTGAGATTATAATAGATTGTAGGGATTCAGTAGACAGTATTGAATTTTAAATTTGTGAGATTATAATTGATTGTAGGGAATCAGTAGACAGTATTGATTTTTATATGCGTGAGATTATAATAGATTGTAGGGATTCAGTAGACAGTATTGAATTTTAAATGCGTGAGATTATAATAGATTGTAGGGATTCAGTAGACAGTATTGAATTTTATATGCGTGAGATTGTAATAGATTAGATTGTAGGGATTCAGTAGACAGTATTGAATTTAAAATGCGTGAGATTATAATAGATTGTAGGGATTCAGTAGACAGTATTGAATTTTAAATTTGTGAGATTATAATAGATTGTAGGGATTCAGTAGACAGTATTGAATTTTATATGCGTGAGATTATAATAGATTGTAGGGATTCAGTAGACAGTATTGAATTTTAAATTTGTGAGATTATAATAGATTGTAGGGATTCAGTAGACAGTATTGAATTTTATATGCGTGAGATTATAATAGATTGTAGGGATTCAGTAGACAGTATTGAATTTTAAATGCGTGAGATTATAATAGATTGTAGGGATTCAGTAGACAGTATTGAATTTTATATGCGTGAGATTATAATAGATTGTAGGGATTCAGTAGACAGTATTGAATTTTATATGCGTGAGATTATAATAGATTGTAGGGATTCAGTAGACAGTATTGAATTTTATATGCGTGAGATTATAATAGATTGTAGGGATTCAGTAGACAGTATTGAATTTTATATGCGTGAGATTATAATAGATTGTAGGGATTCAGTAGACAGTATTGAATTTTAAATTTGTGAGATTATAATAGATTGTAGGGATTCAGTAGACAGTATTGAATTTTAAATTTGTGAGATTATAATAGATTGTAGGGATTCAGTAGACAGTATTGAATTTTATATGCGTGAGATTATAGTAGATTGTAGGGATTCAGTAGACAGTATTGAATTTTATATGCGTGAGATTATAATAGATTGTAGGGATTCAGTAGACAGTATTGAATTTTAAATGCGTGAGATTATAATAGATTGTAGGGATTCAGTAGACAGTATTGAATTTTAAATTTGTGAGATTATAATAGATTGTAGGGATTCAGTAGACAGTATTGAATTTTATATGCGTGAGATTATAACAGATTGTAGGGATTCAGTAGACAGTATTGAATTTTAAATTTGTGAGATTATAATAGATTGTAGGGATTCAGTAGACAGTATTGAATTTTAAATTTGTGAGATTATAATAGATTGTAGGGATTCAGTAGACAGTATTGAATTTTAAATTTGTGAGATTATAATAGATTGTAGGGATTCAGTAGACAGTATTGAATTTTATATGCGTGAGATTATAATAGATTGTAGGGATTCAGTAGACAGTATTGAATTTTATATGCGTGAGATTATAATAGATTGTAGGGATTCAGTAGACAGTATTGAATTTTAAATGCGTGAGATTATAATAGATTGTAGGGATTCAGTAGACAGTATTGAATTTTAAATTTGTGAGATTATAATAGATTGTAGGGATTCAGTAGACAGTATTGAATTTTAAATGCGTGAGATTATAATAGATTGTAGGGATTCAGTAGACAGTATTGAATTTTATATGCGTGAGATATAATAGATTGTAGGGATTCAGTAGACAGTATTGAATTTTAAATGCGTGAGATTATAATAGATTGTAGGGATTCAGTAGACAGTATTGAATTTTAAATTTGTGAGATTATAATAGATTGTAGGGATTCAGTAGACAGTATTGAATTTTAAATTTGTGAGATTATAATAGATTGTAGGGATTCAGTAGACAGTATTGAATTTTAAATTTGTGAGATTATAATAGATTGTAGGGATTCAGTAGACAGTATTGAATTTCAAATTTGTGAGATTATAATAGATTGTAGGGATTCAGTAGACAGTATTGAATTTTAAATTTGTGAGATTATAATAGATTGTAGGGATTCAGTAGACAGTATTAAATTTTAAATTAGTGAGATTATAATAGATTGTAGGGATTCAGTAGACAGTATTGAATTTTAAATTTGTGAGATTATAATTGATTGTAGGGATTCAGTAGACAGTATTGAATTTTATATGCGTGAGATTATAATAGATTGTAGGGATTCAGTAGACAGTATTGAATTTTAAATGCGTGAGATTATAATAGATTGTAGGGATTCAGTAGACAGTATTGAATTTTATATGCGTGAGATTATAATAGATTGTAGGGATTCAGTAGACAGTATTGAATTTTAAATGCGTGAGATTATAATAGATTGTAGGGATTCAGTAGACAGTATTGAATTTTAAATGCGTGAGATTATAATAGATTGTAGGGATTCAGTAGACAGTATTGAATTTTAAATTTGTGAGATTATAATAGATTGTAGGGATTCAGTAGACAGTATTGAATTTTAAATTTGTGAGATTATAATAGATTGTAGGGATTCAGTAGACAGTATTGAATTTTATATGCGTGAGATTATAATAGATTGTAGGGATTCAGTAGACAGTATTGAATTTTAAATGCGTGAGATTATAATAGATTGTAGGGATTCAGTAGACAGTATTGAATTTTAAATTTGTGAGATTATAATAGATTGTAGGGATTCAGTAGACAGTATTGAATTTTAAATTTGTGAGATTATAATAGATTGTAGGGATTCAGTCTACAGTATTGAATTTTAAATTTGTGAGATTATAATAGATTGTAGGGATTCATTAGACAGTAATTGAATTTTAAATTTGGTGAGATTATAATAGATTGTAGGGATTCAGGAGACAGTATTGAATTTTAAATTTGTGAGATTATAATAGATTGTAGGGATTCAGTAAACAGTATTGAATTTTACAATTTGTGAATTTATAATAGATTGTAGGGATTCAGTAGACAGTATTGAATTTTAAATTTTTGTGAGATTATAATAGATTGTAGGGATTCAGTAATACAGTATTGAATTGTATATGCGTGAGTGATTATAATAGATTGTAGGGCTTCAGTAGACAGTATTGAATTTTAAATGCGTGAGATTATAATAGATTGTATGGATTCAGTAGAACAGTATTGGAATTTTATATGCTTGAGATTATAATAGATTGTAGGGATTCAGTAGACAGTATTGAATTTTATATGCGTGAGATTGTAATAGATTAGATTGTAGGGATTCAGTAGACAGTATTGAATTTAAAATGCGTGAGATTATAATAGATTGTAGGGATTCAGTAGACAGTATTGAATTTTAAATGCGTGAGATTATAATAGATTGTAGGGATTCAGTAGACAGTATTGAATTTTATATGCGTGAGATAGATTGTAGGGATTCAGTAGACAGTATTGAATTTTATATGCGTGAGATTATAATAGATTGTAGGGATTCAGTAGACAGTATTGAATTTTAAATGCGTGAGATTATAATAGATTGTAGGGATTCAGTAGACAGTATTGAATTTTAAATGCGTGAGATTATAATAGATTGTAGGGATTCAGTAGACAGTATTGAATTTTATATGCGTGAGATTATAATAGATTAGATTGTAGGGATTCAGTAGACAGTATTGAATTTTAAATTTGTGAGATTATAATAGATTGTAGGGATTCAGTAGACAGTATTGAATTTTATATGCGTGAGATTATAATAGATTGTGGGGATTCAGTAGACAGTATTGAATTTTATATGCGTGAGATTATAATAGATTGTAGGGATTCAGTAGACAGTATTGAATTTTTAATTTGTGAGATTATAATAGATTGTAGGGATTCAGTAGACAGTATTGAATTTATATGCGTGAGATTATAATAGATTGTAGGGATTCAGTAGACAGTATTGAATTTTAAATTTGTGAGATTATAATAGATTGTAGGGATTCAGTAGACAGTATTGAATTTTATATGCGTGAGATAGATTGTAGGGATTCAGTAGACAGTATTGAATTTTAAATGCGTGAGATATAATAGATTTGTAGGGATTCAGTAGACAGTATTGAATTTTAAAATGCGTGAGATTATAACAGATTGTAGGGATTCAGTAGACAGTATTGAATTTTATATGCGTTGAGATTATAATAGATTGTAGGGATTCAGTAGACAGTATTGAATTTTAAATGCGTGAGATTATAATAGATTGTAGGGATTCAGTAGACAGTATTGAATTTTATATGCGTGAGATTATAATAGATTAGATTGTAGGGATTCAGTAGACAGTATTGAATTTTAAATGCGTGAGTTTATAATAGATTGTAGGGATTCAGTAGACAGTATTGAATTTTATATGCGTGAGATAGATTGTAGGGATTCAGTAGTACAGTATTGAATTTTATATGCGTGAGATAGATTGTAGGGATTCAGTAGACAGTATTGAATTTTAAATGCGTGAGATTATAATAGATTGTAGGGATTCAGTAGACAGTATTGAATTTTAAATGCGTGAGATTATAATAGATTGTAGGGATTCAGTAGACAGTATTGAATTTTATATGCGTGAGATTATAATAGATTGTAGGGATTCAGTAGACAGTATTGAATTTTAAATGCGTGAGATTATAATAGATTGTAGGGATTCAGTAGACAGTGTTGAATTTTATATGCGTGAGATTATAATAGATTGTAGGGATTCAGTAGACAGTATTGAATTTTAAATGCGTGAGATTATAATAGATTGTAGGGATTCAGTAGACAGTATTGAATTTTAAATTTGTGAGATTATAATAGATTGTAGGGATTCAGTAGACAGTATTGAATTTTAAATGCGTGAGATTATAATAGATTGTAGGGATTCAGTAGACAGTATTGAATTTTAAATTTGTGAGATTATAATAGATTGTAGGGATTCAGTAGACAGTATTGAATTTTAAATGCGTGAGATTATAATAGATTGTAGGGATTCAGTAGACAGTATTGAATTTTATATGCGTGAGATTATAATAGATTGTAGGGATTCAGTAGACAGTGTTGAATTTTTAAAGCGTGAGATTATAATAGATTGTAGGGATTCAGTAGACAGTATTGAATTTTATATGCGTGAGATTATAATAGATTGTAGGGATTCAGTAGACAGTATTGAATTTTTAAATGCGTGAGATTATAATAGATTGTAGGGATTCAGTAGACAGTATTGAATTTTATATGCGTGAGATTATAATAGATTGTAGGGATTCAGTAGACAGTATTGAATTTTAAATGCGTGAGATTATAATAGATTGTAGGGATTCAGTAGACAGTATTGAATTTTAAATTTGTGAGATTATAATAGATTGTAGGGATTCAGTAGACAGTATTGAATTTTAAATGCTTGAGATTATAATAGATTGTAGGGATTCAGTAGACAGTATTGAATTTTAAATGCGTGAGTTTGTAATAGATTGTAGGGATTCAGTAGACAGTATTGAATTTTAAATTTGTGAGATTATAATAGATTGTAGGGATTCAGAAGACAGTTTTGAATTTTATATGCGTGAGATTATAATAGATTGTAGGGATTCAGTAGACAGTATTGAATTTTAAATTTGTGAGATTATAATAGATTGTAGGGATTCAGTAGACAGTATTGAATTTTATATGCGTGAGATAGATTGTAGGGATTCAGTAGACAGTATTGAATTTTAAATTTGTGAGATTATAATAGATTGTAGGGATTCAGTAGACAGTATTGAATTTTAAATTTGTGAGATTATAATAGATTGTAGGGATTCAGTAGACAGTATTGAATTTTATATGCGTGAGATTATAATAGATTGTAGGGATTCAGTAGACAGTATTGAATTTTAAATTTGGAGAGATTATAATAGATTGTAGGGATTCAGTAGACAGTATTGAATTTTAAATTTGTGAGATTATAATAGATTGTAGGGATTCAGTAGACAGTATTGAATTTTATATGCGTGAGATTATAATAGATTGTAGGGATTCAGTAGACAGTATAGAATTTTAAATTGTGTGATTATAATAGATTGTAGGGATTCAGTAGACAGTATTGAATTTTAAATTTGAGAGATTATAATAGATTGTAGGGATTCAGTAGACAGTATTGAATTTTATATGCGTGAGATTATAATAGATTGTAGGGATTCAGTAGACAGTATTGAATTTTAAATGCGTGAGATTATAATAGATTGTAGGGATTCAGTAGACAGTATTGAATTTTATATGCGTGAAATTATAATAGATTGAAGGGATTCAGTAGACAGTATTGAATTTTAATTTGTGAGATTATAATAGATTGTAGGGATTCAGTAGACAGTATTGAATTTTAAATTTGTGAGATTATAATAGATTGTAGGGATTCAGTAGACAGTATTGAATTTTAAATTTGTGAGATTATAATAGATTGTAGGGATTCAGTAGACAGTATTGAATTTTATATGCGTGAGATTATAATAGATTGTAGGGATTCAGTAGACAGTATTGAATTTTAAATGCGTGAGATTATAATAGATTGTAGGGATTCAGTAGACAGTATTGAATTTTATATGCGTGAGATTATAATAGATTGTAGGGATTCAGTAGACAGTATTGAATTTTAAATTAGTGAGATTATAATAGATTGTAGGGATTCAGTAGACAGTATTGAATTTTAAATTTGTGAGATTATAATTGATTGTAGGGAATCAGTAGACAGTATTGATTTTTATATGCGTGAGATTATAATAGATTGTAGGGATTCAGTAGACAGTATTGAATTTTAAATGCGTGAGATTATAATAGATTGTAGGGATTCAGTAGACAGTATTGAATTTTATATGCGTGAGATTGTAATAGATTAGATTGTAGGGATTCAGTAGACAGTATTGAATTTAAAATGCGTGAGATTATAATAGATTGTAGGGATTCAGTAGACAGTATTGAATTTTAAATTTGTGAGATTATAATAGATTGTAGGGATTCAGTAGACAGTATTGAATTTTATATGCGTGAGATTATAATAGATTGTAGGGATTCAGTAGACAGTATTGAATTTTAAATTTGTGAGATTATAATAGATTGTAGGGATTCAGTAGACAGTATTGAATTTTATATGCGTGAGATTATAATAGATTGTAGGGATTCAGTAGACAGTATTGAATTTTAAATGCGTGAGATTATAATAGATTGTAGGGATTCAGTAGACAGTATTGAATTTTATATGCGTGAGATTATAATAGATTGTAGGGATTCAGTAGACAGTATTGAATTTTATATGCGTGAGATTATAATAGATTGTAGGGATTCAGTAGACAGTATTGAATTTTATATGCGTGAGATTATAATAGATTGTAGGGATTCAGTAGACAGTATTGAATTTTATATGCGTGAGATTATAATAGATTGTAGGGATTCAGTAGACAGTATTGAATTTTAAATTTGTGAGATTATAATAGATTGTAGGGATTCAGTAGACAGTATTGAATTTTAAATTTGTGAGATTATAATAGATTGTAGGGATTCAGTAGACAGTATTGAATTTTATATGCGTGAGATTATAGTAGATTGTAGGGATTCAGTAGACAGTATTGAATTTTATATGCGTGAGATTATAATAGATTGTAGGGATTCAGTAGACAGTATTGAATTTTAAATGCGTGAGATTATAATAGATTGTAGGGATTCAGTAGACAGTATTGAATTTTAAATTTGTGAGATTATAATAGATTGTAGGGATTCAGTAGACAGTATTGAATTTTATATGCGTGAGATTATAACAGATTGTAGGGATTCAGTAGACAGTATTGAATTTTAAATTTGTGAGATTATAATAGATTGTAGGGATTCAGTAGACAGTATTGAATTTTAAATTTGTGAGATTATAATAGATTGTAGGGATTCAGTAGACAGTATTGAATTTTAAATTTGTGAGATTATAATAGATTGTAGGGATTCAGTAGACAGTATTGAATTTTATATGCGTGAGATTATAATAGATTGTAGGGATTCAGTAGACAGTATTGAATTTTATATGCGTGAGATTATAATAGATTGTAGGGATTCAGTAGACAGTATTGAATTTTAAATGCGTGAGATTATAATAGATTGTAGGGATTCAGTAGACAGTATTGAATTTTAAATTTGTGAGATTATAATAGATTGTAGCGATTCAGTAGACAGTATTGAATTTTAAATGCGTGAGATTATAATAGATTGTAGGGATTCAGTAGACAGTATTGAATTTTATATGCGTGAGATTATAATAGATTGTAGGGATTCAGTAGACAGTATTGAATTTTAAATGCGTGAGATTATAATAGATTGTAGGGATTCAGTAGACAGTATTGAATTTTAAATTTGTGAGATTATAATAGATTGTAGGGATTCAGTAGACAGTATTGAATTTTAAATTTGTGAGATTATAATAGATTGTAGGGATTCAGTAGACAGTATTGAATTTTAAATTTGTGAGATTATAATAGATTGTAGGGATTCAGTAGACAGTATTGAATTTCAAATTTGTGAGATTATAATAGATTGTAGGGATTCAGTAGACAGTATTGAATTTTAAATTTGTGAGATTATAATAGATTGTAGGGATTCAGTAGACAGTATTAAATTTTAAATTAGTGAGATTATAATAGATTGTAGGGATTCAGTAGACAGTATTGAATTTTAAATTTGTGAGATTATAATTGATTGTAGGGATTCAGTAGACAGTATTGAATTTTATATGCGTGAGATTATAATAGATTGTAGGGATTCAGTAGACAGTATTGAATTTTAAATGCGTGAGATTATAATAGATTGTAGGGATTCAGTAGACAGTATTGAATTTTATATGCGTGAGATTATAATAGATTGTAGGGATTCAGTAGACAGTATTGAATTTTAAATGCGTGAGATTATAATAGATTGTAGGGATTCAGTAGACAGTATTGAATTTTAAATGCGTGAGATTATAATAGATTGTAGGGATTCAGTAGACAGTATTGAATTTTAAATTTGTGAGATTATAATAGATTGTAGGGATTCAGTAGACAGTATTGAATTTTAAATTTGTGAGATTATAATAGATTGTAGGGATTCAGTAGACAGTATTGAATTTTATATGCGTGAGATTATAATAGATTGTAGGGATTCAGTAGACAGTATTGAATTTTAAATGCGTGAGATTATAATAGATTGTAGGGATTCAGTAGACAGTATTGAATTTTAAATTTGTGAGATTATAATAGATTGTAGGGATTCAGTAGACAGTATTGAATTTTAAATTTGTGAGATTATAATAGATTGTAGGGATTCAGTAGACAGTATTGAATTTTAAATTTGTGAGATTATAATAGATTGTAGGGATTCAGTAGACAGTATTGAATTTTAAATTTGTGAGATTATAATAGATTGTAGGGATTCAGTAGACAGTATTGAATTTTAAATTTGTGAGATTATAATAGATTGTAGGGATTCAGTAGACAGTATTGAATTTTAAATTTGTGAATTTATAATAGATTGTAGGGATTCAGTAGACAGTATTGAATTTTAAATTTGTGAGATTATAATAGATTGTAGGGATTCAGTAGACAGTATTGAATTTTATATGCGTGAGATTATAATAGATTGTAGGGATTCAGTAGACAGTATTGAATTTTAAATGCGTGAGATTATAATAGATTGTAGGGATTCAGTAGACAGTATTGAATTTTATATGCTTGAGATTATAATAGATTGTAGGGATTCAGTAGACAGTATTGAATTTTATATGCGTGAGATTGTAATAGATTAGATTGTAGGGATTCAGTAGACAGTATTGAATTTAAAATGCGTGAGATTATAATAGATTGTAGGGATTCAGTAGACAGTATTGAATTTTAAATGCGTGAGATTATAATAGATTGTAGGGATTCAGTAGACAGTATTGAATTTTATATGCGTGAGATAGATTGTAGGGATTCAGTAGACAGTATTGAATTTTATATGCGTGAGATTATAATAGATTGTAGGGATTCAGTAGACAGTATTGAATTTTAAATGCGTGAGATTATAATAGATTGTAGGGATTCAGTAGACAGTATTGAATTTTAAATGCGTGAGATTATAATAGATTGTAGGGATTCAGTAGACAGTATTGAATTTTATATGCGTGAGATTATAATAGATTAGATTGTAGGGATTCAGTAGACAGTATTGAATTTTAAATGCGTGAGATTATAAATAAATATAGTGGTAAATTAGTTGTAAAAAGTAATTTTCTCTTTGAAAATTCAGAGGCGGCAAATTTCTCAACTTCTGATGAGAGGATATAGATTTTATTTCTATTGTGATCGTGGGGACCAGGATCATGCCTGGGTGCCTCATATGACCTGTACTAGTTGTAAAACTAGATTGAGTCGGTGAATAAAAGGCAAGATGGATCACTTAAGTTTCAATGAGCCAATGGTATGGCCGGAACAAAAAACCACGAGGATGACTATTCTGTTAGTTTAACTAATATAACTGGATTGTCCTAAAGAAATAAGAGCGCCAACCAATATACCAGTGCAATTCAATATCCTATCAGTTATGTATGAGGTTAATGCATTAGGGAGAGAATTTACCTGTTTTGATTCAAATTTTTATATGGCACTAGCTAATAACTGGCGTGCGCTGCTATGCCTAAATAACCAAACGTGTTTTTACTTTTAGTTGAATAAGAAAAAGAAAAAAATAATTACAAAGTGATATCGTAATTATTTTCATATAGCCCGTGATGATTACCCGGCTTAGCTCGGGAATCTACGTATCCCGATCTTCTTGGCATCAGTGAGCTGAAAGACAAAAATATTTATTGTGAGTTATCCTTAAAACACAGATATAATTAAGCTGTCGCGGGACATTTATGTAGAATTCTTTTGAGATATATTAAATTCTGAGTACATTAATTTGGTACCGTATATTTATTATGGTTGATACAGCATAAGCTATTTAAGGGTCAAAAAAACTACTTTTTTAGAGCATTGATGCAGTTTCATTTAGCTCCGGCCCTTTAGTACATACAGTAATATGTTATATACGTTAATTGTCCCACACTGTTTCTTAAATTATGGAAAGAAATCCATACAAATCGTTCCATTAGTTTTTGAGTCCATAAATGACAATTAGACTATCAGGCACTCATTTTTATATTTGAAGGAGTAAAATCGGAATATAACAAAATGTTTACTGATGGTAACGAACCTTCCTCATCAAGAGGAAGAAGAAAAAAAAACACATTTGTTAACGTATCTAAACACGTGACTGCACTTTTTCAGGAAAGGAAGGTAATGCTTGAAGATACTAGGGTATTAGTGTTTACAAATAGAAATAACCATTTATTGTTACTTTTTACAGTTATAGATTCTATAGGTCGTGCATGTAGCAATGTAAATTTATTGATTTTATAATCGAATATTACACTTAATGCTGAAGATTGACGTAAACGATTCTAAAATGAGATCGAAAGCCGTTTTGTTGCACAATCGCAATAAACTTCCCTCCACGCCTGTAACTTTCTGAGTGTAATGAAGCAATCCATGTCTGTCATGTCATTAAAGCCATTGAATAAGTGAATAGCAATTGGCTTATTTGTGGAGAAATTGAAGTCATTGGTCTTATGTTAGGAAAACAAAGTGCATTCACTAAATACATTTGTTTTCTGAGTCTTTGAAAAATCCATGATTATGAACATTTTAAGTCAAGGAATGACCAGAGATAGAATACTTAAGTCCAGGGGATCATATAGTATATTTTGAACCTTTAGTTAAATCATAAAATACATTTATTTTGTATTACACATTAAATTATGTTCAATTAAAACTTTGTGAGAGCTATGGATTTAACAGGTGAGATATTCAGAATTATCAAAGGTTTAAGTGATGTAAAGTTTTATAAAATCAATATTCTTAGAACCTCAGTTTAAAAAGTCATAGCGATCAAATATTTTTTTAGAACTTTTAACCCAAAATGAACTTACAGTACAGAGGAATAATTTAAAAGTGTTGATATTGGGTTCCTCGGTAACAAAAAGGAAGAAAATAGTGAAGAGCTAGTGAATACTTCCCTCACAATTACAAGAATTTAGGAAGCAGAATGTCTCTAGAAATCACTTCCTGAGTAATAATTTCCATATTTTTCCTCAAAACTTTTTTCCCCTTACGCTCTACTCTACACGGTCCTTAATGCACTCTACAGTAAACTAATTATTTATAAGTTGATCGCTGGTCGAAGCCCAACAGAATATTCACTCCATGACGCTGGCCACCTCCATAAAATCTTAATCACCCCACCTCCCACGCATTCTATTTGTGAGGTTTAATGCCATTAATTGACTCTGTATCTTGCATTAGGCTATTGTGAACTAGTCTTTCATTTCCCGCACGAATACCTGGATTGTTGTTCGTTTTATTATGTACCTTACATAGGGACATTATATAGCTTTTTTTTACATTTTCCGATACTGTTATTTTAACACAGTTCCAATAATGGATCATATTATAATATTATAATGATACTGTGAAAAGAAAAATTATTATCTGAACCAGGAATCGAACCGTGGACCTCTAGTTCTCCAGACTAGTGTGCAGCCCACTACACCATTCTAGACCAGGCACAAACATTAGCAATTATTTCCACATATACAAATCTATAATTCTCGTTTTGTCCGTGGTGGTGTAAAATTCTCAAATAAAACGAAGCCGGCATTGGCGATGGTGGTGTCACCTACCTGATAGCGGACGAAACGAGAATTATAGATTTGTATATGTGGAAAGAATTGCTAATGTTTGTGCCAGGTCTAGAATGGTGTAGTGGGCTGCACACTAGTCTGGATAACTAGAGATCCACGGTTCGATTCCTGATTCAGACATTAATTTTTCTTTTTACAATATGATTATATTATTATATAACTTGCAGGATACTTCTGCACGGTTTAGATTATAACCAATGCCTGGACTCAGATCAGATGTTATCTTCCGAGCAAGGTTGGATATGAAGAGAGGTAAAACGTAGTTCGGAATCAATAAATTGTATATCTCAATCCAGTTACCCAGCATTATTACAATGTTTTGGTAATTAACTTTGAATTTAGCTTTAAACTTGCAATACCTCTTAAAAACCGCCCCTGGTCGTTTGTTTCGCTTGGAGATCTGTTGTTTTCGTGTACAATTAACATAATTGAATTGTTCAATATGTAAATTAAATGAAATTCAGTAGGTATGTACTGAAGAAATCTGAATATCTGAAATATGAATATCGCTCTAACAGTTGCCAATTTTGATTTCTCGCAACCTAACTGGATACATGCGATTTAATAGACAAAAATAAACATAGTATTCCATAAACGAGCAGAATTGGACCATAAATTCGACTTCCTAAGGAATTCCCGTACCTTATGCAGTTTCTGCGTGTCAGACTTTTTAATACGTTTGTTCCAAATAATTTAGAGTGTTATATTTACGGGTGCACTAAGAAAGACAGAATCAAGAACACAGAAATAAGACAGGAACTTGAAATATTTGCAATAACTGATAAAATAGATACATATAGACACAAATGGAAGCAACACATAGACAGAATGAATGAAGATAGATATCCAAAACAAATAACAAAATACAAACCTAAAGGCACCCGAGATGTGGGCAGACCTAGAAACAGATGGGCTGAAGTCGGAACGGGTCAACAGACCTAATCCATGAATGCAGATGTGATGATGATATTTACTATAATCACATGTTACAATTGAGTTTTACGATCGATAAGAACTTATGTCTGAAATATTAATCTCTATAGCAGGGAATCATTATAATATAGTGTGATATCTGTTATTTGAGGAAAATCGGTTGTTTAACGAGAGAAATAAATTCTTGGTAAGTTGATTTTCGTGTAAATTTATTATAATTACCATTATGATATTAGAATAAAGATTTTGTTGTTGTTTACTTGTTTGTTTGAGTAAAAATTACTTAAAGTCTTCACGAATCATACAATATACTGTACATTATTATCCTACAGTTATACATAATTTTGTTTTCACTGCGATCAGACACATTAAATAACTGATATGAAAAATTAGTATTTCGCCAATTGAAGGGGTAAGAAGAAATGCATTTATAAAATCTTTGTCTCAACTTAAAGACTAATTATAGTGTTATGACTGCATGGGGTGACGTCATACCATTTAGAAATTATTTCAATAACTGTAACACAAGCAACACTTTTTCTCTTTAGTTCTATTAACTATTGCATCCGAATAACAGGCCTGAGTAAATTGATTGAATATTACGTTTGTAATTATCTGACATGGCAGTGAACATATTCCCTTTACAATGTCTTTTTTAGTGGAAGCGACCCTGTTGTGATATGAATAGAAGTTTACTTGTAGGAGCACACGGGAATTTCAAATAGAGGAAAGAAGTTGTCTCTTCATAGACTGTATAAGTAGCACAATACACTAACGGGTAAAACTGGAGATACTGAATTAAAATCCCGATTTAGGCAGAAATATTTATATTTAGTTGTGCTTCAATACTAGTTTCGCTAAAGTTCTCAATTTTCCTTTATATAATATTTTTAAAAGCCATAACGAATATATGAGGTCAGTATTTAAAAGTTAAATATGTATTTATATTTAACATTCTCCAATACTGTTATTTTAACACAATTCTAATAATGGATCATATTACAATATTATAATGATATTGTGAAAAGAAAAATTGTCTGAACCAGTAATCGAACCGTAGACCTGTCGTTCTCTGTAGTTGGTAGTGACACCTAGCTGACAGCGGACGAAACGAGAATTATAGATTTGTATATGTGGAAAGAATTGTTAATGTTTGTACCATGTCTAGAGTGGTGTAGTGGTCTGCATACTCGTACGGAGAATGAGAGGTCCACGGTTCGATTCCTGGATCAGACATTAATTTTTCTTTTCACAATATAATTATAATATTATGTACTTATATCTCAGTAGTCCTCAACTAAATAAAATATCAGTTGAATCGCTTCGTTAAATCACAAGTTACATGTTTTTGAAAGATAATACACTCAACGACTTCAACGATCTTTACAGAACAATAACGGAAAACTTTTAGTATACTTTTAAATGCTGGTGATTGAAGATTTTTCTAAAAGGCTTTCGAAATGGTTTAACTACCGAATTAGTTTCAACTACAATTTTAATTAATCGAGGATGACTGAGATCTCAGGTAGAGATTTCAATAATCTAACCTTCCTCTAATTGTTGCACAATTAAGTTCACCCGTTTACTTAATATACGACAACATAGGACATCTCATCATATACTAACTGGAGATCCCTACCACAAGAACTCAGGAGCTACTGGACGTTAGCATCTTTTAAAAGAAATCTAAATTAATATTTACTCTACCCTTGGCCTAAACATTACCTCTCTAAAATACTTACTCTTACTTACTTACTCACTGTCACAATCGAACACGTAGGTTCATGGCCGCGCGGACATAAGCTCTCCATACAACTCTATCCTGAGCTAATGCATTCCCTGTATAATCTAATTCCCTCAAATCATAGTTAATGATGTTCTTCCACCTCATTCTTGTTCTACCAACTGGGCATTTTCCTTCTGGCTTTCCCACAAGAAGCTTCCATGCAAATCTTTCATTCCCCATACGCGCAACATATCCTGCCAATCGCAGTCTACGAGACTTAACTGTTCTTATTATATCTGGCTTCCTATAACGACCATGTAGTTCATTGTTAAGTAGTCTTCTCCATTCACCTGTCTGTTCGTCTCTCTTTGGTCCAAAAATTTTCCTTAGAAATTTATTCTCAAAAACTCGTAATCTCATTTCCTCCCTTAAAGTAAGAGTCCATGTTTCGCACCCATATAACTGGTAGAATAATAATATTTTTATATATTTTCAGCTTAACGTATTTGAAAGGAGTTGGGACATCAAAGTCTCTGCGATGCATAATAGCACGCATTTCCAGAATTGAGCCTATGTTTAATTTCTTTCTGTATCTCATTCCTAT
The DNA here is from genome assembly GCA_030220185.1 of Diploptera punctata. Classification (NCBI taxonomy): domain Eukaryota; kingdom Metazoa; phylum Arthropoda; class Insecta; order Blattodea; family Blaberidae; genus Diploptera; species Diploptera punctata. Next base: position 159,962 of record JASPKZ010007656.1, on the reverse strand, counting down.
TTGTGATTATTGTTCCTAGGAATTCAGCCACTTACTCAAAATTTACCTCATTTGTCATTAGCTGTCCGTTTCCATTATATAATGCATTTCTACGTGTGACCATATATTTAGTTTTATTGATATTTACTTCCAGTCCTATTTCCTTAGTGTTACTCAATAGTGTGTGCGTCTCGTCCTTTGGTATCTACTCGCTATCGGCCAATAGTACTACATCATCAGCATAAACTAACATCTTAATAATACCATTGAGTTGTAGGCCTTCCTCATCCTCTAAAGATTTGATGGCATGCTCTAGTACAAAATTAAATAGTAGAGGAGATAGAGCATCCCCTTACTTCAACCCATTCTGGATTTCAAAAGTGTCCGAAAACTGTTTGCCTACACGCACCCTACTCTCTGTACCATTTAGACACATTCGTATAAGTCTAACTAACTTTTTAGGAATTCCGAACTCCAGCAGGATACTATATAACTTCTCCCTCTTAATTCAATCATATGCTTTTTTGAAGTCTACATATAGTTGATGTACAGTACCATTATATTCCCATTTCTTTTCTAAAATTTGTCTCATACTAAAAATCTGATCTGTTGTATACCTGTTTCTTCTAAATACATATTGACCATCTCCTAGAATGCCATCAATATAGGGAGTAAGTCTGCTTACTAATATATTTGTTAGAATTTTGAACGAAGTTGAAAGTAATGAGATGGCTCTGTAGTTGTTGCAATCAGTTTTATCTCCTTTCTTATAAATTGGTACGATAATCGATTCATTCCATTCATCTGGAAAAGCTTCTTTTCCCAAATCATACTAAGCAACCGGCGTATCTTGTCCATCAATTTTTCTCCCCTTGATTTTATCAGTTGTGCTGGGATCTCATCTGAACCTGATGCTTTATACCTCTTCAATTTTTCAATCGCCATTCCAACCTCTAATGTACTTGGTCCTGCGACTGGCATTTCTGCTGTCTGTAAATTATCCTCCTGTGCTGTTGTGTATGTACATTTAACAGCTGATTAAAGTAACTTCTCCATCTATTTAATATACTCCCGGAATCTGCAATCATTTCCCCATTTTCATTCTTAATTATCTTTGTTCTAGCCTGAAACCCTTTCTTCTCTATCCTAATTACCTGATATAATTCGCTAATGTTCCTATTTTTTGCATTTATTTCAAGATCATTAATCTTCTCTCTCAGATAATTCCTATTTTTACTCTTTAGTAGTCTGGTGGCTTCCCGTATAATACTACCCAATTGTTCTAAATTTACCTCACTTGACTCGTGTAACCATTTAATTTTTGTTAGTTTTTATTTCTTTACAATGTCGGCACATTCCTCATCAAACCAATTCTTGTTTTTCCTCTTTTTAAATAATCAACGCTTTCCGATGCTGACAATTTAATAGTATCTCTTATAGCTTCCCATTCTTTATTTATATCAGTTTCTTCTTCTTTTGCCTCATTGTCATCTGAAGATTCCAGTACTTCAAATCTATTAGCAATTTTTATTTGGTATTCGTGCCGCATTTCATCATTTTTCAAGTTTCTAATTCAATTTTTTCAGAATCATCTTTAGCGTTTGTTCCTCTCATAAGCGATAGACGTTGTCTGATTTTCACCCTGACCAGATAATGATCCAAATTGCAACTGACAATACATCGATGATGTTACTGTGCTAGCGTTTGTCCACTAATACGTGATCTATTTGGTTTCGAGTTTTGCCATCTGGAGACGTCCGTGTATTTATGAATATCCTTATGCTGAAATATTGTGCTCTTAACAATGAGATTCTTTGATGTGGCAAAGGTGACTACTCTAAACCCCGTTGTCGTTACTATCTTAATGAAGACTGAATTTGCCTATTGTTGGTTTGAATATATCTTTCCACTTTTGCACTAAAATCTCCTAAGACAATTTGCATATGATATCGTGAATGGGTATCAAATACGCATTCTAATTCTTCATCGAACTCATCCTTGATCTTGTCATCTTTTTCTTCTGTGGGAGCATGGTCCCTCTAAAATATATGCATTAATTTTGTGTTTCTCGTTTAATTTAAAATATTCCTATAATAATAATAATAATAATAATAATAATAATAATAATAATAATAATAATAATAATAATAATAATAATAATAATAATAATAATAATAATAATAATAATAATAATAATAATAATTATTATTATTATTATCATTATTATTATTATCATTATTATTATTATTATTATTACTGTAGGTATATTTATAGTTTGAATTGTTGATTGTTCATGCAATTTACACTGCAATTTTTAATGCATTTCTAACCCTTTTATAATTAACAATCCATATAGATAAACTGTATTGTAAACACGAATTTGTATATTTACGCTCTTTGTGTGCAAGAGAAATTCATATGGCTTTAACACTGTCATAATAAGTAAAACATTATTATTATATTACTATTGTAAGTTCTTTTTACAATTTAAACATGGGGATCAAGAAACCTCTAACTTAAATTTTTGGAAAAATTTGATTATTTAATATAAATAGTTTCTTAGATTTTCGAGCTTGTATGGAGGGCAATAAAATCTGAATATATGAATTTTTCAACATTCTGATGATAGATTTAAAGTGGCTCAAATTAAAAACCTCATTTAATGAATAGAGTCAGATAGTTTATTTTCACTCTTTCGCGGGTGGATACTTTAATTATACAGAAGAACATTGCCTTATGAGAGGATACAGAGATTTGGCAAATGACAGAAACTTTATTCAAATTAAAGCTCAAAGCAGAAAACAAGACACTGTGGAAACGCCATCAAGTCAATGCTGTGACTCTGTACAAAACACAGTCGGTATAAAGTTGTGGAGGTCAATCAAGTCAACGATATTCGATTACACATTCCTCCTGTATTTTCCCAGATACAGCATAAATATATTAGCTTTTCCCTTATTTTGTTTGTTGAAATCAAAAGCACGCTAATCCTATCACTGTTAATTGCATTCTAACAATCATTAAAATAAAATAATTATATTTTAAAGTATTGACTTAGGCTTTCACGGCCGAGTTATTATGATGATCTTGTAGAAGATTTCCGGGATGTTAGCCGTGGTCGTGAGGCTCGTAGTTCCCCGACGTTTCGCCAGAGACTGCCGGACGCAGTCTGTGGCGAAACGTCGGGGAACTACGAGCCTCAAGACCACGGCTAACATCCCGGAAATCTTCTACAAGATAAACATTTTAAAGTATTTAATGAAAATAGGATAAATTATTACAACACTAATGTGTTATTGGATAAACATTTTGTGTTCACTGAGAGAGATTAAAAATTATTCGTCCCTCCTGTAAAATTTGGTTCTCTGGATTTACGGGGTTTCTGGTTTTCATGGTTCAATTACATATTATAAATAAGTCCTTGTTTTTTCCCAGTACCGCTGTCGTTTGTATTTACATCACTCCATTGTGCTTCACTTCCATCATCCTTTCATTATACGCTACCCAAATTACAACTGATTTTAAACCGTTTCTCATCCCTTTAAATATACAGGGATCTAACCAAGTTTTAAAATCGATCTTGCTGGAACCCTCGAGCCTTCGAGAATTAGATTCTTCTGCAGTCAAAACCTGTAGAGGCAGATTCTTACAGATAGCAATGCATAATCACTACTGGAAGTCTCGTGCAGGTAAACGCGACTGTCTACTCATTAATAATAATAATAATAATAATAATAATAATAATAATAATAATAATAATAATAATAGCTTTATTTTACCTGGCAGAGTTAAGGCCTTAAGGCCTTGTCTACCACTCAACCAGGTTTAAAAAAAATACAAACAAAACATAGTCTTACATCTAAATTACAATATATATATATATATATATATATATATATACACAAACGATTACAAGTTATGAATACAATACAATTTATATTTATAATGTATTTTGATTTACTCTAAATTTAACGAATTAAATATATAATATGTACAATATATATAAAAAAACGAGGAAAAGATTCTCGTGTAAGATGAGACACGGAGCAATGGATGTCTCATTGTAGTTCGCCAACTTTCATAATGCGGACGCAATAATGTAGAGTATTTCTTAAAACTTGTCACAATATTGTAGAAAGTGGCAGTGATATTACAACGGTTATCATAATCTTCATCATCGTCATCCAGGGATTAAGCCTGTTGGCTCGTTCCGGTTTCATGAAAGCTAGAATAGTTAAAATTGTTCAGACCATCTTCTGTGTGGGCGTCCAACATTTATCCTTCCGTGCGGTTTATAATTTAGCAATAATTTTGGAAATCTTCCTTCTGGCATTGTATCAATATGTTCTTTCCAGTCGTTCCTATATTTAATTATTCGGTCTGTAAGTTTGAAAATATTTACTTCCTTTCTTACAACGGTTATAAATTCTTTAATAACTTTACACCGATTTTATACAAACATTTCCAATTTTATATAATAAATTTGGGAATTTTTAACATTATGAGGTTTAATTCATAAGAATTAAATGAATTGTGATTTCTTCTTACCTCATACATCTATGTTTTTTTAAACACACCACTGCAGCATCAGCGACCATTGTCACCGTCTTTAGCTGTTTTCACGACTGTTAATTTTTTTTCTTTTGCCGGTAATTATCCAAACTGCCATCTGGTGTATAAGACCTTCCCACCACATGAGTCGTTACTCATAAATATCTTCATACCTTAAAAAGGGAATATCGTTGCAGCCCGAAAAAATTTGGCCTAAGTCTCCTCACAAATGCGTCGCAAATATCTGTGATATTGAAGAGAATGGCAGTTTAGAAAATAATTCCTTCAAAAAACACCAGATGGCAGTTTGGATAATTACCAGCAAAAAAAAAAAATTGACAGTCGTAAAAACAGCTGAAGATGGCGACAATGGTCGCTGATACTGCAGTGCTGTGTTTAAAAAAACATTCTAGTATGAGGTAAGAAGAAATCACGATTCATTTAAATCTTATTTCCAATTTTCTTAATTTAGTTCTTACTAATATCCTTCATAATCGAAAATTTTATATTTTTTTAAACCATTCTCATAAATAATATCACTGATTTTGTTTCTTCCAACCATGGACTACTAAATTAAAAACAAAATACCAATTTCACTCACTGCGAGTCGCCAATCATCAAATTATCCATCGCCTTACAGATCATGACTGACTGTTGGCCGTCTCACATTCCTTTTATGCGCAAGTGTGAAACTATCTGCCGGGGGATGAAGCGAAACTTTGAGAAACCAATCCTGTTAGAAATCGAATCATAGATGCATCTGAAAAACTCTCATAAGACCTTCCCAACTCATGAGTCGTTACTCATAAATATCTTCATATCTTAAAAAGCGAGTCTCGTTGCAACCCGCGAAAATTAAAAGTCACCCCACAAATGCGTCGCAAATATCTGTGATGTTGAGGAGAATGGCTTTCTTTGCTGCGAAAGGAAAGACAATCTCTGTTTTTTTTGTTTTGTTTTGTTTTGTAATCAACAATTGAAGTTAGGTTTTGAAATTAAATATATTTTGGTCGTTTCCATTTTGAATGTAAATATAAAGATCACAGAAGAGAAAGTTTACAGAACACAGGTAAAGTTTCCCCTGTCATGCATAATGTTACCGCCACTGTTGAATAATGGAGCAGTTTCACTTGGCTGAACGAGAAAATTAGCTTCTAGATTTGTGTCTGCTGAGAAAACTAAGCAGTCGATCAATGTTAACCAAAATCTTATCTCTCAAGCTTCTTAAATAAACTGTATGGCGCGAAAAGCCTAGAAGATCCTTGACCAACCAGACGGCTGTTGGTCTCACATCCACATGTGTTACTCATCCATCTAATATACGCATGACATGTGATAAGAATGGTGGATACCTCAGTCGTTGTAGCTGTTTCTCTCAACCTGGAGGATCTATTTATTTTAGCTACCCAATTTTCTTATTAATCTGGATGGGCACCGGTTCCAAGCTGGCAGAAATTCCATTAGAAGATAATAATAATAATAATAATAATAATAATAATAATAATAATAATAATAATAATAATAATAATAATACTTTATTTATTCTGGCGGAGTTAAGGCCATAAGGCCCTCTCTTCCACTCAACCAGCACAAATACAAATAAATATTCGACAAATATAGATATACACTATACTAATTATAAGCAGTTAAAGATACAATAAATGTAGCAATGTAAATGTCATGTACAAACAACATTTTATAGGGTAATAAACAATAATGACTCCGATAATAATAACAATAATAATACTAATAGTAATAAATATGAATATGACACATTATACCGGAAACACCAATTACTATAGATACTTATCTGTACACTGGAGATAAATGAAGTCGAGTTTAGAGAGCAAATATAACCATTTAGATATTTCTTTTTAAAATAAAGCCAAAAGCCCGGCAGCACCCTTATTTCTTTGGTGGTAGGGAATTCCAGTGGCGAGAAGTGGAGATGGTATATGACATGGAGTGATGTGATGTCCTATGTTGCAGTATATTAAGTAAGAGACTATGTTGTGATCTTGTGTTTAAGTTATTGGTTTGAGGATAGATACTGGAAACGGGATGATAAATAATTGGGAATCGAGGTATGTAGGATCTTAAATAGGAGAATTGGACAGTACGATTTTCTTCTCTCTTTTAGATGTAGCCATGACAATTCGTGGAATAATGGAGAAATGTGATCGTATTTTCGAACATTAAATATGAATCTGATACACATATTATGGACACGCTGCAATTTATCCGACAATCTGTCACTTATGTCAGTTAGTAAAACGTCACAGTAGTCAAAATGCGGCATCACTAAAGTTTGGATTAAAATTCTTTTAAGAGTTGTAGTAGGAAAATGTTTAAGTCGCTTTAGGGAATGCATATTGGAGAAGATCCTTTTAGATGTTTGTTTTACTTGCACATGCCAATTTAAATTAGAATCTAAGTAAAATCCCAAGTTTTTAACGACGTCGGTATAAGGAATGTTCATTATCTAATATGACAGCCAGCATATTGCAATTGTTTATGAGGTGTAATAGCCTTGGATGTCCGATAATTATTGCTTGCGTTTTGTTTACATTTAGTTTCAGCCCATATTGTCTGGACCATAAAGATATATGCCTGAGGTCAGTGTTTACTTTGTCAATATATTCATTAATTTCGTCAGGCCTAAAGTGTGTGTAAATCTGTAGGCCGTCGGCGTAAAGATGTTGCTTGCATGTCTTCCCCCATCGAGATTCGAAAGAGCGCACGACTCTTAGCTCTGCACCAAGGCATGTTGCTCTCCTCCCTCTGCTTTTATTATAAAAATATTGTTAATTTATGTATTGAAACAGCTGGTTTTGTTTATCTGTTCTTACGTTTAATTTTATTCTGTCTGAGCGGTCCTTTTTTCAATCATCTTTTCTTTCATGGTTTCCTGTTTACGATTATTCTATATTAAGTAGTCCTAATTTATTATCATTATTACTATTACTATTACTATTATTATTATTATTATTATCATTGTTACTATTATTATTATTATCATTGTTACTATTATTATTATCATTGTTACTATTATTATTATAATTATAAAATTTTGTGCTGAAGTTTGGCAAATTCCTACCAGGGAAATAAAAAAGAATTTTAAGTACGGAAATGGATGTTTTAAGAAGATGAGCTGGAAAACCTAGAATGGATAAAAAACTAAATAACGAAATAAGGGAAATTATGGGTGTATAAGAGAAGCCAGACATCATAGACATTATAGAAAAGAAGAGATTACACATGTATGACCATATCGAAAGTATGTCGCAGCAAAGATTGCATAAAATAGATGTGGAATGGATCCCAATGGAAAGGAGGAAGAGAGGAAGACCGAAGAAAACTTGGATAGAGGGTGTAGAAGCGGCTATGAATATTAGAGGATTGGAGGAAGAACAATGAATGGACAGAAGAATGGCGTATAGTTTCCGGAAGACGGCGGTAGCTGTTATGATACCGGATGATGAAGATAAAATTTGTGATACAATTTTAAATATTATTTTGAGTCCAAATAAAACAAACATAAGTATGATGTTCTACTCGAGCCATGAAAGCAATTAGAAAAAATATAGAATATTAATTAAACGAATAGACAGGTTAATATTATATTTAAATTGAACGCATTGAAGAGTGTTAATTTGAGTTGCAGAAATCCCTGTTCAGTCTTTCCTAAGTATTACATGTTAGCTAGTGTGAAGGTAGTTCTTTTCAAACGACGAACAAATTGAGTTTCCTCTCTCATCATATTTTTAATAGATTTTTTATTAGAACAGTACAGGGAATGAAGCAGCAAATACTTTTTTGTCTATGTGAAGATCGAGATGTCATTGGATTCTACATTAAACAAATAATTTTAACTGTAGCTGCACCTCTCTACATTGAACATGTGATTTTTCCTCGTCATTATTTTCAGCTACTCGATTCTAGAAATACCTCTCCTCTTAAACCAATGATTGTTCGACTGAAAAACGGCTAAACGAACAAGCTTACTGAATATTTTCTTAGACGATATAATATATAACTAAGTCACAGCTATATTTTTACTTTTCTATATTTGAAGTTTCGTTATTATTATTATTATTATTATTATTATTATTATTATTATTATTATTATTATTATTATTATTATTGCCACATATGAGGTGACAGAATAGCATTAAACATGAATTTAGGTACATACATCATACCGGTGATAATTGGAAAAAAAAAATCTCAGGATAGAGATGTATGGACAGCTTATATCCGTGTGGTCATGAACTTCTGGTTTCGATAACGCAGGTATACTAATTATAATGATTGGAGAAGGAGTGTGGAAATAGTATATTTATATGGTTTCAAGTACTGTGCAACTTAATAATTGCAGATTGAAACAGAGGAAGTACGGAACTTATGTTACGACCATAGCATCTACAGTTGACGTAGCCGTCACAACTATTCATCTCAGTGCTGAACAATAGGTGAATTAATACAGTTCTCAATACGTACCAGTTGTCAGAGTAAGCAGGCTGTACCATGTAAACAGACATGGCATATGGGCCTATTATGATATGAGAATATGTGTGACGTGGGGAAGTCTTGAAGACGAAACATTCAAGGAAATAGTCATTTTTTTTGGACTACTGGAGACGTCAGAAAAGTTTATACATTAAAATAGTGAATTAATAGTAAATTATTGTTGTATTGTTTCTTAGATCAGTTGATATGTACCATAATAACACAATTCATAATTTGTTAACATGTTTGAAGAAGGTACAGTGTACTGAAGCAGCTGCCACTGTATTATATCTTAATAAATATGAAAATCAAATAAAACCAAGTTTCATTTTTATTTAATTAACAAATAGTGATAAATTGGCGTGCCACGAATTAATGGTAAATCCACAAAATTAGTTAAACGTGGGTAGATTTCTGGATTTACGTTTATATAACACTTTGGCTAGACCAGTGTTGACCTATGGTAGTGAAGCATGGGCACTAAAAAGACGACATGAAAACAGGATAACGACTTGTGAAATGAGATTCATGCGCAGAACAGCGGGTTGCTCCAGATGGGATCGGAAAAGGAACACCGACATCTTAAAAGAATTGAAGGCTATGCAAATTTTGGAATATATTAAACAGTATCAACTAAATTGGAAACACCATATTGAAAGAATGAGTTCAAATCGGATCCCCAAAGCTGTTTATAATTATATACCAAGAGGACGAAGATCTCAGAGCCGTCCTATGAAACGCTGGAGGGAAAATGTTCTATAGGATCATAACAGGCCTTGGCCTAATACTTCGAAGGAAGAAGAAGTAGATTTCTGGATAAGATGTGGAAAATAATATTATTCATTAGTGAATAAATATAGACAAAATCCACTCACTCTTCTCAGTTCACTTCATCAGACGCCCAAACCATTTGAGACTCGACCTTAAATATGTAATTAATTGCTTGATGCCGATTTTGGTTCTTGTGCAGCCATTCAATTAATTCCGAAAGTGATAATCTATTGAAGTTGTTCCCATGACAAAATTTACAAATTTTACATCCGTGCTGCCTAGAGAACATGTAAAATTATCATGACTAATTTCACCTAAAACTAAAATTTAAGAATCGCTCTAGCGGCAGCAGTGGCCCTGAACGGAGCTCGTGAATGAGATTGATATAAAAAGAATAACGCGATGACTATATTCCAAAAACCAACGAAAACAACGATTAGGAGCGGGGAAATAATAATAATAATAATAATGTTTTATTTTAGCTGACAGTGTTATGGTCATAAGGCCTTCTCTTCCACTCAACCACTGAATAGTAAACTTATATAACTGTTTATGTGGCAGAGTTTAAGTTCATAAACTCCTTTCAACGGTCACAAAGAAAATGGACTGTAGGACTAGGATTCATTTAAAGAATACTCTAGTCAAATTAACTTTAGTAATAAACACTTTAATAAAAAAACTTGGATTTATTGCTTAATCACATTAAACTTTCACTTATCATTCATTACATTTCAGTTAATTTGTTCGTATTTCACATATTAAACTGAATACTTTTTACTATTTTCTTCATAGACTGCTCATGGCTTCCAACTAATTAGCCATTTTCTGAGACAGTGACGAAACAAGGCTTCGGTCGGGAAGACAACGTTTACTATCCTTGAAGCAACCAATCAGAGCTAAGAGAAATAAAAATACAAAATTTAAGAACTTAATAAATCAAAAGGAAAGAAGCACAAAGTGGGGGTATATTATGAGTCTTCCGTATACCCCCACGCACTGATTTACTGATCAGTCTAACATGGACAAATTGATGATACAAAAAATAAATGTTGCAATACAAATATGTTAAATCTGAAACAACACAAAATACAAATTTAAATAAAACAAACAATTGTATAAATGAAAATATTCTTCATTTAAAAATTCTTCATTAAAGTTTTTTTCTTATTTTTTTAATTCACTTGAATTCTTCAGTTAAATTTTGAAATTCTTTTTTTAAATTTCATTTGTTGTAAAATTACATAAAATAAATAAATTTTAATGTGTTTAGACTTGCACAACTTCAGAATAAGTCACTATAAAAATGTATTTTGCGATGGTAGCAAGACTACAGTTTACATGAACTTAGTTTATCTTTAATTACTTCGAATTTGACTTGTGAAAATGAAATAGAAAAACCAGACATAACAATGGACGAACTAGAGGAAGTTTTAAAGAAGGCCAAGAACAGGGAAAGTCCAGGTTTAGATGATTTAAATTTAGAACTTTTTAAGTATGGAGGAACTGCCTTGAAAGAGAAACTATTAGAACTTTTTAACAATATTTGGCATTGTCTTAATATTCCAACGGATTGGGAAACGAGTCTAGTAATTAATATACATAAAAAAGGTCAGAAAAACAAATGTGATAACTACCGAGGCATTACCTTACTCCCAACTGCATCTAAATTATATGCCAACATAATTAAAAATAAGTTATCAGTAAGTACTGAAACATTTTTGGAAGACGAACAATGTGGATTTAGAAAAGGGAGGAGCACTATAGATGCAATATTTACCCTGCAACAAATTATGGAAAAAAGGAGAGAATTTAATCTCCCACTGTACATACTATTTATAGATTATGAAAAGGCATATGATAATGTAAACCGAGATAAACTTTGGCAGATACTGCATGAAGAACATATACACTCACATGTAATACGAGCCATACAAAGCTTATATCAAAATTCTAAAATCAAAATTAAATTACCAGATGGAGAAATAACAGAACACATAAACACAGGCAAAGGTGTTCGGCAAGGATGTGGACTATCTCCAGTCTTATTTAATATATATATTAACAGAATAGTGCAAGAATGGAAACAAACAGTAAACAGTGGAATTTCAATAACTAGGAATAAAATAATTCAAACAATATTATATGCTGATGATCAAATAATATTATCAGATTCCGAAGATAGCTTACAAATAGCAGCATATCAATTATTCAAAATTGCCAGCAAATATAATATGAAAATTTCCACATCAAAATCCAAAACAATGGCAATGTGTGGAAAAAACATACAACGGGTGAAAATTGAGATTGATGGAAAAATTATAGAACAAGTGTCAGATTTCTCTTACTTAGGAAGTGTATTTGCAGAGTATAAGAGTGACATTGATTCAAAATTACAAAAATATAATAAAATGAATGGGGTAATACGAAGACATTTTGGTAAACAGATGAGGACAGAGACAAAACTAAGATTACATAACGTCACATCAAAAGCTGCTCTAAAATACGGAAGTGAAATTTGGATTTTAAATAAAAGAAACTCTCATAAACTTCAAGTAAGCCAAATGCGCTTCTTACGATCATTGTTAGGAGTTAATAGACTGGATCACCAAAGGAACACTACTATCAGAGGAAAACTTGGAGTAGCAAGTTTAAATGAAGATATCCAAAGATACCAACAAGAATGGAAAAATCATCTGAGAAGAATGGCAAGAAATAGACTTCCAAAATTGGCATTCCAATATACCCCAACTGGACATAGGGACCAAGGAAGACCAAAACATCGGTGGAAAGATCAAGACCATCTTCGCTAGGTTTACCGTACAGGCCACATGGCCTAAAACGAATTTGTTCATGATGATGATGATAGTTTATCTTTATTCACAAATCTTCATTAAAGCACTGCATATAATGTCCATTCCTTTATGCAAGTGACTTAAGGAAAAGTACAAATGCAAATGGATGAGTTGACAAGGAAACATATACCATACATAAAATACACAAATTAATATTTACAAACAATAATATGAAGTTCACAATGGCATACTTTGCCTTTATAGTGTAATTTCACTCTAGAATATTGAAATAATATAAATATTTCTTTGGAATCAATTTTCAAAAACGGATTCAGACCCTCACACATTGCCACCATGAGGCGTCTCATCTAGAATAAATATCCAGCTAAATACATACAAAACAATAACAAAATTCTAATGTATTTAATTATTCAGGTAGAAAATTTTACTACAAAAGATAAATCCATTGGTGCATTTGTCTTAAAATTTTGAGCAGTAGGGTTCTGGACCCTTTGGTTCGATGTGACGTTACCGAATGTTTTAGGACACTCCTTCCTTGAGATTAGATACAGTTCGGACACAAGTTTATGAAGCTTCAAATCAGGAAATCCCGTCTAATTTGGCAATAGGCTTGACTTCTAATTTGCTTAGTCTGTAAATTCTGATTAGGTTAAGTGACTTCTTTGCCTCTAATTTGTTTTACTCACCCCCCCCTGTAAAACACCAGGTTGCTGAGTTTCCAAATTTCCTGCAATAACTTTCTTATTGTGTTCAAACTGTCTAGGGTACAAGGCTTAAGCATTGTTACGTAGTTCTAACTGGTTGAATAAAATGCAACTAATCCTCTGAAGAGAAAATAATTATTTAGATATTTAAATGTTTGTGAACAGGTCTGGAGCCCGTCAGTATACAATAGAAAGGTTGCAGTCATACCTCATACCTCATGTTGCTCATAACTAAATGTTTATTAGTTTAACATATTAATTTCTCTGGATCATCTAATTTACGATTAATTATTACATAGTTGTATTCTACGTCTCTTTCTGGTTTATTTGAATATAATTAAGGTATATATATGATTAGTACTTCAATTACTTAATTGATTATTTGTTTATACATTTATTTCTTACCCGATTTATTGATTATTCAGTCGCACATTTAGGAAGGAGGCTGAGTGAATGTCCCACTTCGCCTATGAATGGATGGATGGACGGATGGATGGATGGACGGACGGACGGACGGACGGATTCCTGTAAAATACATTAGCCCCGGTATAAATTTTGAATTCAAATTTGAAATTAATAGCAGAGTGACGTCGGAATCGGAACTTTTGGGTTTCTGTTCCAGCATTTGCTATTTGGATTGAGGGAAACCGCTTAAAACCTCAATCGCAATTGTCGATCACACGGGATCTTGCCAAATTTGGTTTTCGGATGTCTCTATATTGGGAAGGCTTCCTATCCAGGTGCCTCTTTATTTAAATATAATGTGCGAACATTTCAGGTTATTACAATTATTCATACAATTATGGTAACGTTCATTTGAATTTTTTTTACTCTTCAGTTGTTCTTGCTGTTGTATCTGTAGTTGTCAAGTGATGTCAATTTCTCTGGAACTGATGGGATGAATCTGTAGCAGTAAGATTAGTTATTAGTTTTTAATTTGTTGCATTAATATATTTTATTAATGCACATTATATGCCAATGTTGTAATTATAATTGAATAATTGTGTAATGTGTTTCTGTGTTTGTGTGTGTGTGTGTGTGTGTGTGTGCGTGTGTGTGTGTGTGTGTGTGTGTGTGTGTGTGTGTGCGCGCAGGATCCATTTTGGACGCTTGTGTTTGTTATTGGCTGTTTCATAGTTGCCCAGCTATGCCACGAGTGGATTATCATGGCCTTCACATGTATTATAAAATTTAACAGTCATGTCTTTAATATACTCCTTGATTGTTTCTATACCCGTTTGATCGTGTAATATGTCAACCGGTGTTACACGCGGTAGTTTTGTAATCATATATAATAGTTTGTTTTGAAAAACTTGCAGTTTCTTCATGTGAGTTCTAGCGGCGTGTCCCCATATGGGGCTTGCGTATGTGAGTACTGGCCTTAATAGTGCCTTGTAGATTGTTAGCCCTGAGTTTATTCGAATTTTGTTAAGGTTATTTAAAATAGGGTATAACAGCTTCAATGTTCCATACGCTTTGCCCAAGGTAGTTTTGGATATTTTATTGTGTGGTTTTTTGTCGAGTGTTACGCCTAAGTAAATGGATTCGTTTTTCCACTCGAGGTTGTGTCCATAAATACTTAATTGTGGGGGCATGTATCGGTATTGAGAATACCTTTTTGTATAAAGAACTGCTTGGAATTTATCTACGTTTATTTTTATTCTCCATTTTTCCAACCATGGTTCGAGAATATTAACGTTATTTATTTTGAATCTGTCTAGACGCGTGTATTGTTCGGGAGGATTGACTAGTGATTACAGTGTCATCTGCATACATATAAGATGGGTCTTGTTATGTCTATTGTCATGTGGAATATCATTTATGTATATATTGAAAAGTGTAGGTCCTAGAATACTGCCTTGTGGCACTCCACTGTAGACGGTCCGCAGGGCGAATTTTGAGTTATGAAAAGCAACTTCGAATTGCCTATTCTTATGTATTTAGCTATTAAATGAATTATTCCGTCATCTAATCCTGTTTCGATCATTTTCCGTAGTAGGCTGTCGAAGGCTTGTTTTATATCTACGTATAATCCAACCGTGACACGATTTTCGTTGAACCCTCTAGTGATATGTTCAACGAGTCTCAGTAGCTGGGTTACTGTGCTATGTTTTGGACGGAATCCGTACTGTTCATCCCGAATTACATTTAATTGTTTTAGATTATGATTAAGGCGCTTACATATATTTTTTTCAGATACCTTACTCATTGTGTTTAATAATGTTTTCGGGCGATAATTTCCTTTTTCTCTAGGGTTTATTCTAGGTTTGGGGAATAATATTATACACCCAATTTACCATGTTTTTTGGGAAATACTTCATCTCGAACATGGCATTTATTATTTTTGCTAAAAATGCATATCCGATGTTGAGTAATTGTTTCAGCGCTATGTATATTATGCCATCAGGGCCACGGCCTTTCTATCGGGGTAGGTGATTTATTAGCCATTTCACTTCTGAGACGTTTGTTTTCCTGATTTGTTTATTGGGTATTCTATTTAGAAATGATTGGACCGTTGTTTCCGTTTCCCTTGTAAATTGCGGGTTATTCGGAGGGTCGTGTGGTACAAAGGTTCGCTCCAGATGATTTGCAAACGCTTCCGTTTTTTTCCTGTGCTGATGACGGCTCTCCCGTTAGGGGTATGTATCCTCTTTGTTTGTTTTTTATTTAACCACGTTCCATGTTCTCGGCATATCTTTGGTATCTAGACATTTGTTAGGAATTTTAATGAAGATTTTTGAAGATTTTAAAGCAAGCATCTTTGGTTGTAGGGATCGAACTGGAGTAATCCTAAATAAAACACAAGATGTAAAAATAGATGGATTGAGTATTTTATTACTCTCCTAAACACAGAAGAACAGAATAATGGCGCAGAGAAAACTATTGACCTGATAAGTGTAAGGGATGAATTGATTAGAGAAGAAATAATAGTGCTAGATGAGATAGATATGGAAATGGCTATTATAACGCAGAAGACCAATAAAGCACCAGTCATATGATACACTAGTATAACTGATTAAAGCGGGAAGTATACATATAAAAAAACAATTATTTATCCTGATATCCAACATATGGAGAAGTGAGCAAATCCCTGAGGACTGGAAACATAATATCCTTTGCCATGCATACAAAAAGAAAGGAAATAAATTGAGCTGCCAAATTATAGAGGAGTATCACTCCTATGCACATGCTATAAAATATTTACGACAATATTAAAGGGGAAACTTGTACCATATGTTGATGATGTAATTGGCAAGTACCAAACAGGATTTAGGAAAGGAAAATCAAAAACAGACCAACTGTTCATAGTTAAATTAATGTTAAAAAGTCTGGAATACAAAATCGATAAATTAGTTAGTTTTAAGTGTATATAGGAACCATACTTTGTTGGGATTATTAATGGAAAAAT
The DNA here is from genome assembly GCA_030220185.1 of Diploptera punctata. Lineage (NCBI taxonomy): Eukaryota > Metazoa > Arthropoda > Insecta > Blattodea > Blaberidae > Diploptera > Diploptera punctata. The sequence goes on along the minus strand of JASPKZ010007656.1, from coordinate 143,226 downwards.
ATATAAAATATGTACAAATAAAAATCATAACATGTTAAAAATAATACTTGCTGTGAGTACAAATAGGAACAATAATTTAAGTAATGAGAAAATAGTAATAATAGCTTGTTAGGTGTAGTCAGTATTAGTGTAAATAGGAACCACGATTTGTTTTAGTTTCATTATTAGAGAGCATTATTTTAAATGCAAATGAGAAACATGATAAACTAGGATACGTTCATAATCAACGTTACATTATAAGGAAGCGTCAATAGAAATATATATATCATCGGTTGATTAATGTCTTTGACATGGACCGATTCCTAATAGCCAATATTGTCGGTCCATCCAATCTCCTGGTTGTAGATGTTTCTCCTTCATATATAAACATATTCCCTGACTCTAGGAGGTTTTAGGTCTTCCTATACTTCGTCTTCCCTCAGGATTCCATTCCAAAACAGATTTTGGTAGTCGATCCTCTTCCATTCACTGGACATGTCCGTACCATTTTAATTGCCGAGTCTTAATATAATCTAAAATAGTGTCTTCAATCTTCATTTTCTCCCTTATAACTGAGTTCCTATTTTTTTCTCTTCTTGAAATTTTTGCTGCCCTTCGTATAAAATCCATTTCCGTTGCCATAAGGTACTTATTTGTTTTTGTTGTTAATGGCCAAAGTTCTGCTCCATAAGTAATGATGCTTTTAACAATTGTATGATATATATTCATTTTATTTTTATTACTTATATTTTTATCCACAATATTCCATTGAGGCAAGCAACTGCAAATTTTCCTTTATTATTCCGATTTCTTATTTCCTCTTCATAACTCCCATTTTTATTTATTTTTATTCCTAAATATGTGATCTCACTACAAGATTTTATTGATTCTCGAGTCTTCAAAACTAAATTTTGTTCTGGTTCACCAATTGATAATTTTTTTTTTCATGTTCAGATTTAATCCCTATTTTTCATATTCTTCTATTAATTTTCTAGTCATATATTCTAAAACTTCTTAATCTTGTGCAATTAACAATTGGTCATCTGCAAAATGTAAGTTGTATAAAGTTTTGTTGTTTGAAATAGGAATTCCCATGCTTGAACATTTCGTCTCCTAGTCAATAGAAATAATAACTTAATACCTTATAAATAATAAAAGTATATTTTTAAAATCTTAGCCAGGAATTTTCATAACACACATTAACCCATTCGCGTCAGGTTTAAATGCTTAATGTATTTTCCCAGAAACCGAATTAAAATTGCCATAAGTTATATTGTCCGTTTTCAGATATTCAAAACAAACAAAATATAACGGTAGTAGAGATCACAATAAGGGTGAAGGCAAAAACATAGTTCTCTACTATTCATAAATGTTAACAAAAGATTACCTGTCAAGGGATGTACAAAATATTACAAAATATAGAAGAGCAGAATTAAGCTAGTGTACCTCGTTTTGTGAGTTGAAGGCCATTTAACTGCCAACGAGTCTACCTCGTCTTTTGAGGCGAATAGGTTAACATGATATAGAAGTTTCAATATTACCAACAAATTAAACCATTGCAGTGGAGTACGCTGCTGTATGAAAGCTAAAAAAAAAATAGCCTACACATATACACACACACAACACATATATATATATATATATATATATATATATATTTGTGTGTGTGTGTATGTTTAATAATAAGCATGACCGGCTAAGTCATCCGGCCTGTTCCGTTTCCCAATAACTATACTATACATAAGGACTTTATTAGACTAAAAGTAAGATATATACAATGTTGTTATAAAAATATGGGTAGCACAGGCAGTACATCGACTAAAAGTAATAGACTAAAAGTATTAGACTAAAAGGACTTTATTAAATTAAAAGTAAGATATATACAATGTTGTTATAAACATATGGGTAGCACAGGCAGTACATCGTACGTGCTGTTGACAGTCCGTTACAATAACTTGATGTTTGGTAATAATAATAATAATAATAATAATAATAATAATAATAAGAAGAAGAAGAAGAAGAATAATAAGAATAATTAAAATATATATACAGTCAATATGCCCATTTCACCAATAAATGTTTAAAATGGTCAACTAGTTTCTACAGCCAAGCTGTCATTCTCAAGACCAGATATTGAGTCAATATCTGGTCTTGAGAATGACAGCTTGGCTGTAGAAACTAGTTGACCATTTTAAACATTTATTGGTGAAATGGGCATATTGACTGTATATATATTTTAATATTGTATCACCAAGAAGATCAATTGTGTACTTAATAAGAATAATATTACAAATAGATAACAATACAATTTCGTTATAGATTAACTTAGTTATGTAGAATTATTAAGAATTAATGGCATGGCAATTTATTAACATATTTATTTATTCATGAATGAGTTAAGTGAGGCTAAAACTTGTCATTCCATGGTTGATTTGGCCGTTCTATATCTCATTGCCCTATGGTTCTGTAGTAATAATATTCTTGGGATTTGGTTTGGTGACATTCTGCAAATTTGCATTGTTCGTGCCATCTCTTCATATAACTGCGAGTTGCGCCTACTGTATATGGAATGTTTAATTCCTGTCTATTATGTTCGGATGTTTATGGTCTTGCAGTGTGTATCCCGGTACCGGTCTCAAGAGTTACATTTCTGCTGCTTCCATTCTTCCTTCTTGTTGTTAGTGTAGGTATCAAACTTCTCAGCCATGATGACAAGGCCGACATTCAGTAATGTGTCTCTCGTTATCTTCATATTATTTTTTGGTTAATTTTTAATATTATTGTGTCAAAATGTTTACATTTCCATACGATAATAATATGCGTGCTAGATATTCAAAATAGTCCTTTTTTCATTTATTTTTCAGTAAGGATATTCTAAAAACTTTATTTGTATTATATATATATATATATATATATATACAGTAGAACTTACAATTTACATAACACTGTAGAGAAGATTTTCATTCCACTCGCTGCTCAAAACAATTAGAGGACACTATGAAATATGCAAATATTTTTTCATTGGATAAAGGTACAAACATGAAATTAATAAAGTATATTATTTGTGGTTATTTATTTATTGCTCATGTCAGTAAAAACAAATGAATAACGCTGACAATTAACTTTTCAAATTATTCCGCTATGTAAGCAATTGAATCTTGTGTTTATTTTTCAATGTTAAACACTCGTTATATAGAGTTAGTATCGTGTATGGCCTCCACGACATTCGATGACACTTTTGGCACCTTCGTGGCATGCTCCCAATAAGATTCTGGATTTCCTCTTGCGGGATATTCTCCCATTCCTCCTTCAGAGAAGCTCCGAGTTGCTGCAGAATTTGTGGAGCTTCATGTCGGTTTCTGACCTTCCTGTCTAGAAGATCCCACAAGTGTTCAATAGGGTTGAGGTCTGGGCTGACCGCTGGCCACTCCATTACCTCAATTTCATTCCTCCTCAGGAAATCCCTGGTGACAGCCGCAGAATGTGCCCTGGCATTATCCTGCATAAACAGAAGTCCAGGACCTACTCCAATGGCAGCAGGTACTACATGCTCTTCCAGAACGTGCTCGATATACCGGACAGCATTCAGTCGCTGGGGAACAAGTACAAGGTCCGTACGATTTTTGTACATAACTCCGGCCCACACCATTATGGAACCTCCTCCGAATCCATCAATTTTCTGTACAGCCTCTGCAGAAAATCTTTCTCCTGGCCGTCCCCACACCCTCAATCGACCATCACAACGTGTAAGACGATACCTGGATTCGTCCGAGAAGAGCACAGGCTCCCACTGGTTTAGGTTCCAATCACCATGGTTTTCAGCATACGTATGTCTTGCTGCCTTATGCCCATTTGTTAAGCGTGGTTTTTTAACGGGCATTTTTGGACGAATATTCTCTTTCCTTAATCTGTTCCTTATGGTTTGGTCCGAAATCCGGATTCCGGAAGCCATATGAAGGTCATTCTGCAGGTCTTTTGCAGTTTTTGTACGCTGTCGAAGAGCAGAAAGAACAACGTATCTGTCATCCTGGGGGCTTGTTTTAATATTTACGGCCCTGGCCACGTCTTCTACAATACTGACCTGTCTCTCTATGCCTGTTGAGTAACCTGGACACCACGGAAGGAGAAACCCCAAGCTCTCTAGCCACTTGTCGCAGAGATTGACCTTGTCGTAAAAGATGTAGAGCATGATACACTTCAAACTCATTTAAATGCCTCATTTTGTCAGAGACTTCAATAAACAAGGCAATAATCAACATTCGTCACTATAGCAACATCAGGAAGCTTACCAATTAGAAGTGGCCAGTGCCTTCCAAAATTAAAAAAAATCTCTATATTTGTTATTTGAGGTAATGCCTCTGTATTTAGGCCATGGATCTTTAAAATTTGTATCCAATGATAAAATTAATAATTCAATTTACTTATTGTCCAACTTTCGGCATCACAGCTTTAAAAAACAATTACTTATTCAATTTATTACAAGTGTTCCTCTAATTGTTTTGAGCAGTGTATTATTTTGGCGTTCAATTTCGGTGCTACACGCGGCGTAGCCGAGCTGTTTATGTCATCGTGCCTTGAAGCAGAGCTGGTAGGATTTGCACTAATTCGAATCCCTGTGGCGGATGAAATTTTCTCATGGAATTTCGGACAGCATGAGAGCATTGCCCAACAAACTTTGTAGGAATTTGAGTAACTGCAGTAGAAACCATGTGAGGAAACCAGCTATAATACCTGAGGGTCGTGATATGCTCATCATATGCCAACACTATATTAGCTAGATGGTCGTTCACCTCTGTGTTTAAAACATGTGGTAGTTAGGTCAGTAGCCGGCTCACATACAAAGGACTTTCATGGTTACTGGTGCTATGGAAGTAAGTAGTTCTTATATATATATATATATATATATATATATATATATATATGTATTCACGTAAAGATATATTCATGTAGGGTTGTAGAGAAAGTACTATGGTTGAAAGTATATTTATTGAATAGAGTTAAATGTACAAACATATTTCTTTATCAAAGTTATAGATTTTGTTTCCCTTGATTCATTTCTATTGTATTGTATTGTAAGCCTATGTTTTCACTTTACAGAGATTTAGGCGCTCTCCCCCTAAAGGGAATAATTTGAACCATACTAATTTAGTTACACTTGTTTTCGTACACATGTCATTTTGAGTGGTACGTGGTCAGCGTTCCGCCTCATACTGACATCTAGGAAACCAAGGTAGTACTAGGACGGGAAAGTTCGGTAAATTTTGCTTAGAGGCCTTTTCATTCAGGCTTAAGGATTTTTTACGAGCCTGAAAATCTTCAGACTCGGGACCCACGGCTTAAAGTCCCTCCCGGAGGACTTTCTCCTTGGATTTTTCCGTCCTAAAAAATCCATCGACCCCGGCCGGGTTTGAACCCGCGAACAATGGAACCTGAGGCAAGGAGCGTAACCACTAGTCCACCACGGCCGACTGATTCATTTTTACTTTCCCTATGTTCTTCCTGCAAACCAATCTACTCAATTGATTATGTGATCTTTTGTTTATATGTAATCTTTGGTCCATCCTTCTTCACTTGGTTGTGCCGTCAAATATTTTCTAAGTTACACATATTACACTTACTTACTCTTACTCACTGGCACTATCGAACCCGTAGGTTCATGGCCGCGCGGACATAAGCTCTCCATACATCCCTATCCCGAGCTAATGCTTTCCAATCATTACCTGTGTAATCTACTTCCCTCAAATCATAGTTAATGTTATTCTCCCACCTCATTCTTGGTCTACCAACTGGGCGTTTTCCCTCTGGCTTTCCTACAAGAAGCTTCCATGCAAGTCTTTCATTCCCCATACGTGCAACATGTCCTGCCCATCGCAGTCTACGAGACTTAACTGTTCTTATTATATCCGGCTTCACATAAAGACCATGTAGTTCATTATAATGCAGTCTTCTCCATTCACATGTCTGTTCATCTCTCTTTGGTCCAAAAATTGTCCTAAGTACTTTATTCTCAAATACCTGTATTCTCCTTTCCTCCCTTAAAGTAAGAGTCCATGTTTCGCACCCATATAGTATAACTGGTAGAATAATAGTTTTATATATTTTCAGTTTAACATTTTTTGAAAGGAGTTGGGACATCAAAAGTCTCTGCGATGGATAATAGCACGCATTTCCAGAATTGAGCCTATGTTTAATTTCTTTGTGCATCTCATTCCTATTTGCGATTATTGTTCCTAGGAATTCAGCCACTTACTCAAAATTTCCCTCATTTGTCATTAGCTGTCCATTTCCATTATATAATGCATTTCTACGTGTGACTATGTTTTTAGTTTTATTGATATTTACTTCCAGTCATAATTTTTTAGTGTTACTCAATAGCGTGTGCGTGTTGTCCTTTAGTTTCTCCTCGCTATCAGCCAATAATACTACATCATCAGCATAAACTAAAAGCTTATTAATACCATTCAGTTGTAAGCCTTCCTCATTCTCTAAAGATTTAATGGCATGCTCTAGTACAAAATTAAACAGTAGAGGAGATAGTGCATCTCCTTGCTTCAACCCATTCTGGATTTCAAAAGTGTCCGAAAACTGTTTGCCTACACGCACCCTACTCTTTGTGTCATTTAGACAAATTCGTATAAGTCTAACTTTTTAGGAATTCCTAACTCCAGCAGGATACTATATAACTTCTCCCTCTTAATTGAATCATATGCTTTTTTGAAGTCTACGTACAGTTGATGTACAGCACCATTATATTTCCATTTCTTTTCTAAAATTTGTCTTATACTAAATATGTGATCTGTTGTAGACCTGTTTCTTCTAAATGCACATTGATGATCTCCTAGAATGTCATCAATATAGGGAATAAGTCTGCTGACTAATATATTTGTTAGAATTTTGTACGAAGTTGAAAGTAATGAGATGCCCCTGTAGTTGCTGCAATCAGTTTTATCTCCTTTCTTATAAATTGGTACGATAATTGATTCCTTCCATTCATCTGGGAGAGCTTCTTTTTCCCAAATCATACTAAGCAACCAGTGTATCTTGTCCATCAATTTTTCTCCCCCTGATTTTATTAGTCTGCTGGGATCTCATCTGAACCTGATGCTTTATACATCTTCAATTTTTCAATCGCCATTTCAACCTCTAATCCACTTGGTTCTGCTACTAGTATTTCTACTGTCTGTAAATTATCCTCCTCAATGTCCTGCTCTGTATGTACATTTAATAGCTGATTAAAGTAACTTTTCCATCTATTTAATATACTCCTGGAATCTGCAATCATATCCCCATTTTCATTCCGAATTATGTTTGTTCTAGCGTGAAACCCTTTCTTCTCTATACTAATTCCCTGATATAATTCTCTAATGTTCCTATTTTTTGCGTTCAATTCAAGATCATTAATCTTCTCTCTCAGATATTCCCTCTTTTTGCTCTTTAGTAACTTGGTGGTTTCCCGTCTAATACTACCCAATTGTTCTAAATTTACCTCATTTGGCTCGTGTAACCATTTCATTTTTGCTAGCTTTCTTTTCTTTACAATGTTGGCACATTCCTCATCAAACCATTTCCTGTTTTGCCTCTTTATTAAACAACCAATGCTTTCTGATGCTGACAATTTAATAATATCTCTTATAGCCTCCCATTCTTTATTTATATCAGTTTCTTCTTCGTTTGCCACATTGTCATCTGAAGATTCCAGTACTTCAAATCTATTACACTGGTCTATAAAAATACTTTTCTCTTCTACTGACACATTCTGGCTGTTGTATATTGAAAGCAATGCGCTGATTCCAGATCTGTAATCATAGTTATCCTAGCACATCAGGTGTTTGAGTTGTGGGACTCTAAAAATAATCGGAAATCTTACTATTAAATATTTATTATAGTCATTTATCGTAACGTCAGTGGTATAAATTGAGTTAATTATATATATATATATATATATATATATATATATATATATATTCGGTATGATAAGAAAAATAAATGCCTGGACGGGACTCGAACCCTGATCTCTGAGTCTGTATTATACTCTCCATTATTACTAGATGTCGCGAGAACACTGTCTTCACTGCCATCTAGTAGCTGACTATATCAAGTAAGCAAATTAAAGAGAATATTTATTTTACTTTATTGCAGTGCATATATATATTCATATATATATATTGTTAAATTATATTACATTAAATACATTTATAAGGATATATAAACTTACAATTAATAATAAGAACTAACACATCTATTAAAATTACTTAGGGCCTTTGATTTTCCACGTATGTTAGAATATAGTTGATTGCTGTAGAAACCAGCAGAAATCACCCATCATACTCGGGCTATATTGACCCTGGTATTGACCTGGATTCCATCATTTATATGTCCTGATGGAATCTTTCACCACGTTCATCACTGACAGCCTTGAGATTTGTAGCAAAAAAGTCAACATGAGAATGTAAAAAGTTCATTTTTAAAGATATACGACAACTCAGATTCTGAAATGCTCTAAGCATATTATGCACTAGCTCAGCGTAGTTTTCAGGTCAATAATTTCCTAGAAATCTTGTTGCCAAAATTACAAATTAATCCCAAGCATCGAGTTCAAGAGCATTTAGTTTTGTCCTGAACATCAACTGTCGGATCTCTGGTCCATTGAAAATTCCTGCCTTTAATTTTGCACCACTCTTCATTCTCACAAACGTCTCTTTCAGATACTTAAAACCTTCACCATCACGATTCAGTGCCCGCACGAAGTTTTTCATGAGGCCCAGTTAGTATGAAGGGGTGGAAGAAATATCTTCTCTGTGTCAACAAGCACCTTATGTTTCACATTGTTTTTCCCCACAGTCATTTCAATCCTTGGAGGCCATTGTTGAATCTTGAAATGATTAATGTTATAACGGCTGTTCCACAAACAAAAAATCACGTTTCTAGTGTAGTCCAATTACGGACCAAGTTTAAATGATATAACTTCCAAATCTCCATAAATGTGACATTGAAATGTTGTATAGTTTATCACTTGCAGAAGGATCTCCATGGATTTGTATGCGTCCTTCAATCCAGCAGCATGACCTATAGGGATTGATGGTTGTTTGTTACTATTTTGTAACAAAACAATTTTTAGTTCAGTTTGGATGAGTCAATGAACAACCTTCTATCAAACGATTTGTATACATGTAATTATAATAAAATTGTGACTTGTTAGAGAAAAACGGACTTCAGATTTGTAATCACCACACTCCAATTAGGTTAGGCACACTTATTTTTATCCAGTAGCAAAACCACTGTAGACCAGTGTTATAAATTAAATCTCAGTCAACAAACAAAAGTAAAAACATTTAAGAGTCGTCGACCTGTTTCGATAGCAAAACTGTCGTTATCAAAAATGAGTATTGAATGAATAAAAGCGAGCTAAAAATATATAAAACCAAACAGTAACAATTCCAGGTTACGTCACTTCACATGACTGACAATTATGAATTACTTATTGGTATAATCAATCTCTCTTGTTCTTTAACTAAGGAAAAGAGCGCGCTGACCAAAACAGGGCCCTTATCATTGTTCATATTTTTTATGAATCTCCAAACTTTGAAGGACGTCAACTAAATTAAAAGTATTGACCGATCTAACTATTCCGAGATTACTCGTGACCATAGTTAGAAAGTTGTTGAACAACCCTATATCCAAATTTGTCAATACTGTTTAATTGGAAATGAGCAATATGCTCCTTGAATCTATTTATAGTAGATCTTGTTTGTCCAACATACTTTTTTATGTCGCGCACATATTTTAAACACAGAGGTCAGGGATCATCTAGCTAATATAGGGGTCAAATATTGTCAGCATACCAGGTCCCTCAGGTGTTATAACTGTTTGTTTTTACCTGAACCAGGTACTTATGACAGTCACGTGAAGTGATGTAACATGGAATTGTAACTGTTTTTATCAATACATAGTTTTAGCTTGCTTGTATTAATTCAAAGCTCAGTTTTGTTAACAAAAGCATAGCTATCGAAATGAGTTGACAACTTTTTTTTAAATGTTGTGTTTTATTGATAGGCCTAATATGTGTAACATAATTTATCAACATCAAGAAGATCTAGTATATCAATATGTCTGCTTTGTCATACTTCTGACATGAGGATGACGATTTGAATAAAAATGAAAAATAATTTTCACGAGAATATTCTCAATAACTACATTACTTGGAAATTCGACAAAAAGAAATAGTATATTTGTGGAATGTACAGATGTGCTAATTTGGAGTCCGTAAAAACGTTTAAAATTTCAGTTAATTAAATGAAAATATTTTCTTAGAATCCCGCTAACTTGACGCTGGGACACATCTTCAAACTTTTCTAATTACTTATCACACTGCGGAATGTTTCCGGGAAACGCGCATTATATAATACCACTCTACCCTCCTCCTGAGGCACATACAGATTGCACCAGGATTCAATACAGTATTTATATTACGTTAATTATTTCGATTTTTATTGAAATCAATTTCTAACTAAATCATTTAAGTTATTTGAAAACATGTATATAACATTGTAAACCTAAATGTACCTTTAATTAAAATAGGAAATTTTAAAACTGTACGTTTTCAGATGCTTTCTAAATTCACAATGTGTTGAAGCTAGATGAACCACTGTGTACTCCAATTCTCAATTTAGTACTGTCGCATGCGATTTAATCTTGAGAGAATGAAGAAAGCTGTCAAGTCAATGGTATTAATGAGCAGTTTGTTTATGTATTGTTTATCTTGTATTATTAGATGATACCGAGGAGGTAATAAGCACATTGTATAGAGTAAAACTATTAAATTGGGACTGGAAGTAAATATCAATAATCCATAGTATCCATAGTAATTCTGCCCGAAGGCAGGTCCTTCATTGCAATCATAGCACTTTCATGCTATGCTTGTAGCTTTACTAGGGAATTGTAGGTGTGGTAGCTTCCCGTTGCTTTCCACACCGATGAAGGATGATGATTTCGGGGTCCATTTGAGCCTTAAAGTTTCCTTGACATTTGTCTTATAGGTGAGGAAAAACCCCGATAAAAACCTCACCCAGAAAAACTGCCCCGACCGAGGATCGAACCCGGGCCCGCTGCGTGACAAGGCAGCACGCTACCTCGAGACCACAGCGGTGGTCAATAAAATTAAATATATATGATCACACGTAGAAATATATTATATAATGGAAATGAGCAGTTAATAACAAACGAGAGAAATTTTGAAGACGTGGCTGAATTAAAATACCTACGAACAATAACTACAAATTGGAATGAGGTGCACAAATTGATTACAGGGGCTCTTATCGTCCCGATTTCTCTAATAAAACATTGACCTGAAGATTATCTTCTTCTTCTTCTTCTTCTTCTTCCTTTCAAGTGATAGACCTAATGGTCTGTTACGGTCTCAATCCAAAGTTTGGAGGGTCTGCCCAAACATCTCTTGCCTGGTGGGTGGTAATTTAAGATTTGACGTGGTATTCATATTCTGATCATTCTTCTTACGTGATATTTCCAGTTGTTCCTGTATTTTTATACATATTCAATGACTGATACTCTTTGTAATTCTCTGAGAATCTCAGATTTCCTTTTATGGTCTGTTCTTGAGTAAGCAGAAGTACGTGTCATAAATTTCATTTCTGCCGCAGTTAGTCTGAAGATATATAAAATTGTTATTGTCCAATTTTTATGATGTGGATGTGAAATGCGGACTCCTAGTTGAAGGCAGGATAAAATATTATCTGTGTTTGTGAATATAGTTCAAAGGAGAATTTTTGGAACAAAGAGAGATGGAGAGACAGGCGAATGGAGAAGGCAACACTGAAGTACTTGATCTTGATAGCAAAACAGATATAATAAGTCTCATTGAGTGCGATAGACAGGCACGAATGGGGAATGAATGAGGGGCATGGAAACTTTTTGTAGGAAAACTTGTGTGAAAATGCCGAGTTGGTAAAATAAGAATGAGGTGGAAGAACGATTCGAGGGGAATAAATTATACATGGAATGATTCATGTATTTTATATCTTTCGGGCTAAATGGCCACGGTCTGGTTTTATTAACACTCAACGTTTCGTATACTACTGCGTCATATATCCTCAGGAGATTCTGCGTGCTGTATGATCTCCTAACTCTTCAAATGTCGGCAGCAGACAGGCTGTACGTCGGTACTGGTATGTTGACGGTGATTTGCACCGTCCAGTGTGCCGCATACTGATACCCAAGTATACCTTGGCAGCAAATTCCTACTATCAAGTAGGGACATTTTGAGGATGTGACTAAATTCAAATACCTAGGAACAATAATCGCAAATAGGAATGAGATGCACAAAGAAATTAAACATAGGTTCAATTCTGGAAATGCCTGATATTAAGCAGTTCAGAGACTCTTGATGCTCCAACTCCTTTCAAAAAACGTTAAACCGAAAATATATTCTTCTTCTTTCTTCCAAGTATTAGGCCAGGGCCTGTTACGATCCTGTAGAAAATTTTCCCTCCAGCGTTACATAGGACGGCCCAGAGGTCTTCGTCCTTTTGGTATATATTTATAAACAGCTTTGGGGATCCGAGGGCTACGGAGTCTTTCCTTTCTTCCATTTATTTTTTCCTTTATTTTCTTTTCTTCTCAAGAAAAGCCAGATCAGAGGCTATAAGATGGCAGCCCCATCACTGGCCTTGCCTTCCTTTGGCCAGCAACCAATCGAAGGGACTATTATTATGCTTTCAAGTCTTATACGAGAATTTCCCGGAGGGATCAAACTTATGACGACCAAAACATGAAAAAGGACAATTCTTGGAAGAAAACTGAAAATATATAAAACTGTTATTCTACCAGTTATATTGTATGGATGCGAAACATGGCCTCTTACTTTAAGGAAGGAAAGGTGAATACGAGAACTTGAGAACAAAGTTCTTAGGAACATTTTTGAACCAAATAGAGATGAACAGACAGACAAATGGAGAAGACCTTCATCACAATGAACTACATGGTCCTTATAGGAAGCCAGATATAATAAGAATAGTTAATTCTCGTAGACTGCGATGGGCAGGACAAGTGGCACAAATGGGAATGCAAGACGTGCCTGCAATCTTCTTTTAGAATATCAAAAGGAAAACGCCCAGTTGGTAGACCAAGAATGAGATGAGAGAATAACATTAACTATGATTAATGGAAGTAGATTATGGAGGGAATGATTAAAAACATTGGCTCAGGATAGGGATGTAGGGAGAGCTTGTGTTCGCGCGACTATGAATCCACGGGTTCGATAGTGCCATTGAGTAGTTATAATATAAAGTATTAATATTATTAACTTTGCTTGCACATTTATTTTTTCATGAATGACTGTTGTTCTTATTTTCCGTCTTGTCCAGACATTCATCCGCTTTATCAATTTTCTGGGTTTACCATTAACTCGTAGCTTTCCAATCTTTCACGATTCGAATTTAGAAATCTTTCCGGTAACAACATACGCTTCCAATATTCAAAATCGTTACACTTTCCTAATATATATACCTAGTGTTCAGAGCTCTCGTACGTTGGGCATAACTGCATATAGTGATTGTCGGTAACTTTTAGAAAATTTCATGTTCCGTAAAACACATCTTCATGTATCCTATTAAGTATACACTGAAAATAAACATGACAATATATATATATATATATATATATATATATGTTATAATTAAATCTTTAACATTGAGCAATGCAAGCTTAATATGGTATGATAAGAAAAATAAATGCCTGGACGGGATTCGAACCCGGATCTCTGAGTCTGTACCTCAGCGTGATATCCATTACACTACCATTTTCTTATCATACCATATTAAGCTTGCATTGCTCAATGTTAAAGATTTAATTATAACATCGATAAAGCGTCACTGCTATAAAGTAAAATAAATATTCTCTTTAATTTGCTTACTTGATATAGTCAGCTACTAGATGGCAGTGAAGACAGTGTTCTCGCGACATCTAGTAATAATGGAGAGTATAATACATATATAAGAAAAATAAGTGTTTGAATTGGATTCGCCTGGTAGTGTAATGGATATCACGCTGAGGTACAGACTCAGAGATCCGGGTTCGAATCCCGTCCAGGCATTTATTTTTCTTATCATACCATATATATATATATATATATATATATATATACATGTTTGTGTGTTACATTGTAGATTTTACCGCATTTAAGTATGAATAATATATTTTTTGCGGGATAGTGCGTTTAGACGTACTTTCAGCAATGGGTACCATGATTGAAAGTTCAACTAGGTATACTACATACAACGTATATAATAAAAAATATCCAAAAATTTGTTTTATACATTATACGAAACAAATAACTGCATTTTAAATTAACTGAACTTTATTTGAAACAATATAAAACAATAAATAAGTACTTGCCGCCATTTTATCCCTAATGTGTCTCACGGCCTCCTGTTATTTTATCACTAATTGGTCTCAGTATTTCATCTAATAAACATTGTCCACCATGTTAACGTAAGTCAATTGTTTGTAATGAACGCAAATATTTCCAACAAAGATGTTATTATTTTACAATTTATTATTTTTTTCAAAACACAATCCGCAAAAAAGATTATGTACAACGCACGTTTGTGGAGTGTCTTACAGAATCTCGGAAATTAAAAACCGAGCAAAGCTCGGTTTTTAAACATTTTTTTAGATTCTGTAAAAACCGCTTCCCAACCTCTCATCGTAATATTATTTTTGGTTTTCCGTGTCATGAATTTAAGGTTGGCTTCTGGCCACTGATCCCGACGTTTCGACATGATCCCACATGTCATTATTATTGATAGTATTAAACTATGCATGTGGGATCATGTCGAAACGTCGGAATCAGTGGCCAACTTTGAATCCATGACATGGAAAACCCAACAGGCATTTCTTAACCCATAGGTTCCTGGTAGCGGAGCAACCTAAGATTTCAATACATCCCTATCCTGAGGTACTATCTTCCAATCAACATATGTATAATTTACATCTCCCACCTGATTATTAGTCTATCAACTAGGCATTTTCCCTCTATATTTTTCTACAAGCAGTTTCCATTACCCTCTTTCATTCCCCATTTTTGCTACATGTCCTGTCCGTCACACTCAATGAGACTTCCATCCATAGTAATTCTGCCCGAGGGCAGGTCCTTCACTGCAATCATAGCATTTTCATGCTATGTTTGCAGCTTTACTAGGGAATTGTGTAGGTGTGGTAGCTTTCCACACCGGTGAAGGATGATGATGATAATGATAATGGTAAGGATAATAATGATAAGGATGATGGCCATATGATTTCGGGGACCGTTTGGGCCTTAAAATTTTCCTGACATTTGTCTTACAGGTGATGAAAAATCCCGATAAAAACCAATGAGACTTAACTCTTCTTATTGTATCTGGTTTCCTATAAAGACCATGCACTTCAGTGTTAGGTAGTCTTCTCCATTAGCATCTTCATACATCTCTCTTTCGTCCGAAAATTCTCCCTACAACTTTATTTCAAAAATACTCCTAATATTTTATCCTGCCTTAAGCTAAGAGTCCGTATTTCACATCAATATAATAATAATGAGAGAAAAACAATTTAGCTGGTTCTATTTCCCACGGAACAAATACATTTTCTCATGAAATGTTAACCATTATGAGACTGATGCTTAGGGAGGGGGTGAAGAATTTGATATCTCCATTAAGTAACGGTCCGAGGTTGAGAAAACCACTTTTATTACGTGGGGAACACGACACTCAAACCACAAAATGTTTATAATTCAACTTATTGCTGGGATCTTCCTAGTAATACATTATTACCCCAACATCCTTTGTACTAGCTGAAATATCGTCCACCTCTGTGAATAACACATCTGGAAGTGAAGGTCATCACCCGCCTTTATTGTCTAAAAAATCATTCTATTTTCATGCTGATCGGTTACAGATCCAGTGTGGTTTAATACTAAAACTTTAAAAAAAAATTTTTTTTTGCGCGATAGTGCGTTTTATCGTACTTACAGCAATGCGACCATGATTGAAAGTTCAACATCTTACATTTCAGGGTTACCAACCTTAATAACTATATTGTAATAAAATAACTAGTAAAACATCTGCCCTGGGGGTCCGTTTATCGGGCCCCAGCTGTGCTCACAACAGCAACAGGGCGCGTCCCCGGGTGGCGGATATGGGAAACTGTTCGGTGGTTTTGCTTGCACTCCTCCCGGCTAGGTCCAGACCGGACCCGCGGGCCATTTGAGAGGTCGTCAGGACTCGAAGATACCTGTATGCACTACATAGCTCGTGCTGCGCCCACTTCAGCCGCAAATCGCGTCCCCTCGGTGGGCGCGTAGTGGGTAAAAGTTCGGGTGGATACTTCTTGTCATTCCTCCTTTCCAAGTCCGATGGACTCGCGGACCATAAGTGGGGTCAACAGGAGACGACCGCCCTGTTGTACTAAAGCTCAAATATCCCGGCCCACAGCGGGAGCAGCGGCCGTCGTGGCGAGGCGGTGGGAGATTGTGGAGATCAGAAGCTCCCTTCTCTTGGTTAATTCCAAGGACCATTGTGGGGGCACCATGGGCGATGAGCTCCCTGGATGCCTACATTGCTCAGTGGGCTGACTCACAGCAGCGGCACGACTAGGCTTAGTCTTGCGAACGGGCTGGTTGGGACAATACCGGGCGTAATGCTGGGAATTACCACCAGGTCGATAAGCTCAAGAAAAGAGAAAGCGCGGTCTTTTTATGGCTTTTTGGGACTTAGCGCCGACTCTGGAACCGAGTGACCCAAGGGCAATCTGTGAGGTCGTCAGGAGTTGAGCGACCTGACGTACTAATGCTCAGGCTGGACCCACTTCAGCAACGAAACACGTCCCCAGCTGGTGCACTGGGGGAAAGATCGGTGGATCTGCTAGACAGTCCTCCCGGTTAAGTCCAATGGACTCGTGAACCATTAGTGGGGTAGGCAAGAGTTGAGCGCCTTGTCGTACTAGTTGCTCATCTGTTGGAGCTTGCGAGCTCCGTGCTGGCCCACAACAGCTGCAGAAGGCGTCCCTGGGGGCACACCAGGGCTCGGCTCGGACCAGTCCAGAGGGGAGCTACTGTACTGGTTCCTGGCTCGGCCTACGGGCCCGTCGACAAACTGTGGGGTCGCCAGGAGATGAGCACCTGGATGTACTAAAAGTCTCACACTGTTGGGCTTGTAGCCCTAGCCGGTCTCACAACGGCTGCAGGACACGTCCCTGGAGGCAGAACAGGGGAATGGTCGGTGGATCTGCGACAGCAGTCCTCCCGGCTAGGCTCATGGAGCCCGTGGACCAACTGTGGGGTCGTCAGGAATGAGCGACCTGGTGTACTATGTAGCTCAGCAATTCCCAGATTGCAAACTCCAACACACTCTCCCTGGGGTGTTGGTTTAAAGACGTGAACTTGAACGTGGACGTGAAAATAGGATAGGGAGGACTAGAACTAGGACTTGGGAGTATAGTCATGACGACCGAGGTATCCCAAGGGGTGGACGGATGGGCCTAGTTGCCCTCTATATATACTACATAAAACGCATATACAAAAAATATCCAAAAGGTAGTGTTAATATAAATTATACGAAACAAATCACTGCATTGTAAATGAGCTGAACTTTATTTGAAACAAAATAAAACAATACATACGTACTTTCCGCCATTTTATCACTAATATTGGTCTCACGGCCTCCTGTAGTTTCAACTAATAAACATTGCCCACACTATTAACGTTAGTCAATTTCTTGTAAGGAACGCAAATATTTCCAAGAAAGATATTATTTTATTATTATTATTATTAGTATTATTATTATTATTATTATTATTATTATTATTATTATTATTATATATTAATTTGAAAACACATCGCGCAAAAAATAATGTACAACGCACGTTTGTGAAGTGTTTTACAGAATCTCGGAAATTAAAACATTTTCCTCAATTCTGCTAAAACCACTTCCTAACCTCGCATTGTAATATACTATTCTGTAATCTTATACCTTTCAGAAACAAATAATTTACCCATAGAATGAAACAATATTTTCTTCCACAAGCGGTATATAAAGGTTTTGGATAGAATTTATACCGGCATTATTTTTTTTCAAATGCCCCAGGTTTTTCTTTCGACATTCCTGGTTTCTCTCCTGGCATGGCGTACTTGTAACCCACATCTGAGGTTGGGGCGCCTGGAAGGCGGGGGTTACGTTGCCCGATGATATGATGGGTGATGATGATGATAATGGTGCTCCAGGAGAGTCCCTAATCCTAAGCTTTAACCTAAGATGAATATGAATGATGATGACTGCGATGGCCATATGATTTCGGGGACCGTTTCGGCCTTAAAGTTTTCCTGGCATTTGTCTTACAGGTGAGGAAAAACCCGATAAAAAACCTCATCCAGAAAATCTGTCCCGACCGGGGATCGAACCCGGGCCCGCTGCGTGACAAGGCAGCACGCTACCCCGAGTCCACAGCGGTGGACTAATACAATACAATACAATACAATAAAATACAATATAGGCCTAATATAATATATGATATAATATAAAAATAACATTATTATAATATTATGATTACTAAAATTATTACTTACATACTTACTTACTCACTCACTGACACTATCGAACACGTAGGTTCATGGCTGCGCGGACGTAAGCCCTCCATACATCCCTATCCCGAGCTAATGCTATCCAATCATTCCCTGTATAATCCACTTCCATCAAATCATAGTTAATGTTATTTTCCCACCTCATTCTTGTTGTTCCAACTGGCTGTTTTCCCTCTGGTTTTCCTACGAGAAGCTTCCATGCTCGTCTTTCATTCAGCATTCGTGCCACATGTCCTGCCCATCGCAATCTGCGAGACTTAAATCTTCTTATTATATGTGGATTTTTATTTTATACCATGTAATTCATTGTAACGTTGTCTTAACCATTCACCGGTCTGTTCATCTCTCTTTCGTCCAAAAATATTCCTAACAACTTTATTCTCAAATACTCGTAATCTCCTTTCCTCCCTGAAAGTAAGAGTTCATATTTCGCATCCATATAATATAATTGCTTGAATAATAGTTTTATATGTTTTCAGTTTAACGTTTTTTGATGGGAGTTGGAACATCAAAAGTCTCTGCAATGCATATAGCACGCATTTCCAGAATTGAGCCTATGTTTAATTCCATTGTGCTGCTTGCTCTTATTTTTTATTATTGTTCCTTAGTATTTGAATTCAGCCACTTCCTCTAAATTTCCCTCATTTGTCACTAGCTGTTCATTTACATTATATAATGTATTACTACATGTGACCATATATTTAGTTTATTGATATTTACTTCCAGTCCCAATTTCTTAGTGTTACTCAATAGTGTCTGCCTGTTGTCACTTAGTATCTCCTCGCTATCGGCCAATAGTACTATATCATCAGCAGAAACTAACAGCTTATTAATACCATTGAGTTGTAGGCCTTCTTGATCCTCTAGAAATTTGATGGCATGTTCCAGTACAAAATTAAATAGTAGAGGAGGTAGTGCATCTCCTCACTTCAACCTATTGTGGATTCTAAAAGTATCCAAAAATTGTTTGCCTAGAGGCACCCTACTCTTAGTGCCACTTAGACACATTCGTACCTAAGTGTAACTAACTTTTTAGGAATTCCGAACTGCCGCAGGATACTATATAACTTCTCCCTCTTAATTGAATTGAATGCCTTTTTGAAGTCTACGTATAGTTGATGTACACTACCATTATATTCCCATTTATTTTCTAAGATCTGTCATACTAAAAGTCTGATCTGTTGTAGACCTGTTACTTCTAAATCTGCATTGATAGTCTACTAGAATGTCAGCAATGTAGGGAGTAAGTCTGCTTACTAATATATTTGTTAGAATTTTGTACGAAGTTGAAAGTAAGGAGATGCCCCTGTAGTTGTTGCATGTCCTTTCTTATAAATGGGTAATATAATCGATTCTTTCCATTCATCTGGAAAAGCTTCTTTATCCCAAATCATATTAAGCAACTGGCGTATCTTGTCCATCAATTTTTCTCCCCCTGAATTTATCATTTATGCTGGGATCTCATCTGAACCTGATGCTTTATACAGCTTCAATTTTTCTATCGCCATTTCAACCTCTGATGCACTTGGTTCTACGATTAGCATTTGTGTTGTCTGTAAATTATCCTCCTCAATGTCCTGCTCCGTATGTACATTTAGCAGGTGATTGAAGTAACTTTTCCATCTATTTAATATACTCCTGGAATCTGCAATCATATCCCCATTTTCGTTCCGAATTATGTTTGTTCTAGCCTGAAGCCCTTTCTTTTCTATCCTAATTGTCTGATATACTTCTGTAATTTTCCTATTTTTTGCATGCATTTCGAAATCATTAATCTTCTCTCTCATATATTCCCTCTTTTTACTCTTTAGTAAGATGGTGGTTTTCCGTTTAATACTACACAATTGCTTTAAATTTACCTCAAGTGGCTCGTGTAACAATTTAATTTTTGCTAGCTTTCTTTTCTTTACAATGTCGACACATTCCTCATCAAACCATTTTTTGTTTTTTTTATTGACGTGGTGGTGATATTTTAAACGGGAGGCAGTAGAAATTCCACCATTCTTATGTACGTCTTGCCGTTTTATTTTTCATCGAAGGTTTGAAGAAATTCATCTTGAGTATAGGAAGGTTGTTTGCACCCAAACTAAATAAATCAATTTCACTCTAGTGGAGGCCATCAGTCTTCCTAACCTCTTTTCTTAACTTTAAAACTTTAAGGGAAAAAGTTTTACTGGAACCTAAAGCATCTGTTGAAGAAAACCAGAACAAATATATTGATTCAATGCATAACCTGGAGGGAAATTTTAAATTACATGAAATAGTATGTCTCCGCAAAAGTATCGCAGTACTTGTTACGATGTTTTTACTCAGTCTGTACAGTTTGAAAGATTGCCAGAAGGTAAAAAGTTGCAGAAATTAAGTATCCACCTAACTTTGATGGCATATATCACTTTTTATCACAATTTCCAAAAGTGTTGTGACTAGTGGCGTTATACCACGTATAATTTATTTAAATAAAAGAAAAACACTAGTACTAGTTTTCTCAAACTTCTTTATTTGGTTCACAATAATCACATATAATTATTTTTATACAAGTACTTGATGTATAATAATATAATTTACACATTCCTTCCTTCACACTCGCAAATGCACTTTTCAACAATTACTCTAACTTCCATTTCAATCCACAGGCCTCTAATTCACTTCTTGAATCGCCAGTTACAACTGACTCTTAAATATATGCGAAGGTCAAACTATCTTGAAACCTGACCTTAATGGAACCGTTGGGTCCTATATAAATATATATTTCTCCAATCGAAACCTCGAAATTCCAAGTTTTTAAGAAAGTAATGTTTAGACAGATCTGGAAGACACTCGGTGTTCATTCTATGCCTGACGACGTACGAATCCCTTATGCCTATTAAGGCGATCAAATTTCAAAAAAGAAAACAATATTTCTTCACGAAAAATTACCAAATTTGTCACTGTCAAGGGCAGTGAAAACGAAACTCAAACTACTGAAAATGCAAATAAATTTGTAAGAGACCTAACGGTCTCATTCAAGAAAACTGCATACCAATAAACTATGTGTGGAACTGTGACCATAGGAAATTTAATTATGAAATGACAGGAAATAGAACACTGGCATTCAAAGGCAAGAAGCTCACTGTTGCTACAGTTCAAAACCTACATGGAACTGCACATTCTTACACGATAGATGTTCTTATTTTAATGTGTGGGCAACTTGGGAAGAGGTTATACCTCTGTTCTGAAGAACCTATAGGAAAAAAAAATTGGGCCCAAATTTCAGAAGAAGATACAACAGAATACACCTTCAAATGCGTATGTCGACTGTAGTGCCAGTGGAAAAAATGACAAAAGAACATTTGAGAACATTCTTAAAACATGTGTTTAGTGAAAAACATTGAAATGGATTCACTTTTAATATGCGATTCGTGGTCCGGGCATATGGACTAACAATTACTACAGGACTGTTTACCCGATAACAATGTAAGGCTGAAAATTATTCCTGCAAGAGCCACCTAATATATACAACCACTTGATTTTTTTTCGTCAATATAAGATCTATGTGCGACGACTGAAGAATATGTGCGTCTAAAATCAGATGGTGACGTGAAAATGTCTAATAGATTCTTTAGTATAAAACTGCATTTCCTTGTGTATAATCAACTGTCAGCAGAAATTTACAAAGACATGCGTATTTATGCTTGGAAAAAGTCTGACTATAATGTGGACCAAAGTGTAACGAGATTCACAAATGTGATTGGAAATGCATTTGACAGTGGTTTTATTGAGTGTGCCACCATACAACTGCTCCAGGATTGCCATCCTCAGATGCTCATCGAAGACCCTTATTATCACCATTGATGTTATGGCAAATGATAATTTGTTTATGTTACTCCAGTACACGAAATTATAACCGATTCTGAATTTCAAGTAAAAAAAAGTATACAGTGCTCTGCTATCTGTGTAAAGTAATCAATAATAGTTATTAATATTAAGAAGGAGGGAAACTAATATTTACGTTCTTCGCACCGCTATAGCTAGTAGCACTTGTGCTTGAAACCAGCTGCAATGAGCAACCGTGCCGTTACGAACCGGTCAATGAGACGCGATTGAAATTTAATGACAAATAACACGAGTTTTATTAAATTCGGAGCAAAATTATTAACGTCATCATATTTAATGTCAATTAATTAACACATCCTCCAATTTTTGTAACAATCCAACTGGTCCAATATAAGAACTTCCCTTGTAAGTACTTATATATTGTTGATTAGTTAAACTTAAGTTATCAGACGAAAGCGAAAACATGATAAATTAGCCAGAAAATATATTGATAAACCGAAACTTACTGATGTTGAACTGTTTTAGTTACAATAATTACACCGGTCAACATGATTTTTGTCTCATGAGTACCAATAGTTGTATTTAATGTAGCTTTTTTATCGCGTTTTCAAATATGTATTCGGAATTCCTCCATCACCCACATTTTTTTATTTCAATATCAATTAATGAATTTAAATAATATTTTTTAATAAACGTTATTTCATCCATTTGTCCATTATAAAATTAAACCAAATGAGCTTACTTAGGAGATTTCAGCTATGGAAAAGAGATATGAAGGCAAATGGAGTCCTAATATGCTGGCCGATTATTGTTGGACCATCAACAGGGATCCTCCACAGGCGAAATATAGCAGAAAATCGTAATTTCTTACTTTCTAGGTGAGTCCGAATGTTCGAATATTGTGTAGTTACGACCATAGAAAATATTAAAGTTTTTGAAACTATAAATTACTCTCTCTCTCTCTCTCGGAAACCTTGCGCGATGGAGAAGAACTGATATCATATTTATATTCAGGAGAAAAAATACTATCAGAATCACATATTGTTCGTTCTGCGACAAAAAAAAAGTTTATTTTTTGTTGCTCAATGAAATTATAATATTGTTCCTTATTCCACCAACTGGGTTAGATCGCTATTAAATACCCATCAACGAGTGTTTTTGTTAAAATATGTGTGTAAAGTGAACTGTACAATAAATCAAGTGATTTGAGACTTACAGTCATTGATATAATTATTTCTTCCCATCCTAATCTCCTCGTTAACCCGAGAAAAAGGCTCGCCACCTCCCGACGTTATCGACTAGTCCGGAGTAACACTAAAATTCCTTACGAACCTTTAAAATTGTATCCCCGGACTAAAATCCCTCTCCAGAATTTAAGCCGTAGATCTGAAGATTTTCGGGCTCGTAAAAGAATCTCAGACCTAAATTAGTGTCTCTGAGCAAAAATAATCGACCATCGTCAACTACGTAATAGCGTTGCCTATTATATGTCTCATTGAGGCAATGTATTGACCACATATCACTCATGTAGGGAAATCAACTTAACTAATCAAGTATAGAAATTCCTCGCCAAGGAAGCTCCCATGTCTCTATGTAGGGAAGCATGGGTATGCATATTCACTTATTGACAGAGATTACGGTATTACAAATTATTGTGTTAATTAAACCTATATTGTTCTTTACAAAAAATGTTAAAATACTGAGTATGAATTAATTTATAAATATTTTATTTTGGGAGGCCACATAACATCGCCTGTAGCAAAAATGTGATCGATATGAGTTCTGGCAGATTCATTGTTCAGTCTGTACCTCTATTATTTCGAATGCAGAGTACGGTAGATTTTTATCATCCAAATATTTTAGGCATATATTTTATGTATAAAATGAGGAGTTTGGGCGAAAATCTTGACAGCCCACATTTTTTTTTCAAAAATCAGTTTTCTGCATTATCGACTTTTTGGAGTTGTTTGTTACTGGATCAAACAAGTATGGTTAAAAACCTATAGATGTCAGATTTATTGTCTGTGTTGACGTACCACAATATATATATTCTTTTTTTTTCGTTTACACTGTTCTTCCTTTTTGTTTTACCATCGTTAACCTTTTTATCTTATTCACACATACAAATACAATCCACAGGACACACACCCAGACCCAAGGTGGAGATTTTAAAATCACCTACTCCGCCGGGAATCGAACCCGGGTCGCCGGAGTGCAAGGTAGGGACTCTACCGACTACGCCACGGCGACGGACATTTCTTTAAGTTTATGCAAAATCTTAACAAGCCACACATTCCAGACAAATAGAATCTTACTTACTTACTTACTCACTGGCACTATCGAACCCGTAGGTTCATGGCCGCGCGAACATAAGCTCTCCATACATCCCTATCCTGAGCTAATGCTTTCCAATCATTCCCTGAATAATCTACTTCCCTCAAATCATAGTTAATGTTGTTCTCCCACCTCATTCTTGGTCTACCAACTGGGCGTCTTCCTTCTGGCTTTCCTACAAGAAGTTTCCAGGCACGTCTTTCATTCCCCATACGTGCAACATGTCCTGCCCATCGCAGTCTACGAGACTTAACTGTTCTTATTATATCTGGCTTCCTATAAAGACCATGTAGTTCATTGTTATGTAGTCTTCTCCATTCACCTGTCTGTTCATCTCTCTTTGGTCCAAACATTTTCCTAAGTACTTTATTCTCAAATACTTGTAATCTCCTTTCCTCCCTTAAAGTAAGAGTCCATGTTTCGCACCCATATAATATAACTGGTAGAATAATAGTTTTATATATTTTCAGCTTAACGTTTTTTGAAAGGAGTTGGGACATCAAAAGTCTCTGCAATGCATAATAGCACGCATTTCCAGAATTGAGCCTATGTTTAATTTCTTTGTGCATCTCATTCCTATTTGTGATTATTGTTCCTAGGTATTTGAATTCAGCCACTTCCTCAAAAATTTCCCTCATTTGTCATTAGCTGTCCATTTCCATTATATACTGAATTTCTACGTGTGACCATATATTTAGTTTTATTGATATTTACTTCCAGACAAATAGAATCATTACATTAAAATATAGTACCATGTGTCACATGTATAGTATGAACTAAGTCATAATATCAAAGAAGAATTAATAACAGATTTATAAAATACATATCAAATTTTAACCTCAATTACTCAGTAAAACCATAATGTGGATAGTCATCCTACAACACCCCTCAATTATAGATGAAAATACAGTTTTTGAACGACTGTTAGCGGATCTTCATCACTGGTGAATAAAGTATTCTGAAAATTTCATATTATTCCCTGAGAGTAGTGATTTTTTTAAAGAATGATTTATAATTATATTATTTTTTAGTCTGATCATCTTATTATTAATATTGAGGTAAGGTGATCAGACTAAAAAATAATATAATTAAAATAACCTCAAAATATCACTATTAAATATTAATGATTTATAAGTTTAACTCACAGAATGATTTCAGATATCAAATATATGTGTACATATTTTCGAAGCTAAACATTCCCCTTAATTAACACTTAAATTTGTAACAATACCAGGTTTATATAATTAAATATATGGTTTTCTATAGTGAGTTATATTTAACCTGTCTTCAAAACAATACTTCCATTAAGATTGCAACACAATGCAATCATATTTTTAAGACTTTTGTATTTGGACACAAACGACGAAGGGAATTTAGCTACTGAGGTTGTTGTCATGACAAGATTTCAAAAAAAAAGTACAAACATTCACAGATTGAACACAGTAAACATGTAAGGTGACACTGCTACACGTATGTGTGTGTTGACGGTTATCGGCCACAAATTTTGTATTTACGAAATCAAACTCTGCATATGCTAGTCAACTAGGAATTGTAAAGTTTAGTTCTTTAATCAGCAACACTGGATCATTTGGAACGGGGGTTATTCTCGAAATTAAAGTTTAAAAATTGCTCTAGCGGTCACAATTTTCAATTTTTTTTTCCAACAAAACTCAGTATTGGCCCTGTGATATCGAACAAAAACGACAAATAAATTATTAAAAAACAAGAATATTCGACTATTAGAAATTGGAGTTTTCCTGAAACTCAAAATTAAAAAAAAAAATTAAGTCTAGTAGCCGTCATGTTAGCTTTCTTACAATATAACTGTTAACCATAACTTACTCTTACTTACTTACTTACTCACTGGCACTATCGAACCCGTAGGTTCATGGCCGCGCGGACATAAGCTCTCCATACATCCCTATCCTGAGATAATCCTTTCCAATCATTCCCTGTAAAATTTACTTCCCTCAAAATCATAGTTAATGTTATTCTTCCACCTCATTCTTGGTCTACCAACTGGGCGTTTTACCTCTGGCTTTCCTACAAGAAGCTTCCATGCAAGTCTTTCATTCCCCATACGTGCAAGATGTCCTGCCCATCGCAGTCCACGAGACTTGACTGTTCTTATTATATCTGGCTTCCTATAAAGACCAAGTGGTTCATTGTTATTTAGTCTTCTCCATTCACCTGTCTGTTCATCTCTCTTTGGTCCAAAAATTTCCTAAGTACTTTATTCTCAAATATCTGTAATCTCATTTCCTCCCTTAAAGTAAGAGTCCATACTGTTAACCATAAAATTTAATTAATTGATTAAATACATACTCCATAATCGAGGAAAATCGGATAATGAATTCGACTTGTTGAGGGATTGTTTACTTAAACAGTTCCTGCGTGACGGACGTTTTAGCAGTTTGAAATTTGTTAGTAGTTCCTAATAATGTAACATTTCACGAATAAAAATGAAATTACACGTGGGAGTGAGATGTTAGCAATGGTTGTATAATATAACATGGGGTTTATTTGCCTGTGTAACAAGATTCAATTAAAAGCTACCTTTTTTTCTTTCTTGACATCCTACTTCCTTTTTTTTTACATTCGGTCAGAACCAATCCATTCTTACGGAGTCAGAGCTGGTAAACAAGCGTCCGTAATTAAATTTCCTCCCTTTCCAGATTAAATAAAAATTGACTCACTTTAGCAACAGTTTAGCCGCATCCTGTAAGAAGGAATGACGTGCCTACTTTACACAAAAGTGGCATATCTACGTATGTTCTTAATTATACATACAGTATACTGGAATATTGAAGGCTTCTCTTGTTGCCGGAAATGTTTCTAATTTCAAATCGTGATAGATTGGCATCCTACGAGTTAATGGTAAACCCAGATAATAAAATTAAGCAGATTTCCGGGGAAGATGCGAAAATTAAGAATAGCACTCATCCGTGAATAAATAAATGTACAAATAAGTGTAACTAAAACTAAATAAATTATATTGCTTAACTTAAATGTTTAACTTACAGTGTAATTATTGTAATGGTATATCTTTTCCAATTATTACTGGACATTAAATTATTGATATCGACTGTCAACAATACGCACGGATTTCTGACAGTGCAATCCATTTTTAAACATCGTTGTATATATATATTAGAGTAATGAAATCCTAACACTACTACTACATATCAAGAAGCGACGTTTAACAGTTTTACATATACTACTCGTAAAGAAAGTAAAATATATTCAATGTAATAATAATAATAATAATAATAATAATAATAATAATAATAATACTTACTTACTTACTTACTCACTGGCACTATCGAACCCGTAGGTTCATGGCCGCACGGACATACGCTCTCCATACATTCCTATCCTGAGCTAATGCTTTCCAATCATTCCCTGTATAATGTAATTCCCTCAAATCATACTTAATATTGTTCTCTCATCTTATTCTTGGTCTACCAACTGGGCGTTTTCCCTCTGGTTTTCCTACAAGAAGCTTCCATGCATGTCTTTCATTCCCCATACGTGCAACATGTCCTGCCCATCGCAGTCTTCGAGACTTAACTGTTCTTATTATATCTGGCTTCCTATAAAGACCATGTAATTCTTGTTATGTAGTCTTCTTCATTCACCTGTCTGTTCATCTCTCTTTAGTCCAAAAATTGTCCTAAGTACTTTAGTCTCAAATACTCGTAATCTACTTTCCTCCCTTAAAGTAAGAGTCCATGTTTCGCATCCATATAATATAACTGGTAGAATAATAGTTTTATATATTTTCAGTTTAACGTTTTTTGAAAGGAGTTGGGACATCAAGAGTCTCTGCAATGCATAACAGCACGCATTTCCAGAATTGAGCCTATGTTTAATTTTTTTGTGCATCTCATTCCTATTTGTGATTATTGTTCCTAGGTATTTGAATTCAGCCACTTCCTCAAAATTTCCCTCATTTGTCATTAGCTGTCCAGTTCCATTATATAATGAATTTCTACGTGTGACCATATATTTAGTTTTATTGATATTTACTTCCAATCCTAATTTCTTAGTGTTACTCAACAGTGTGTTCGTATTGTCCTTTAGTATCTCCTCGCTATCGGCCAACAATACTACATCATCAGCATAAACTAACAGCTTATTAATACCATTGAGTTTAATAATAATAATAATAATAATAATAATAATAATAATGTATTTATATACAGAATTTTAATGTTTACACATCTTTCTGTGCCTAAAGTTTTATTTTTCTTCTCCACTCGTCTCTCTCCATCCAATCCATGTCCTCCAGTCCTCTTGCTCTCGTTCCAGTTCTTATTTCCTGCATCCACGAGTTATAATAATAATAATAAATAATAATAATAATAATAATAATAATGTCCCGCGCCGTAGCCGAGCGGTTAAGGTAGGAAGCCTTGGCGCAGAGCTACGGGACTTGCGCTAGTTCGAGTCTCCATGGGGGAAGAAATTTTCTCATGGTATTTCGGCCAGTATGGGACCGGTGCCCACCCAGCATCGTGAGGCAATTGGGTAGCTACAATAAGTAGCGGCTCCAGGTTGAGGAACCAGCTATAACGGCTGGGGGACTCGACATGCTAACCACATGTCACCACTACAATGGCTGTTGATCATCTACCTCTGTGATTGACACATGTGAATGTGAAGGGCCAGCAGCCGGCTGGTAAAAGGGCAACCGCTGAAAAGTGGAAAGACCCTCAATTGGATCGGATAATACTAATAATAATAATAATAATAATAATAATAATTAAACCACACTTTAAGGAATCTTGAAATATAGTAGAATGAGTTAGTTATTTATTTTACGAGGATAGAAAGTATCGTTTTACGTAAGAAGAGGAGAGTCTAATTGTTATAACTGTTACTATGTTTATTACTATTGATTTAAAATTATTGAATATTTTTTATTATTACTGTTATTAATGTTAGTATTACTGATGTTAAAATAGAAATAATAAATGTAGTAGTAGTAGGTCCTGTCACTCGTCTTTGAAGCATATGGCCGTTGTGAAACCACGCCACTGGACTCTGTTTTCGCCATGCCAAATGTCATCTTTGTGTCCTTCCAGCTAGCTTTAATTAATAATGCATTTTAAGAAGTGCGGTTATTAGGCCACAGCTTCCGACTCCAGTGATAGAGTTAATTAGGTACCCAGACGTGATTTCATCAGTTCACGCGGTGAATTTTGGATAATTCCTTCGAAAATGAAATAATGATAGTTTATATAATTATCATTATTATTGTTATTATTATTAACGACATTACTTTTATTATTATTATTATTATTGTTATCATCATTATTATTATCTTCATAATCAATTCAGCGTCGTCAGTGATCATGTTCCTTGTCTAAAGACAAGGAAGGTCGCGGGTTCACACCCGGCTGGGTTCGTTGGATATTTAGGATGGAAAATCCACGGGATAAGTCCTCTGGGAGGAACTGTAAGCCGGGGGTCCTCTGACTGAAGATATTCATGCTCGTAGAAGAACCTGAAGCCTGAATAAACGGCATGTTGTAATACTTAACCGTTCTTCCTTCATCCAAGCAATACTTTAGTTTCCTACTAAATATTTCCTGGAGGCGATGTGCTAACCACATTTCACTCGCTAATATCTATAGGGAAATAAGCGTAACTAAACTAGTCTTGTTAAGAAACTTGAAACTAGCCGAGCTTCCATGTTGCTAACTCAATGAACGGGGATCAATTAATCCAAATGAGTCCTGTGCTTTAGATCCTGCTAACTAATGAATATTTAACTGTTTATAATTGGTATAGTGTATATCTATATTTGTCAAATATTTATTTGTATTTGTGCTGGTTGAGTGGAAGAGAAGGCCTTATGGCCTGAACTCTGCCAGGATAAATAAAACATTATTATTATTATTATTATTATTATTATTATTATTATTATTATTATTATTAACTGATTGCGTGAGACCGTAACACCACTAATACATGTTACGCGAAACAAGAAGATTGTAATTACTGTTATTATTATATTGACTTAGGCTTTCACGGCCGGAGTTACTATGATGATCTTGCAGAAGATTTCCGGGCGGTTGGCCGTGGTCTTGAGGCTTGTAGTTCCCCAACGTTTCGCCAGAGACTGCGTCCGCCATTCTCAAGGGTTGTCTTGACTCAAGACAACTCTTGAGGATGCCAGACGCAGTCTCTGGCGAAACGTTGGGGAACTACAAGCCTCAAGACCACGGCCAACCGCCCGGAAATCTTCTGCAAGATCATCATCATCATCATACGGTACAATGGCAGCTGCTGCCGTCTTCCAGAAACCAAACGTCATTCCTCTTTGTCCATCCATTGATCTTTCTCCAAGGTTTTTTTTTTCGGTCTATCTCTCTTCCTCCTTTCCATTGGGATCCATTCCATAACAATTTTAGGCAATCTTTTCTCTGGCATTCTTTTGTCTTGGCCATACCACTGTAATATTTTATTTTCTATAATACGCCTATTACTATGTTTTTTATAGTATAGAGGGAAAATGCTGGAATAGAACCCCAAAAGGTCCGCTTCCGACTTCACTCTGCTAATTAACTTCAAAATTGAATTCAAAATTTAAACCGGAGCTAATGTATTTTACAGGAACCCGGGGTTCTACCTATTAAGGAGGACCAAAATGGATCGCTCACCGCCAACACTTAAGTGATGGCCGCAGAACTTTCCATCTACCCATCTATAGTATAAATACTAAAAGAAGTTGATAATGCTTGTGCACTATATATATATTCAACCTCCGTAAATCAGACCACATAACTCCAGTGTTTGAAATGTTGTCTTGGCCCCGATTGGAATATACATTGCCTCTGCTTCCTATACAATACTTTGTCCACCTCATCACCCCTTTATATTTCTACTCGCTTTCATTCGCTATCTTCCCGCCATAACTTAAAACACACGATCGAGAAAAAATATAAATCTAGTATTCCTCTACATCGAACATCTCACTATCTTCATCCTTCCATGTTTGAGCCACATGACTCTGGAATTCCCTCCGCCCGTGTATCAAGGACTGCCCGACTAAAGAAAACAAATAGTTTAAAAAGAAACTCACTACATATTTCCTTAGACTATATAATATATAACCGTGTTCGTCGTATACTTTTAATATTCATTTATATTTTAAACTTTCTTTATCAAACCATTTACTTAATCTAACTATAGGTTTTTATTTTTGTTATTATTATTCCTATTTTTCTTTCTTACCCTTGTCAACTTAATGTTGTGTAGTCTATATCTCTTATGTCTTCTTCTTCTTCACTTCCTGGTTTAGGCAAGAGTTGCCTGTTCCGTCTTCACTAATAGATCTAAGACCGTCTTTTCCGAGAACGTCCGACATCTATTCTTCCTCTTGGAAAATAATGGAACATTGTATTTGGTAATCTACTTTCTTCCATTCTTTCTACATGTTCTTTCCACTGTATCTTGTTGTTAAATATATTTTCTTTTATGGAGTAGATCTGCAGTTCTTGACGGATATCCTCGTTTCTTATCTGGTCCATTCTAGTGCAGCTTTTTACTCTTCTTAAAAATTTCATCTCGGCTGCTTGGATTTTACTTTCTTGTTTGGTAGTGGTAATCCAAGATTCACTCCCATATGTATCAAACATAATTCTTATTGTATATATAATTTAACCCTGGTGAAGTCGAAGAGAAGACCTTATGGTCTTAACTCTATCAGGTAAAATAAATAAATAAATAAAAATAATAAATAAAATAAAAAATATAGTATACAATAGATTCGTGATCCGTATACTTTTATTGTATTTATAAAGTTTTATTCTTCTTTAATTGTTTACTTTAAAGAATTGTATATTTCCCGTGCCATAGCTGAAGGTATTATGCCTTGGTGTCGGGCTACAAGTATTGCGCTGGTTCGAGTCCCCATGGAGAAAATGTTTTCTCTTTGAATTTCTGCCAATATGGCAACAGTGCCCATTCAGCATCGTGGGGATATTCAGTAATACAATAAGTAGTTAAAATAAAACTATAATTACTGAGAGATCCAACACATGTCATTCCTATGCTGGATAAATAAACATCTCTACGATTAACATAAATGTGGATGTGAGGCCACCAGTCGCCCTGTAGGCCTTCTAGTTCTGTCGCGCAATGGAGATATATGTCTACCGCTGTGGTCTCGAGCAGCGTGCTGCATTGTCACGCAGCGGGTCCGCGTTCGATTCCCGTCGGGACTAGCTTCCTGGGTGACGTTTTTTTTCTGGGTTTTTCCTCTCCTGCAAAACAACTGTCAGGTAACATTCAGGACCAAAAGTCCCCGAACATCATCTGGGCATCATCATTACCATAATTATTAATCCCCGGTGTGGACAGCAACGGGAAGCTACCACATCTATAATTCCCTATTAAAACTGCAAAGCATAGCATCAAATGCTATGATTGCAATGAAAGACCTACCCTAGGGCAGAACACTAATAATTATATTATTATTATTATTATTATTATTATTATTATTATTATTATTATTATTATTATTATTATTATTACTACTACTACTGAGTTCCTGAAACTGTGTGGTTGTGAGATTGAATCGACATTGATTTCAAATTGTGACTTATAACACTGTTGCTGTGCACATTTAGAATAGCAAATGGTACCAGTGCATCATTCAGCTGTCTTCGCTTCAATGAACAGTTCGGATATTATTGCTGCATAGCGAGACTACCGACACTGTGCAACACTTTGACACAGGAAATGCTGTTCATATTCATTCAGGAATCTCTGCTTATACCATGCGTTTCAAATGTCAATTTACAGTTCGTTCTGATGGTGTTGTGTACTTTGAATTTATATATTTAGTAGACGAGATGTGCGCTTTTCTCAAAGAGTACTTTCAGGATCTTGGAATTCCCTCTCTCCTGCTGCACAGTGCGTCTTACAGTAGAAAATAATTGTCAAGGGCGACACTACAAGAGGTAAATATCATGTTCTTCCGCTTATAATAAAAAGCAGGATATTAAGGAGTAAATTATAAAATAAAACAAATAAATCATTTTATAATATAAAAATAAGTAACACATAAATTTAACGTTGAATAGAATCTGAATATTTCTTGTAAAGTTGTTTGCTGAATAAATATACCATCTTATTAATGAAAATATGTCTAATAGATAGAGATGTTTAAAAAAATAGTATTCTTAAACCTTTTTTAATCACTGTTGTGTAGATTTATAAAACTTGAAATAAACGTGAACGTAATTTTGGAATTCCTTAGATTTGGACAGGGTGTATCTTTCTAAAATTGCCATCGCTGCCATTAGAGGAACAAATTCAATTTTAAGAAACCATTTTTATAAAATTTCTACTTTGTAGTATGTATACTTCAATTAGGCCTACAATTTGAATTTTTTAATGTATTTACAAAATGTATTTCACAAATTCAAAAATTGTCTGTATCACTTTGTCCTTGAGGCAATCCTCTAATGAGGAAAATAAGTTGTATAAATAAAGTGAACTAATTTTTAATTGTAAATGTAAATAATTAAAATATTCATCTGACCAATACGGACAAAGCATATGGTGACGTCACTTAATAATCTCTTTTATAATGTTAAGATGACAATTTCATTATTTCTGCAAGAGAATTTGACTTGGAAGAAAGCAACCGCTCCTCAGGTTCCAGAATTCCTCCCCAACATTGGGTTGAGTGAAAATAAAATTAATTATTAGTAAATTTATAATAATCTTCAAGAATTTATTAAAGAAGAATAAAAATAAAGACGGTGAAGATTATTCATCTGATAAGACTAATCGAGTTGGAAGAATATAGAATAATAGAAAATTAATTCAAGAATTTAAACGAAAATATATATTCATTTTGAGGCGACTTCTCAACAATATTCCTCTATCCCCTGAAAAGAATCCAAATTGCCTACTTGAGCTAACCTATATAATTCCAGATCCAATCTCATCAATGACCCTTCTCCATAATCAATCCTCTCACAATATCTGATTATTCCATTCATAATAAATGAGCGCTAAAAATGGTTTGATTCTCTATGAGAGAAGAAAATATTGCAGTATTTAACAATCCATCCATCCATAGTAATTCTGCCCGAGGGCAGCATTATCATGCTATGCTTTGCAGTTTTACTAGGGAATTGTAGGTGTGATAGCTTCCCGTTGCTTTCCTCACCGATGAAGGATGATGATGTGATGATAATGATAAGGATGACGATGATGGCCATATGATTTCGGGGACCGTTTGGGCCTTAAAGTTTTTCTAACATTTGTCTTACAGGTGATGAAAACCCCCAATAAAAACCTCACCCAGAAAAACTGCCCCGACCGGGGATCGAACCCGGACCCGCTGCGTGACAAGGCAGCACTCTACCTCGAGACCACAGCAGTGGACGTATTTAACAATAAAATTCTTAATAATAATTTGTAATAAACAGAAATGAACAATCACAGATGAATAGAAATAGGAATGGAGAAGACTACATAACAGTAAGGTACATTGTATTTATGGGAAACCAGATGTTATAAGAAGAGTTAAGTATTGTACACCGCGACAAGTAGGACATATGGCAAGGAAGGGGAATGGAAGAGTGCATGAAAACTTGTAAAAAAGGAAGACTAGTAGAAATCATTGTTTGAGGTAGATGCAGTATATTAACAAGATGAAAGGACATTAATCAGGATATATGGAAAGCATATGTCCGGGTCGGATAGTGACAGTGAGTTAGATAGTTAATTAGCCAAAAGACGAGTATTTAGATAGTAGTGAACACAAGGGCAAGATCTCGGTCGTGAAGAGGGGTAAAATATTCAAAATGTTATATACAGGATGGAAGTAACATAACTGTACAGGTTTTAATTACACATTCTTGGGTGAATA
Organism: Diploptera punctata; assembly: GCA_030220185.1. NCBI lineage: Eukaryota > Metazoa > Arthropoda > Insecta > Blattodea > Blaberidae > Diploptera > Diploptera punctata. The sequence continues at coordinate 107,578 of JASPKZ010007656.1, read as the reverse complement.
CAAATAAGTTTCAGTGACATTTTGGTATCAAAATAATAATTTTCTTTAATAAACAATGGTTTTCCGAAACGTTTAATGCCGCCTATTTCCATAAATATTTAATGTACAGGTCTCATGTTTACTAAGATAATTAAAGACGAAGAACGTGAATGTTTTGTTCCTTTGCAGTTTTCTTATAATATTGACAGTTTTCGTGCAAATTAAGTGAAACGTTCAGTCATTTTGGAATACAAAATTAGAGATATTGCAACGTCCGACTAGAAGTAGTAGTAGTAGGACTTTATTAGACAAAAAGTAAGATATTTACAATATTATTTACAAATATGGGTCGCACGGGCAGTAAGCCGTACGTGCTGTTGACAGTCCGTTACAATAAAGTAATAATTGGTACTAGTGTAAAGAAAAATAAACAACAAAAAAAGCAATAACATTACAATTACATAAAGAAAACACAATAATATTACAATTAAATAATAATACAATAGCATTATACACTAAAAAAATTAACATTACAATTACATAAATAAAACACAATAAACTAGAAGTAAAAGGTGGTCTTCCAATCATTGACTCAATTACAGCTATGTCTCATCTTAAGAATCACACGAATCTTACGTGCACTGTTTACAATTTTGAGAAGGTTTGATCTTAATTATGTCATTAATTGTGGCGTTAATCATAAAATGAAACAGGGAAGATGTGTATATTATTGGAATATAACACCTTGAATTAGCGCATTTCCACTCTGTATATATATATCCATGTGTGTGTGTGTGTGTGTGTGTGTGTTTATATCCTAAACCAATTGATTCAGCTTACGTTACTTGATATGTGATAATGCCCCTGTAACATATTCATTAATACAGTTAATCAGAATACATATTTTCAATAATAGTTTACATGAAAAATATGTAAATACATTTTCGATCTTAAATTCAACCATGTCCTACATTCAAAATATTACAAATATAATAATAAAATTCTAAGACAAATATTCCTATATAATGATTATTTTTAGTTAAAATTTAATTTTCTTATTTATTACTGAAGTTGTGAAAACACTACCTCAGTATGTGATGGTCAAACTTCAGTGACTTATAATTCAGACTGAGTGATATAAGATAATGTAAAAGTTCATACATTGTTTTTTTAAACTAGGTTCATCCTTCATAGGGAGACGGGCTGTAGCGTTGTTGGTTAAGGAAATACGCTACAAGTCAGAAGTAGATGGTTCGAGTCCCGGTGAGAACATTATTTTTAAACTGACCCAAACCTTCTGGCATTATATTGGGTCTGGGATCGACTCAGCCTCTAAAGTAAATGAGTACCAGGCGTTTGTTCTAGATATAAAATAGCCATCACACAGGGCTGAGAAACTGGCTGATATCTTTGTCGATTTTCTATAAAAGTGGAAGTCTTAACCTCCTACTACCCTCTAAGGCCGTTAGTGGAGTCACTCAACTTCTTATAACCTTAATTAATACTATAAACTAATTAACTAACTCACTGGCACTATCGAAACACCACGTTCATGGCGGACATAAGCTCATACATCCCTATCCTGTGATAATGTTTTCCAATTATCCCCTGTATAATCTACTTCCCTCAAATCATGATTAATGTTACACTGTCACTTCATTCTTGGTCTACCAACTGGGAATTCTATCTGTAGTTTTCCTAACAGAAGCTCCCATGCCCCTCTTCTATTCCCAATTCATACCACATGTCCAGCCCATTCTACTCTACTAGACGTAAATGTTTTTAATATATATGGTTTCCTATAAAGATAATGTTAAAAAGTCTTCACCATTCACCTCTCTGTTCATCTCTCTTTGCTTAAAAATTCTAAGAACTTTATTCTCAAATACTCGTAATATTTTGTCTTCCCTTAAAGTAAACGTCCATGTTTCGCATCCACATAATAGAACTGGGAGAATACCAGATTTTTATGTGTTAATTTATCTTAGAGAGAGAGAGAGGGAGAGAGAGAGAGAGAGAGAGAGAGAGAGAGAGAGAAAGAGAGAGAGAAAGAGAGAGAGAGAGAGAGAGAGAGAGAGAGAGAGAATCGTTGGGGCGGCAAGAATCTCTGTAATTCATAATAGCACTAATTTCCAATAAGAACTCTGTGTTTAAATTATTTGTGCACCTGATTCCATTTTTGTAATTGTTGTTCTTGTGTATTCAGCCACTTCTTCAAAAGTCCTTAATTTTCATTAGTTATCCAGTTTCATTGTGAACATATATTTAGTTCTATTGATGTTTACTTCCAGTCCCAATTTCTTAGTGTACTCAGTGGAGTGTGTATGTTGGTCCTTAGAGTTTCCTCGCTATCACATGATAATACTACATCATTAGCATAAATTAACAGCTTATTAATACCACTGAGTTTTAGGCCTTCTTCATCCTCTAATGATTTGATGGCATGCTCTAATACAAAATTACCTAAATAATAGAGGAGATAATGCATCTCCTTGTTTCAATACATTGTGGATTTCAAAAGTATCGGAAAACTGTTTGCCTACACGCACCCTACTATTTGTGCCATTTAGACACATTCGTATAAGTCTAATAAACTTTTTAGGAATCCCAAACTCCAGAAGAATACTATATAACTTCTCCCTCTTAATTGAATCGTATGCCTTTTTGATGCCTACGTATAGTTGATGTACAGTACCATTATATTCACATTTATTTTCTAAAATCCGTCTTACTAAAAGTCTGATCTGTTGTAGACATGTTTCCTTTAAATGCACATTGAAGATCTCTCATTATGTCATTTATATAAGGGGTAAGTCTGTTTACTAATATATGTATTACAATTTTATACGAGAAGTAATGACATGTTATATAGATTGGTACGATAATCGATTCTTTCGATCATTTTGAAGAGTAGCTTTTTCCCAAATTATACTAAATAGCCTATGTATGTTGTCCATCAATTTTTTCTTCTCCTGATTTTATCAGTTCTGTTCGGATCCCATCTGTACCTGATGCTTTATACATATTTGAATTTTCTATCACCATTTAAACTTCTAATTCACTTCGTTCTGCGACTAGCATTTCTGATCTGTAAATCATCCTCTGCAATATCCTGTTATGCATTCACAATTAATAGCTGATTAAATAACTTTCCCATATATTTAATATGCTCCTTGAATCTGGAATCATATCCCCATTTACATTCATAATTTATGTTTGTTCTATCGTGAAACCCTATCTTCTGTATCCTAATTCTCTGAAATAACTCTATGAGGGTCCTATTTGTTTGCATAATTTCTATCTAACTATCTTCGGGTTTTTACAGCTGCTGCCGTCTTCCCGTCCCAAACCTCCAAAGCCTACGGTCTTGGGCATCTTCGATGCTTAGCCCTCTAGCTTTCCATGTTAACTTTGGTCTCCCTCTTTTCTTCTTTCTGTTCGGATGCCATTCATATAGTTGCTTCGGCCATCGCTCATCTTCCATTCTTAAAACATGTCCTAACCACTTTAATTCTTTCTCCTCAGTTCTTTCAATTGTGCTTTCTTCTGCTTCTATTATGTTTCTAATTTCCTTATTTGTGACATGTTCTAATTTAGACTTTCTGGCACATTCCAACAGATTCCACCAATTTTTTTTGCGTTAATTTCAAGATCATTATTCTTCTTTCTCAAATATTCCCTCCTTCTACGCTTTAATAACCAAGTGGTTTCTGTCTAATACCACCCAATTTTTCAAAATTAACTTCATTTGACTCGGGTAACCAATTCATTTATACTTAATTCCTATTTTTACAATGTCGGCACATTTCTCATAAAACCATTTGTTGTTTTGATTCATTTTTAATTACCGTAACTAAGTTTTCTGATGCTGACAATTTAATATTATCTCTTATAGTCTTCCATTCTTTATTTACATCAGTTCCTTCTTCAGTTACCACATTCACATCTCAAGATTCCAGTATTTCAAATCTATTGGTAATTTTGACCTGGTGTTAGTCCCGTAGTTCATCATATCTCAAGTTTTTTAATTCAAATTTTTCAGAATCATCTTTAGCGTTTGTTCCTCTCATAAGCAATAATCGTTCTCTGATTTTAACCCTGATTTGATGGTGATCTGAATTACAGTCTGTCCCTCTAACTGATCGATGATGCTACTGTGACATCGTTTGTCCACTAATACATGATGTATGTGGATCCGAGTTTCAACATCTGGGGACATTCTGATGTATTTATGAATATCCTTATGCTGGAATGTTGTGCTGTTAACAATAAGATTCTTTGATATGGCAAAGGTGTCTAATCTAACCCCATTGTTGTTGCTATCGTCGTCAAGGCTGAGTTTGTGTATTGTTGGTCTGGATGTATCTTCCTGCCACATATTTGCATTAAAATCTCCTAAGACAATTTTCATATGATATCGCGAAAGACTATCAAATACTCTTTATAATTCTTCATAGAACTCATCCTTGATCTTTTCATCCTTATCTCCTGTGGGAGCATGTACATTTACGATTAGAAAATCTTGTCGTTTACTCTTTATAAATATGTGTGATATCCACGAACTGGCAAACTTAATATCTCGTATAGCGGACATGATCTTCCAATGGATTAAAACAACCCGATCCAAATTCAGGTCTCGTTGTTTCCCTATTATATAATGCAAAGATTTTTTATTCCTGACTACCTTTTCCTAGCCACCTAACTTCTTGTAAAGCGACTATATCTAATTATGATTTATTTAATTCCTGCGTTAATACCTCTAGCGCCCCGCTATTATATAATTTCTTAATATCCCAGGAACATGCCCCTGTGTTGTTTGAGTTTTTGGCACGCATTCCCTGAAGTAGTCCTCGTCCAGAGAAGGAAATGTGAGTTAGTTTTTACCTCAGGAAAATTCTACCCCAGTGGAACCCATGTCCGCGTTTCTTGATGGTTGTATTTTTACGGTGAAAGATCGTCACTCTTTCGACCAAGGTAATTTTTATTTCTGGCTTACCACCTTCGAACCGTGCGGCATGAGTAACACTTTCGGCAAATTGTCATTATTATTCTTCTTCTTCATAGTATTATTATTATTATTATTATTGTTATTATTATTCCTGAAGAATGTATATAATGCACACATAAGATCCAATAATTTTATTCTAGGTTTGATCATTCTCTCCGGAAATGTGATATATATTTTTAATCTGTTTTATTAATTTTCCTAAACACTTTAGCCGTATAGGCCAAATTCTCAAACGTTTGTTCTTTTTTAAAGTAATAGTCTACGTTTTGCGTCCATTTGATTGGAGGAATGGCAGTTTCTTTTTGTATTTTAGCTAAACATATTTATCATTATTCATATGATGTAACCAAATAAAAGTAAGCTTGAAGCTCAAAACGTGTGAATTATAATATGTAAGAATGAAACTTCTTATACGGCCCATCTCAGCTGTTTATCCTCTTTATCTAAGTTTTCTTCGTTGCAGGTAAGTCTACTGAGTCACCTTCCCACTGTATCACATTTTCTGGATGAAACTCAACACGTAGCTGGGTAAGTCCTGCTGTTAGTTAATATAATAGTATTATTCTACGTTGAACCTAAAATTTAATACAATTAACGTGGAAATTTTTTGTCTGCACAAACATTTAATTAAAACTTAGTTGTATTAACTATTATATGTGAATATCTTGTCGAGATACATTACTTTCAATATGAAGTTAATTTATTTTACTAAAGCTGTGCAACTATCAGGTCCCTTGTTCTCCAACCTTTTATAGAAAGGTATTTGTTAATTCTGACTAATCGCCTTTGACCTGTTCTGCACGGGTAACTGTTCCGGCAGCGAAAATACAATCGGCTTAGCCCGCACGGCCATTTAACCATGCAATCTGGTCTACCGCGAACAAGCCAATAGCAGTTTGGTGTCAAAACTGATGTAGTATTTATAAATCTGAAGTATGATCTCGACTCACGTATGTGTCTGGTACAAGGCGAAACATCCAAAAGAAAATAAATGTTGGAAACACAAGAAATATATAATTAGATTTTGAACAATAATATAGAAAACAAAACATGACAGAACCGAATACATTCGTGAACAAAGTGATATTCAATCAATAAATAAAGGAATATCACGAAGAAGGCAAGAATGGATTAACCAAACGGCAAGAATGATTCAGGACAGGTTATTACAAGTTGTAAAGGAATAATAATCCCACTTAGGGCCTCATGAAGCCCTTAGGAGTAGTAAAGGCTAAAGCTCCCACTTTTTGTAGATAATCGGCACTTGATGTTAGCCGAGTTTTCAGCTCTGCATGACGGCCGCTTTTACACCCAGAAAAAATATCCCCTACTCATTTTTGTAGGAGGATGGATCGAATCCAGGGCCATAATGTCGTCAAAAGGTTTGGTCACATTAGAAATCCTGACCCTATCCGGATTCGAACCCTCGACTTTCCAACTTGTAGCGTATTGCCTTAACCACTAAACACCGTCATGCTGACCACATGTCACCCCTACACTGGCCGCATGATCGTCTATCCCTGTAATTAACATGTGTGGATGTGAGGCCAGCAGCCATCTGGTAGCCTATCGCGCCATGGAGTTTCTTCACAAAACATACGTGTTATGTGTGTTTTCTTGGATCCAATTTTGTCCTTTTGTCTCTTTGCCATTTCTTAATACATAAATCTATAACTAATGTGGAACAAATATTTAAAAAAAAATTATCTTGTATGTATGTTTCGGGATAGTTTCTGGAATATATTTAATTGTTTCACTACCAACTCTTTTCTTAAATCAACTCGGCTGGAGTAAGTCAGTTCTTTATTATCATCCTTTTCCGGTAGTTTGATTCCTTTCCATTGCGTGTTTTTTTTTAAATTAAAAAAAAAAATGTAGGGGATGGCTTCAACTACAATTAGGATTTTTGAGGTGGCATCAGTGGGCGCCATTTTGAATTAAATGTACTGTTGAATCATTGTAAATTATTTTTCACTAACTTATTGCTATTCTGATAATTTTTAAGCCATCGCTAATTAAACTTAACAATTCATGACACTGGATTCGACCTTACATTCTATTCCCATGGGTGTGTAAAAATATCAGGGAATTTTTGTGCTAATAACCATAAAGACATTTTCGCTTCTAGATGTAGATAATCATGCAGCTTTACAAAATAAATAGATTTATTCATAAAGTGAATAAAATAATCTAAAGTTTCTAGCGTCCTGAGTACTGTTCTATACCCAATAACTATTTTAACTGCATCACTTTATATATTTCACCCAAATAAATAATATTTAACAAAGCCATGAACAATCGTGAATTAAATTTATGTAACAAATTATATGATTAAATATGCTACATGAAACACATTACTTGCATTACGTATAATTTCTTAGAATTTTATAGGTCAACTTAATATTTTAAGTACTTCGAGTGTTTGATTTTTTTTAAATTTTGGTAATGAAACGTTTTCATGCATTTTAAAAGCAAGACGTTAATTTTTTTAAACTAATTAAAGATTTAAACTCCATCCCTTTATCCCTTTATCTTCAGTTCCACTGAGTGTTATTGGAATATATCTATACGCGGTTGTGTTTTTATTAGAGACAAGAATAGCGTTTCAAAGAAAACTAATCCACCCGCGATCAAACATTCTTGATTTTGACTGTTGCTTATAAACACAAGACGTTTCCATATTCATTTTATAGCTTCGATACTAGTAAAATTCATGGTGATTTTCCGTTGAGGTATTAGTTCACAGTAATAAAATGTACGGTTAAAGCTATAATACAGTTACCTTGTAGGTCCGTCTCCTCAACTTAAGTTCTTTTAAAACTCTGTAGGCCTTTCGGGACTAGTCCCATCATCAGCAGAATGCATTAGGTCCGTTCTTGTTGACCTTTGTTGAAGCACTGACTTGGTTGTGAGAATTTTGTACAGAGGATTGTGTGGATAGTGCAAGTATTGTGATTCTCAATGAATACACACCTAATCCACACAATCCTCTGTACAAAATTCTCACAACCAAGTCAGTGCTTCAACAAGGGTCAACAAGAACGGACCTAATGCATTCTGCTGATGATGGGACTAGTCCCGAAAGGCCTACAGAGTTTTAAAAGAACTTAAGTTGAGGAGACGGACCTACAAGGTAACTATATTATAGTTTTTAACTGTACATTATATTTTATAGCCTGTTTGTATAAAAATAAATCCCAATAAACAAAATGCTTAATATTCATGATGGAAAATTTGATTTTTGGCGCTATGAAATGCCATTTATATCCCTGTGCGTCATGTGTAATTCAACTAACATCAAGGAGTAATCAAAGTCTTGCCGGATTGTAAACAGCAAGTCATATGTGACTGTAGCTTCAGCTTCTTTAGTTGTTATTTGAAGTTCACGTCAGTCACGTAATAGAGGAATGAATGTAACCACTCTCCTTTTTGTAGTCTCACAAATCTAGAGATCGCAGAACTATTTCATAGGATTATTAACTAGAGATTCTCTTTGTCCTAACTAATATTCTGTAAACACCCGATTAACACAGCTACGAAAGTGAGAGTGATAGTGAGGTGGTGCTCTTTCTTGTTGAAACATAAATCATCTGAATCGTCATCCAGTTTTGTTATTAATGAAAATTTCGAACTCGTTAAAGTGAGATATCACATCGATAGTGACACGGAGTGAAAGCTTGAGCTGTGATAAAGAGCAGGAAACATTCAGCTTGGGTGAATTTCTTCCTTACTCAATCATTCTGAATGGATTCTCGATTCCACAAATTCTGCAGTTAGGAAGTTTCATCAAAAAATATAATTGTTGACATCTGTGCGTACAGCAAAACATGTGGTATACGTAGGATACATCAACAAAAAAAAACTGTTCATATAAGTCCATCACACGTCAGCTTATATTAGATGGTGTTTGAATTATAAATTAATCAGAGTGTTACTTATTTTAGAGACATGGTGAATTATCATAAGTAATGCCACGAGTTATTTACGAATTATGGATAAATTCACGACTCTCCAAGTGAGGAGTGAATTTATCTAGAGAATTTGGAAATCAAGAGTGGCCTTTTTAGGACTATTTAACGAATAAAATTAAGCTCTTTATTAAAAAATAATTAGTTGAATATAGTTACCGGTGTTTTAAAATATTTATATAGTTAATGTAAACGGCGATGTTTGAAAACAAATTAGAAATATGAGGTTATGTGTATTCACTGCAACTCGATCATATTATTTATTGCCAAATAGGATCGCAATATTGTAAGAATGCACTCTAGTGGAGAAATAGGCTAGTGAAACACATCAAACTATTATAATTAACATTATAGGTTAATCATTCATATTTAGAATAAACAACTAGTAAAATCACTGAATCTATTCATTATTTGCTATATTCAATGCATTTGTTGGAGAAAAATAATGGTCTAACCTGTTCAGAATATTAAAAAAGGAGGAGCGTTCTTTTTCACAAAAGCAGGAGCTGATAAAGAGAAATCGATAAAGATCGAGGCGAAACACGACTGCCATTGGTGTAAAACAGAATTCATTGAAACGTGATTGGTCATTGACTACCATTTGCGACATGAGTTAAATAGTCAATTTGTCATACTTTGCCTTCTACTTTGAAACTTTCGACAGGCCCTATTTAGGTAAGTGTTAAAATCAATTGGCATTGGAATTACGAAAAAATAATAAGACGAGAAACAATAGAAAACTAAATCGTGACCAATAAAATGGCGCATTAAATGAACGTTACATGTGTCACAGAGAGGTTGTGACCTTGAGATTAAACGTTAGACCAGGTCTGTTAATGATTTCTAACTAGGTATGAAAAGACGGTACCCCCCCTACCTGTACACCGGTACACATCCATTGAAACAACTTAACTGACAAATGAGTAGCAGTGTCTTACGTTGTCAGCCTATCCGGCTTAGGGTTGGATACGAGGGGCTGGGCTTCTTGTCACACCTACAGAGAACACACTAACGGGTCTGCATTAGACGAATTAAATAAGATCTTCAACAACATAGTACCAATATATTTACTTAATAACACTCCAGCTGATCTGACAGTTTTACACATAGTTATACTGTGTTACCATTCGGGAAAAAATAGCCAAGTATTTGAGAACACTGGCACTATCGAACCAGGAGTTCCATAGCCACGCGGAAATACATTGTCCTTACATCCCTATTCTGGACTTTTTTTTGTAATAATTCTCTTACAACTCACCTTCCTAAAATCATTATTAATGTCATTCCTTTTATCGGGCTATTTCCATCTGATTTTGTACAGTTTCCCACGCTCCTCTTTCATTCCCCATTCATGCCACATGTCCTGGCTATCAAATTCTACGTATTTGTTCCTAAATCAATAACCTTCTTATGAAGATTATTAATACCCCTGTTCTCCAGTCACCTGTCTGTTCGTCTCCGTGGTCCATAAATTCCCTAATCACTTTAATAACTCTATATACTCGTAATAATTTATCCTCTCTTAAAGTAATAGACCATGTTTCGCATCCGTAGAGTATAACTGGAAGAATATCCATTTAACATATTTTTAGTTTAACATTTATGAGAAAAGTGGGGTGAAAAGAGTCCCTGTCATACATAGTAGTATGCATTTCCGGAATTGACGCTATGTTTAGTTTTATTATTATTATTATTATTATTATTATTATTATTATTATTATTAATCATTAACATATTAGGTGGGTTCTTTTTTTCGGTACCGGTTCCTCAGTGCTCACAGTGGCACCGTTTTTTACTTTCTCTGTCTCTTAATCGTTTGAATTCGTACAATAAATTAAATAACCAGTCATATAAATATGTAGGAGCGGACTGAAAAGAATGTAGTGCATGATTGCAAGTTATAAATTCTGTAACTAAACACATTTTTAAGAAATGTATACTCTTTTTTCTATTCATTTATTTAAAATATTAAATGAATTAAACTAATATATCTTAGATGATGTTCCGCGCAGCTTGGCGCAGAGCTGTTGGACATATATTGGTTAGAGTTCCAATGGATGAAGGAATTTACTCATGGAATTTTCAACGAAATTGGCCGATTCCTACCCAACTTCGTGAGAAATTAGGGTAACTATAATAAGAGTCAGTTTCAGGTTGAGAAAAATAGCTATAGTGGCTGGGGACCTGACATGCTGACCGTATATCTCCCCTGCACAGGCTGGATGTTCGTTGTCCTCTGTCATAAATGCATGTCGGTGTGAGGCCAAGATCCTTTTAAACATGTCGCACAATGGTGCAGTTTACTAGATGTTCATTTATTCATATGTTCTGCCCTAGAGCAGATCTTTCTCTGCAAACTCAGCATTCTCCTTTCTTTCCTTAACTCAGCTTTCATTTTTGTATCTGTATGAAAACCATTTATTTTAATATTGTCTATCATCTGAGGTATTTTTCTGCCTCTAACGTTCTTTCCGTTGATCATTCCTTCTAGGGCATCCGTCATCAGGCAGTTTCTTCTTAGCCAGTGGCCAATCCAATTTATTTCCCTCTTCTTTATGAGTTCCAGCATAGTTCATCCTTCACCCTGTAGAACCACACACACACACACACACACATATATATATTTATTTACTTATTTATTGCAATGCAACCGAGACTATTGTATTGCAATCATACAGACAGGTATAGATGACAAGAGAATAATTGGAAGACCTAACAGCATTGGCGAGAACAGGTATACATTCTGAAGAATGTTTGAATAAAATGGTCCAATCCATTAAGCCTATTGTGATAACTTTTTGTCACGATCATTTTGTACGTAACATACGGAGGATTGATGCAGATTGGTAGCATTCAAAAATATTTTAATATGTATATATATATATATATATATATATATATATATATATATATATAATATCAATGGCTTCATATCATAGGGATTCGCTGACATGCTATACCGCATTGATGTATTTATCTTTTCATTAGGGAATGGCTTGTAGTATTTAAATAAATAATGTAAAATTGAATTCATAAAGCAGCAAAATCGGACCTTAAATTTGACGTGGTAAGGAATCGTTTATTTTATATAGTTCCTGCGTCAGGAAGTTGCAGGATTCACAAATGTGTGAATACAGGAAACAAGTTTAAAAAAGAAGAGAAAAGGACGCATTGCGCAGCGATCAATGCGGGGCATGTGAAATATCACTTTAAAACTCCCTGAGTGTTCATTTCTCAACATAGTTTCTGATTTCTCCTCAAAAATGGATCAACAATCAAATACCTTATTTGTATCGAGATCAATCCAGAGTTGGTTACAGAAATCAATGCGAGTGCCTAACTTCTAAGTTATTTAATAGCTAATTCTGTTTATTTATATTTGAGGAGATTTATTTCCTCTATTTCATTGGAGGAAAGTAACCAAATGTGGAATATCATTTTGATTTGGAAATACAAATTGAAATTATCATGGTCAAATTTCATTACATTTTGTGTAATAAGCTATAAATTTGACTATTAAAATGTATAATAATAAAAAACATGAAAGTAGCTATATATGGAATAGAGAGCCAGATATCGACTGCGGAATGAGGCCACAATATTCATAAAAAACAGTCTTCATTTTCTGAGAGATCAAAGAACTTTGGTGATAAAATTATATTGAAGAAGTAATGTATATGAATTTGTCTTTTTTTCTCCGTCTCTTCTTTCTCGTTATATTAGGCCCACGGCCTTTTACTTCCAGAAATTAAGTGTCCTTGCATCTCCATTTCGGTGTTCCAGGCAATCTTCCCGTCTGAAGGTGAAAGGTCGTTTGCCACACATATAATTCTCTCCGATGACATGAGAGATGCATTATCGTTCCGTTCTGTTCTTCTCTTCTCCACCCAGTCACGTACTTGTTGGGTATTTAACTGGTTTATAATCTTTTACTTCTTACCTTATTTCTTATAATTTTATACACGATTCTTTTTTAAAATATGCATCTTATTTTACTCTACAATCTGTTTCGTTCTCCCGGGAAGTCGTGTCCCTGTAAGAACCGTTGGAGTGAGGTATGTAAAAATAACCATAAACGGAGAGAATAAAGTAAGGTAATGAGAGAGGGAAGTAGATTATACAGGGAATGATTGGAAAGCATTAGCTCAGGATAGGGATGTATGGAGAGCTTATGTCCTCGCGGCCATGAACCTACGGGTTCGATAGTGCCAGTGAGTAAGTAAGTAAGTAAGTAATGAGAGAGAAAGAGCATTAAAACTGTGAGGTCTTCTCTTCCACTTCACCATGGTTTAATATACAGATATTAATATTATTATAGTTAAATTAACAGCGCATGTCACATTTTGAATTTCGCGGGAGTCACAGTTTAAAATTGTCCTCTTGTAGGGAATAAAGTCGCGAAAGTCGCGAATCATGAATTCAGAATGTCCGTTGAAGGTTTCCAAACATATCTGAGCGTTACTTCTCGATGTTTCGACTTCGAGAATCATCTATTCTCGAAGGATCGCGAGCTATGGGTTCGTGCACATGACGACCTTTCCATAGTATTCTATGTCGGCTATGAAAGATCCAGCAAAACAGTTGAAAAGTCGGCAGTAGTCTGGAAAGCGATTAGTTGTAAATTAGAAGACAGTGTTTAAAATTAGTTCAACTGTGCTTGGAAGAAAAATTTTGGAGAGAATGTAAAACAATGAAGACTTATAAGAAAATAATTATATCTGATTGTAGAGAGAAGATAATTGTGAAAAATGTACAAGAAGTTCGCAAATTTTTCGTTAAAACAGTGTGATGTTTAAAAAATTCTAAATCTGATAATCTCGGTTCTACTCGGTACCATATTTACATATATTATTATTTTCCGTAAACCGATAGAATCGGACTGTATATTGGACTTTCTGAGAAATTCCTTTAGTTTATGCAGTTTCTAAGTTTTCGTTATAAAGTATTAGGACACAATTATCTGGATAATGTTATATACCTCATTACATACAATACTGTATTTTGAAAAAAATATTCGGTTTGATATGAATGAATTGTTTTTCATATACATAATTATAATAAAGATGTCTTCCACCTGTTTAAACGTCTTCTCATGTAAATATTTCACATATTTTCATCGATCCTACCAAGTAGACAAGAAAAAAGTGCATCCCGCAGTAATTGCGTAAACTAAATGATTCACCAAGTAGAGGTGATGATCTAATTTTGCTGGTGTAAGGAATACCCTATATTTTTTCAGTCGTTAAACCTTAAATTGAAGAAACTCAATTTCTTATTCCAACATATTTTAAAGGTGTCGGACTGTAATGAAAATAAATCATTAATACCATAAGTAATTAATTACCAATTAGTTACCAAATTACGTTATACATTAACAATTTACGTATTAATTGAACTGTGCTATACAGAAACTTTGTGAAGAAGCACATATGGCGGCTGGTAGATCGGTTATAGCGAAGCCCGAAAGAATGGAGATATTGAAGTTGTTGTCAGAAAAGTAATTATTTTTATTATTACAGACCATCATACTTCCTGCCATGACTAAAATGTTTATATATGTTTATGTGTCAAAAAGTTTGTACTTACAAGATAAATAATTTTATAATAATAATTATAACACTATTAATTACAATTTTATCTATAATTGTAATATGACTGGCCTCAATTTTATCAAAAAAATAGTTAACGCTCCAGCGGCCGCTATTTGCTATTTTTTGAAACTAACATAGATATATCATCAGCAGCAGCATCAATCATTAGACTCTTAAGATCTGTTCCGATTACATCTTAGAAATCGTTTGTCCATTTTTGACAGGGTATGTCTACATTTATTCGTCCCAATGGTCTGTAGGTTTATAGAAATCAATTGAAAAAAGCAAGGTTGAGTTCTTTAACCACCAAAATCAAACAATTAAGATTTTCAGTTCACCTGATACGAAAATTTTAAAATCAATGTAGCCACCACAATTTTCTTCATTTCTCATCAAAACTCAAGAGTATACTTTCAAATAATAGGACGAAGATACTTTCCAAACATAATAAAATAGTGTCTGTTGTAAGTGCGTGTTTATCTGAAATAACATATTAAGTAATTGCTCTTTTTCACTACATCCCGGGATATTTAAATAACTGCATGAGAAATTAGTGATTCTCAAATTTAAGGATAACAAAATAAATATATATTCCGTAAACTAGCAAATTCGAACCATAAGTTGGACTTTCTTGGTTTACGCAGTTTTTCGTGACGATAATAATAGTAATAATAATAATAACAATAATAATAATAATAATAATCTTCCTTTCATATGATAGACCTAGCGATCTGTTACGGTCTCAGTCATACTTTTAAAGGGTCTGCCAAATGATCTCTGGCCTAGTGGCTGGAAAGATTTGACGTGGTATTCTTGTTTTGCTCATTCTTCTTACGCGAGATTTCCAGTTGTTTCTGTATTTTTGCACATATTCCATGTTTGATTCTGTTTGTAATTATTTAAGAATCTCAGAATTCCTTTTATGGTCTGTTCTTCAGAAACCTGCAGTACGTCTCATAAATTTAATTTCTGCCGCATTTATTCTTTGTTCATCTACACTGCGAATGGTCCAGGCCTCACTGCCGTAACATAATATGGGTCTGGCCAGTGTTTTATAAATTCTAGTTCGTGTGTGTTGCTGTACTGTGTTTGGCTTTGAAAATATTATTTATAATTCCTGTTACTCTGTTAAATTTTATAATTTTTGACTAAAATCGTTTTCTTCTTCGTATGTAACTTGGTATCCGAGGTATTTAAATGTGTTAGTTTGTTCTAATATTTTATTATTAATAATAATTTTACTGCGAACTGGGTCTTTTCCTAGGAAAGCCATGACTTTAGATTTTTCTGTTGAGATTTCCATGTTGTAATTTATTGCAATTTGGTGAAAAGAGTAGACTGAACGTTGTAGGTCATCTTCTGATTTCGCTATAAACACAATGACATCTGTAAATAATAGGGTGTCTAAATTATATAATCTATTAAGTGATATAAAAATAATGTTAATAATAATAATAATAATAATTATTATTATTATTATTATTATTATTATTTCATTTTTCCAAGGAAAGTGTTTCTACTTCACGAAACATACTCCTAGTATTATTTTTGAAAATGTTGTTCATTTAGACATCTAGAAATTGTAGCTCATTTTCAATTGACATAAGTTTTAATTAAAATGTTTGTCACTTTATTGAACCTGGTATCGTTTTCCTTCTCGATATGACACATCTTCATTCTGTTTGATGCAGGATGTTTTATAAAACATTTTCTCTCTCTGATTTTAAAATATAATTCTTCCATTTTATATTCTGTAGGAAGCCCTAGATTAGTTAATTAAAGGAACCACACATATTAACTGCCCATTGCTGCTCTCTGCCGTCTACTACATATGATAACAAAAGCTTCACGAGAAGCGTTATACATGCTCCATTTCCTGTTTCATTTAAGTCACTGAAATTAAAATTAAAAGACCACTAATGTGCACATGTTAGCGAATTCATGAAGAATATAGCCATGGAGGATGTACTCATGTAATTTTTTTTTAATTTTAACAGAAATCTACTTCGATCCTACTTAATAGACATATAAATTACCTTAAAAAAGTTTCATATGTTATAGTTTTTGTGTGTGTGTGAGTGCATATGCGTGCGATTGTGTTAAAGCAATCAGCAGGATTGCCATGCGTTCCGGATTATAAAGGATGTACCCTTATTTGAGAAAAATTTCCCACACCCTGTGATATTATTTCTCGGAACGTCAATTGTCCTGTACTTCAAAACTATATCTTAAAGATGTAATTTTTATTCGACGTTATCTACATTTCAAAATAGCCGCTACACTGTGGTGCATCATGGCTTTATGGGACTGATTACCGTCCCGGTACCGCATCGCTTCTTCTTCCGGACTTGCTCGATCTGCAATTCTCTCCTCTTTCCACTTTCTTCTTATTGTGAGCTATAATTATTGTTATAGTATCGTGTGCTGTGGATTCAATAAGAGCGATACTCACAAACTAAAATATTCTGACAATAAGAATACTAATAGTTCTGTTTATCGCGAATCATGGTTGGAAGAAAAATATGTTCGCCTATTGCGTAAGATTAATACAAATAAATACAAAACGTTTAGCACATACTGTACAACGAATTTTCGACAGCAATATGGCATGGTACACACAACGATATCTTGCAGCATGTTCTAGGGGTGGAGCATAGGAAGAATTAATCATCAGATTTATTTAGTCCATCAATAAATACGTTTTTCGTACAAAATAACACTTCTGAAGATTAAAACGTAAGTACAAAAGTTTATTAAGGCTATAGCCTACTGCATGTTTACAAACCATAATCATGCCAATTTCGTGTGCTTTTAAATAAGTTAAATGATGCCTGAATGATGTTACAACTTATGGTTCAGTCCATATGGAATTTGGTTCAAACTTTGTATGTTAACTTGTAAACTAAGTTATTGTTACATTAATATTTATGATCTCTGGGTGTTGATAATTTATACGTATTTATCGTAAGTAATGCCACGAGTTATTTCCAAATTATCAATAAATATAAGTAGATAATTTGGAAATCAAGAGTGGCATTTGTTAGGACTATTTAACGAATAAAATTAAGCTGTTTACTCACAAATCATTATTTAACTATAGTTATTTTAAGATATTTAGGGCCGGTTTCACCAACACAGGTAACCGTGTTACCGGTGAATTAAACGGAGCGTTTCCCAGCTTCACTACAATTTGCGTTTCACCAACAACAGTAACTTTTCACCGGGAGTTATTTCGTCGTATTTCGTTAGTAAACCGTAACCGCACGAATTTGGTCGGTAGAATCGGAGGGTGATATATAACGGAGGGTGATTGCTATATTAAAATGGCGTGTGAAAGACTGGACATTTTTAACATTGAACGTGAATATGGTTTTAATTATTATTTTGAAAGCCAATTGAATTGAAAAATACTCTAGTTGGGTAGAAGAACTGTGTGAATAGTTTGAAAATTACGATTACAGTGATATCGCAGACTTTCGAAGTTACCAGGCCTGTCTATCTGATAGGCTACTGCACATTTGGATCATCGGAGAGGTAAGTTTATTTCATTATTGAAACTGACTTTATTGATGTATAATACCAGTACTTTACACAATGAATTACTAATTTTATTCACTCATGCTTATATATTTAAAACCAAGTTAGTATCGGTACAAAATAATGTGAGGTTATGTTTATTATTTCACTATTTTTTAACAATATATTTAATTACTGATTACAGAATATATTTTAGAAAGTATTTGAGTTTTATTTGATATTCATAATATTTTGAGTTCTTAAATACAGTCGGCCTATTTTTGTTAAAATGGTTAGCAAATAATATAAATATAGTATGAATACTGTCCTATTATATAAAACAAGTCAGGCATAAATACGAGTACAAGTAAGTTTAATTCGTTAATGAAAATTATTTTATTCATGTATAATAACAGTACTTTACACAATGAATTACTAATTTTATGCACTCATGAATACATATTTAAAACCAAGTTAGTATCATTACAAAATAATGTGAGGTTATATTTATTATTTATGGACTATTTTTGAACTATATATTTAATTACCAATTACAGAAATATATTTTATAAAATATTTGGTTTTATTTGACATTCTTAATATTTTGGGATATTAAATACAGTAGGCCTATTTTTGTTGAAATTGTTAGCAAGTACCGTAATTTAAATCTAGTATGTATATACCTACAATATAGAACAAGTAATGAGATCCTAGGTCTAAATACAAATATTTCTAGAGATAATTTCCAAAATTGTGTTAATCTTAAATGCCTTGTAGATAATCAGTACCGGTAATATATCTGACATCCAAGACAATTTTCCTGTTATTTAACGTTAGAGCAGTGGGAATTATGCTAAAATTGTATAGTGGCCTAACATATATTGTCATTAATTGTAAGATCAAGTATTTCTCTGAAAACATGTTCCAGAACAGAACAGTCATTATATGTAATGCAGCAGTTTCTCTATTATTTGATTTTATTATTCTAATTCTGTGATACTACTTTTCTTTAAATAATATGTTTTGACGAGTCTTAATATTGTAGACTAAACACCTGTAGCACTAAAAATAATTCATGAAGTAACTGCAGATCAATGATAACATTTGATATATCAGCATGTGCAAATCTATGATACACAGAAGTTACAAATTGTAAGAAATGCAAGTTACTAAGCATACAGGGAAAAACTGCACTTAAACTAGCGTCAAATATTTTCAAAGTCCTATAGAATAACAGTGCGCATGCACCAGAGTTTGTAGAGCCACCGATAACCCACAATCGAACCACATATTGATTATCATCCTGGATTACTATCCGTCGCTATGAAATTTAAATGACCAATATTTGCAATAAGTCCCCAAATCTATGTTATAAAGATATATTAATAATATTAAATTTACCAAACTTTATTAAAAATGGGTGTACACTTACTTATCACTCCCTAACGCTGATCCAACCAGCGATAACCCAAAACAGCGATAGAAAAATCATAGACTAAGTAATATACTCTGTGGAGAAAATAGCAGTTAGCATCACAATATTGTCTAACAGTGTCATAATATTGTGATTTGCATATTTAAATAAATACTTCAAAACTGTCTAATAATGTTATAAAATTGTTTGAAAAAGTTTAAAATAATAAATAATGTTAGTAAATACAAAAGAAGAGTTATAGTTTACAAAAAGAAGAGCTATAGTTTACAATAATATAACTGAAAAATCAAGCGCTAGTAAAAGTGCAGTTGAGCCAGCATACAGTAATTCTTATGTATTATACACCAGTGGTATACTATGTTGATTGTGAAATCTATAATTTTAATTATTGATAAAATAACTTCAGCTAGTTATGAATAATTCACTTGTACTGCTATATGCGTGTATTATGTGAGTTGATCTGTACAACACAATAAGTTTATATTACATATTGCTTTTTTTTTTTTAGAAATCAAGCCATTTCTCCAATAAATCAGCTGCTCCTGGCTTTGGACAATGATTAGATAAGGGTTCATCATTCAGGAGGGGTCAGGAGATCAACAGTCCTAAGATATTGTCTGCTGAGTCAGTTGTGCCATTGCAAGTTCTCGACTTCAAGCTACATCCCTAAAGACCGGAAGTTCAATGGATTACACAAACAAAGAATAAAGACCTGGTGATGGTGTTGCAGAATAGTTCAAGTAACTTGAAATACTACTTCTCTTTAAAAGTGAAGGCTATTTGTAAATCAAATATGACATTTTGTGACATCATTGCTAGGTGAAGAACAATTTATGGCAAATTATAACATTTGCAACTATTAAGTCTAACAGTTATAAATATTTATACACATCAGTCTTAAACTTAGAACAGCTTAAAAAAATAACTCACCCTAGCTTACATTTCTCATATTGTAAAATGTAACGTTGTTAGTTACGTCATATAACTTTGTTATAATTTCTCTATAAATTATTTTTTTCATAATTGGGTTTGGAGAGATGGATTTCAAGGGATATATATGTTGAAACAGATGTCCATGTTAATGTATTTCTGTCTTCTTTGTACACACTTGCAGATAACATGTACAATGAATCTTAAATCAGAATGTTGAAGGTTATTGAGAAGCTCTTCAGTTCTAGGAAGTGATGTAGGAATTAATTTAAAACTGATTAATGAATTTCATATCATTGGGCTACTGATGTTTTACACAATATTTTAAGATATGCAGGTGAGCAAGTACTTCAGGACGTTCTTAATCTCAATTTAGTTGCATTATTTGAGAAAGAAAAATATTATTTTAACCGAGACAACAATGGTGTAAAGTGAAGGCTCATCAAATCCCATTGTAGAGTAAATTGTTAATTATATTTTTGTTCTATAATATTTTAATCAGTGATGATACTGTAATAATTTTAAAATATTTTAGGTTTTTATGTGATTTATTGTTATACATTCAAAATGTGCAGTACAATTTTAAATATTTTACTAGAACTGATTGCCTGTGAACATTTGAGAGATGCTGTAGAATGTTACGCAGTATGAAATTATAAAATGAGTAAATTATATACATGTTCCTCAGTCTTATTGTTTTGCAGTTTGTTGTATCTGATAGAAACAATAAGATATTTGAAGCAGTAAATAGTAAGAGTTTATTTACGTGAATTATTGTATAATTTTGAAAAATATTAAATAAAATATAATTTCAAAATAATTACTTCTATGTGTTACCCACTAGTGTTTTCAAGTCATTTTCAAACATATTCCTGTATTTAATGTTTTATTTTAGGAAGTAATATTTTGAGGTTCTTTTAATTAAATTATTTGGAGTCTGTTCATCTTAACTCAATATTAATGTTGATTTGTTCTTGAACATGTTTCGATTATAGCATATCAATGATTATGATATAAGCGAAACATGTTCAAGATAATCAACATTAATATTGACTCCAAATAATTTAATTAATATTCCTGTATGTTACGTTGGAGACTATCTTTTCTTGAGGAAATGCAGTGATGGAATTGAAGACTATAGGGAAAAAGAGAGGTAAGTCAGTAAATGTGATAAAAAAAATCAGTTAAGGGCACATTCATATAGCTTGAGCAGTGAATTTTATATGGGCTAAATTATGGAGCAAAAGTAAGGCTAGTCACTGAGATTTTTTTTTTTTTTGCAAATGCCCCAGGTTGCCCTTCGACATTCCTGGTGTTCCCTCCTGGCATGGCGTACTTGTAACCCACTTCTGAGGTTGGGGCGCCTGGAAGGCAGGGTTACATTGCCCCGATGATATGATGGATGATGATAGTGGTGCACCAGGAGAGTCCCTAATCCCAAGCTTAATCTAAGATGAATATGAATACAATGATTTCGATGGCCATATGATTTCGGGGACCGTTTGGGTCTTACAGGTGAGGAAAAACCCAGAAAAACTGTCCCGACCGGGGATCGAACCCAAGGCCCATTTGATAGTGAAAAAAAAAAAAGGTAAGTCTATAGTGAACAGGGAAAAGGAAGGCAAGTCATTTTAATCTAACTGTTGCAGTGCAGGTGTAGAGTAATAGAACTGGATTTATTCAATATTGGTCTTATTTGGGAGGAGAATTACATGTACACTATTTTTTCATTGTATTGCTTCATATGTTGTTTTACTAGTAATATTGTGCGAGAAAAGTGAAAACTGGAATCACATACATTCAAAATGAATGAGTATGATCAATAACAGTGTATCTTATGAAAGCTGTAAGAAGAGGAAGAGTTTTTGGCAGGATGAAAGATACTAACAAACAATTGAGAGCTCAGATTCATGAAACTGGAGACTCCTGTAATTGTAGGTTAAAATATTTAAAACGTATTGATGTAAATCAGCAAAATAAATGAATCAACAAATTCAAAATTTACAATGTTAGAGGCACAATCTTTATATATATTAAAATTAATGTTGGGAAGTAAACATTATGAGGTTATATCATTAATAGTGAGTGGAGAACATATTTTTAATAACTCACGTCATACAATTTCAAATTTATTTGATTTAAGTCCATTGGTTTCGAATGAATTTTTCATTCATCTTCAGTTTATTTTCATGACTCCAACTGTTGAAATTCTATGTTTGTTGATTTCACCATGGTTACCTCTAACGCTGCCATCTTTTGGTTGGCTTTATAAATTTTGAAATAAAATTTTTTTCTATAGGAATATCAAAATTCATTGATCAATATTTATTCTTTTGAATGAATATCTTCTCCCAAACTGTTAATTCTAATAGTTTATCCAATTGTTTCAAAAGTCTTGCATCTCTATTAATTTTATGATGTTCTAATAAACTATGTGCAGCAATTGCTGATTTTTCAATTTCACAATTGGATAAACCATTAGAATGAACAGTTTGTGAGAAGATATTAATTCAAAAGAATAAATATCGATCAATGAATTTTGATATTCCTATAGAAAAAAATTTATAATGCCAACCAAATATGGCAGAATTAGAGAATTGGTGAAATCAACAACTGAAAATAAACTGAAGATGAATGAAAAATTCATTCAAAACCAATGGTCTTAAATCAAATAAATTTGAAATTGTATGAGGTGAGTTATTAAAAATATGTTCTCCACTCACTATTAACTTTATATATATGTTTGGTCCCACAATATTAAACAGAGGAGGCCAAAATAAATGAAGATGATGCTCTCCTTCATAGTAAAGTTTCAGATACAAGGTAAGAATTTCAGATGAAAATTATGCAAATGAAATAAAGATATATGTAAAAAAGTTTTCAGGTTTATAAATGCCATTTCGAAATAGAGAATTGAAAATATCCGAAAATCTATAAATACTAATGCAGAGATAGGCAAGGATATGTAAGGCAAACACACCAACAGGCAGGCCAAATTGTCCAAAACTGGTTATGGAACACACATCATTTAAGGGTCCTGAAAGCCATTATAGCGTAAAGAAAACAGAAGTTGTATTTACCTGGGGAACTGTGTATTTTTAACAACGTATAACATGTATAAAGACAATTATTCTGAAAACTTTATATCTTCTGAAATGTATTAACCCCTTAACTGGGGACCTAGCTAGTGCAGTTCTACAGCTCTGTGGGGAGCCTTTTCTTCCTTTAATTTAAAATATTATAAAAAATACAGGGAGTAAACATTTGTAACATATCCATCAAATATTATACAAAACAACCATTCTCTTTCATATGGTCATATTTTTTAATCGAAATTTCATATTTTTATTTTTTTCAACTTTAGTACAAAAACGGCACAAGTGTCTTCTCGTGTTCAATTTAAAAGTAATTTGGAAAACATTATTTATATTACATGTAATGAATATTAAAAAGTATGCAAATCTCTTAAATGCAATAAATGTTAACTCTGGCCTTACATGGTGTCTGTCATCAGTGGCGTTGTTTCAAGTCTTACATCGATATAAACTAAGCATTTAGGATATTTCTATGTATAAATAAATAAATAAATACATTTATATTGGCAATTTACTCCGAAGTTTATAATGTAAATATACAATCTCTTTTAACACTGTGTAAATATTACAATTTTACGACACATATGACCAGTGGCGTTACTAAATACTGTCAGTTTTGAGTTATTACAAATAATCGCATTTTTTTTATTTTTAGATCTTTAATATACCGTAAAAATATATATCCGTACAATTAGTAGTTTTTATTGTAGTAATAGTGATTATTGACGTCATCAGATATTATCAGTGGTGTTATTGAACACTGGTGTGTTGAGAAGTCACTGGTTATTATTGTTGTTAGTATTATGAATGCTACATAACTTCATTTTAGAAAACACTCATATTTTCAGTAAATTGTAAGTAGCTTATAAAAAAATATGATGAAGTGAAAAAAAAAACTAGAGCGAAATAAGACGTTTGAACTAGTTACTTCAAGACTGGAGAATGGAGGGTAAAAGTTAGCAACCCCAATTGAATGTTTGTGCAATATTTTTCTAATGTGATAAAAGACAGACCTCTCATTTAAACGTGTGAATGAGAAGTTACAAGAAACTGTACCAGAGTTATTATTTTTTCATTAACTTAGACCGTTCTTGCATTAAGGTTTAAGGCTAATCTGAGTTGAAAGATATATTATGTTGAGCAAACAGATGATGTCTGTTTTTTTTCTGAACACGTCTAGTGAATAATATTTTATCATGAATGTTATATAGCTGGCCAGTTACCGATATATGTTAGTCCGTTCTTGCGCGCATACATGATATGTGATTTTAACTCTCGTAATAAGAAACTGTTAAGAGACCGGTCAAAGGGGGTTGAAAAAAATCACACTAGATGTCATACCCATACAAAACAGATCTTCAAAATGTTGTGTTCCTGCATCGCCAAATAATTTATAAAAAAAATAATATATATCTCGTTGGATATATCCGTAACTCCCACCGAGTGAAGGCTTTCTTGAGACGGATATTCACGGAACGCCCACCCAACGGGTTAAACCATTTTCATAACACAGTTCAACATTTAATTTGGATACCCCAGAAACGATTCGTATAGTATCTGTGATGAATTTACTGCTAATAAGAAGTCGCTCCTGTTCAGTTAAGTACCACTGCAAATGAAGAGATGAGGCTGGAGATAGAGAAGAAGGTAATGTATCTTGAAACTGAAAACAAGGTTCACATAGCAAGAACTGAGATTATTTATAACGGCCAGAGGGAAGCATGGAAGAGCAAGTACTAAATTTATTTCCATGGATTTTCAGAAAAATCTCCCCTGTCCAAACATTGTATATTACAAGCAACGATTTAGCTACTTTTTTCCTTTCAACATTCAAAAGTTGTTTGATAACAGGGCCATTTTCTATATTTATTCTGAAACTCAATGTAGGATAGGAGCCAATAAGGTAACTTCATTTCTTATTAATCAGTATATTACAAAACATCCTTAAACCCAAAAATCTAGTAGTTAAATTTATTCTGTGAATCTGCAGGAGGGCAAATAAAAATTACATGCTCTTTAGATATTTACACTACATTGTTCATGAGAAGACACATTTGCAGTCAGTTCTTGTCACATTCCCAATAAGTGACCTACATACCTAGAATGTGACAAGGGTATGGGGTCTCATAAAGTCAAACATTTTTAGTGAAATTCCTTAAGACTGGGTTGGAGTATTCCAAAGTGCAACAATGAAAATAATGAAAAAACAAAAAGAAAACTCTCACTGTCCAGGAACAACCAAAAAAATTGAGCTTCCCAAGATCTACTCCAAGTTTTACAAATTAAACTAATCTGTTCCATCACAAGTTCATCCGCAGACAGGACGTTCCTATATTATGATTACACCTGAATAACCATGAAGCACAAGGGTTTGTAATCTAGCAATTCTATGCGTTGAGATGGAGAAATGTTGGAATTTTTTTTAAGGACCTCTCATCAGATTTGTTGCTTGATGGCTCCTAATCACCTTATATATATATATATATATATATATATATATATATATATATATAACATGGCTTGCATTATCATAATCATTTTGCATGTTATTAAATAATTCTTCCAAGAATGAGAGTTTACAGCAGCAACATTGTCAGGAGATGGATTAGATACTTTGTAAACACTGTAATACATGGTCCCAACCAAAATAATTGCTCTTCTTATACCATTAAAATGGCTTGTTCCATGAAAACCTTTACATAACCCAAATATACTAAAGCATTCCAATGATGATGATGATGATAATACACTACCATATTATATTAATGTAAAAGTGTTTTTAAATCAATCATTAGGTTAATTTAAAAACAGGCCTAATCAAGAAAAAATATTTTTCGTCGTTACGCATGTTTTATGGATAGTTTCTTATTTCTTATAGTTTCAACGTTTCTATATTAATTCTATTATAGTTTTGAAAATCTTTCGTTGGACATGTTCTTTATTTCTGGTGAATTTTCCACGTGTACTAATATACGACGTGATCTGTGGAACGTGTTTGTGTTGGTTCAATGTGTTTATTTAGGTTTCTATGGTAACGCGATAAGTAACAACCAATAACATTTCTTTCCCCTCCTTCAAATTTGTTCCGCTTGAATATGAGGTATGAGAAATATACGATTCAAAATAATTTTAACGGTAAACCGCCAGTTTGTTTACGTCGGTGTTATATGGCGTGGTGAAACGCAAACACGCTTAGTTATTTTTCACCCGGTTATGTAACTCGTCGTGAAGGTTAAATTTCACCGATGTTGGTGAAACCGGCCCTTGTATATTTAATGTAAACGACGATGTTTGAAATCAAATGAGAAACAATTGGTATGCTTCATTTGCTTCTTTTGTTCGTCACTGCAACCAGATCATATTATTTATTGCCAAAGGATCGCCATGTTGTAAGAATGCACCCTAGTGAAGAAATTTATAACCAACGTAATAGGTATTAATTCATTTCTGATGTCCTATGATGTAAATATGTCAATTATATTTTTCTGCAACGTCATTTCCTGGAAAATAATTCGTTTAAGAAAGTGCAAACAGTGGTTTCTTTTTATTCTGGTATAATCAATTGTTACAAATGTTTTTATATTATCTCTTTCTGTTGACATTCATGCACTATGTATATACAATCTGGTAGCCGTATTTCTTGGGGTGTTTGTCACTGCAAAATAATGCTATGACCTATTCATGATAAACTTTAGTTGGTAAATTCTAGGCGAAACACGACTGTGATTGGTTATAAATCAAAAATCATTGCAATGTGATTGGTCATTGACTCCCATTTGGAGCATGAGTTGAATAGTCAATATAATCCCACACACCAAACAAACATTTTAAAATCGTCAATGCGTTTCGATAGCCAAGCTATCATTATCAAGGCTGAATAAATAAATATATATAAAAACAAAACAATTTTGATTCAGTATTGACAGTGGTAGCTTTGCTATTCAAACGCGATGAACGAATTCTATGTTTCTGTTTGCTGTTTGAGATTATAATGGTAATATAACGTTATTGTTGAAAGTAGTGTTTTTCTCCATTCCATTGTTTACTGCGGTTATTTAGATGTAATTTGTTTTCTATTTTGAATACTGCGTTTATTTTATATATAGTTCCATTAGATTTCTAGTTAATTTCGTTGTTTGTGTTCTATATATGTGTAATCTAGATCATCTTATTGCCAGAGTTTGGTTATGTGAACATTTTCGTTTCTCTTGTTTTTTACAAATTTTTATAGTAATTGGTTAATTGGATTCATTTTATTTTCTTTTGTAATGTTTTTAATGTAGTTCAATTCTTTGTTGTAATTTTCCGTATTTCTGATTACTGAACTAGGTATTGAATGTGCTAAAATGTTGTTAATAAACATCTCTTCAGTATAGTAAACGTTATTGCATGTAAGATTTCGATAACTGCTTATTTACTTTTTTTATTATCCAGGTTTGTATTATTATTATTAGATTATGTAGTTTATTTTATATGGAAAAACAGCACTTTAGGTTACCTGATATATTTGCAGAGTCCTATAGAAGAACAGTGCGCATGCGCCAGGGTTTTTAGAGCGTGCGATAACCAACCATCGAACTATATACCGATTATCACTCTGAAATTGAAATGACCAATCTTTGCACTAAATACCCAAATCTATGTTAAACAAAAATAATAATAATAATACTAAAATTACCAAACGTTTAATAAAAATGGTTGTACACTAACTTATCACTCACTAACGCCGATCCAACCAGCGATAACCCAATCCAGCGATCGAAAAATCATAGACTAAGTAATATACTCAGCATCACAATATTGTTTAACAGTGTCATAATGTTGTGATTTGCGTATTTAAATAATTACTTAAAATTATCAAATGTTACCAATTTTTTTTAAAGTTTAAAATATTATAAAACGGTAGTAAATACAGACGAATAGATACAATTTACAACAATAAACTGAAAAATCAAGGGTAACCATAACTGCTGTTCAGTCGATTTATTTTACTTAAGCAAATTATATCATGTCAAGCATATTATTTTATTCCTATTTACTTTTTATTTCCTATTAGGGTTTTCATAAAGTATCATTTCATCATCAATATATCTTACAATTTTTTAAAAATATTTGTTCTCCTTTTCTTTCAAATATATTTCTTCTCGAATTCCGGATATTGAGGATACTATTGTTGGATAAAAATTTAATTTTTTGAATTGGAAGTTATTTGCTTTTGTTTAAGGTTCGTGTAATTTGTGTAAAGCTTGCTATTTGTTAGTTTTTGTTTTATTATATCCATCGTTTTATTTATCGGGGTACTGAGTTTGGATTTTATGTCGAAAGATGTAATTTATGTTGTTTCTAATTTCAATATTTTGAGATTTATCCGATAATTCGTATGGATTATTTATTGTGTATGGATTATCCAGTTTGATTTCTTATTTTATATTGTGAACAATGAACATTTATAGTTAGTAATGAGGAACAAAAAACTAAAATCCTTATACCAGGCTGCAGATTCTAATATTTCACGAATATTTCACATCACGACCAGGGAGCGGGGTTTGAGTAAGTAAACAGACGCTTCATATTACCTGCCACACAGAGTATGTACTGCGCAGGACACTTCCTGTACAACAGTGTGTTTCGTAGCGACTGTTTCATTTATTCACTGCACACAGAATAGTAAAGAACTGTGAAAATATGCCTAAAGTAAAATAGAGTAATACCTCAAAATCATCATCATCGCAATTAGCATCGTTTGTAGAAGAATTTGGCACAAATAGCGAAACCATCATTAAATGTAAGGTATATCAAATAGAGCTCAAATGAAGTTTCAAACGTCATGTTAAACTACAGTGTAATTCAAGAAAATACAAGAAAAAGTTGTATTATTAGAAAGAAAAAAAAAACAGAAGTGAAATTGTAGCTTCAACCTCCGCAGACCCAAACTACAGATCAGAATTTTTCGATGATTTGTGGCATGCATTATAAGAGCCGATATTCCTTTAAAATAAGAACAGCATCCTTGTTTCGTAAACAAATATACTAACAGAAAAATGTCTTCAGAAACACAATTACGAAAAACATATCGACCAACAGCCTATGAAAAATGCCTAAATTACTTAAGGGAGTAGCAGATAAAACGATTTTTGTGTTTATAGACAAAACAATACCTTCCGCTCATAGGCCAATCGCTAATGTTATTGTTGGTACCCTAACGCCTGATGGTCCACCTAAAACATTTCTTCTAACATCCGAAGAGATGGAGGTGGTTAACCTTTCTACGATTACTCGCTTATTTGATTATTGATTGTCCCTCCAATGACCTACCGGTGTTAAGAAAGAAAATATTTTACTTGTTACGGATGGGGCTGCATATATGAGAAAAGCTGCTACAACAATACAGCAATCATAACCAAAATTAATAAATTTAAAATGCCTAGCACATGGTCTCCACCGAGTTGCGGAAGAAATTAGAACCTGTTTTCCGGATGTTGATACATTTATAAGCAACATGAAAATATTATTCTCAAGGGACCATCAAGAATTAAAATATTTAAATAAATGGCACCTGGGATTCCCCTGTCGCCACAGTCAATTGTAACTCGGTGGGGAACATGGCTACAGGCAGCACTATACTATGCCCAGTATTACGACAAAATTGCAAGCATAATTAATGTATTTGACGATAGAAAAAAATCTCGCTAAACTTGCAGTGAAGGAAATAATTTCGCCAGCTTTGTTTGAAGACCTTTCTTATATTCAAAATAATTTCAGTAAGATTGCAACTACAATAGAGAATTTACAATAATCTGAACTAACAATGCCTTCCGCTCTGAAGGCAATAGGACAAGTTTCAGAAACACTGAGTGAAGTAAAAGTGGGAACTGTTAAAGAAAGAGTAGCAAATAAACTTAAAAGTGTCTTAAAGAAGAATACTAGGTATGCAGAAATGTGCTAATTGAGGGACGTGTGACTCAGTCAGGAAATGTCAAGCAACCGTCATTGTATATGTGCTAATCGCATCAGATTTACGGAATTACATTGTTGTACATTGCAGTAATTGTAATAATGATACATAAGATATTTCTGTACCTTAAACCCTTATTCAAAATGAAGTAGTTTTATTGCACACTACAAATAACTAAACATACGATTGTTTGCTTCCTTCTATAATTCCTTATCTTTGTATAACTGTTTTTGAAGTAAGGTGTAATGCCTTGAACCGAACATCATTTTGTTTACACTGAACATTGCAAGGTCACAGGTACGTCATCCCTCCTTATACTCCGTGCATTCTTAACTTCATTGAAAACTTACTAGATCCCGCTCCCTGATCATGACAATAAAAACGAGTTTAAACTTCAAATTGATAGTAAAGACTATGCAACACGTGAAACCGCTAAAACTATCAAGAAAATTTCACACATATAAAAAGTGAAGGAAGAAGTCTTAATATAAAATCCAAACTTAAGAGCAACAACATAATAATTTCAAAAGCCGATAAAATGAATTAAGGTGAGTTCACTAAAATATATGAAGCAGTTTAAAAATGAAAAATTGAAAAGGACAGAACAGCATACATTAGCATTAGCACAGTTAACAAAATCTGGCTTTAACTAGCTATTAACATAGTATATACCCAAGCAACAAATTTATAAACAATAATAATCCAACATCTCCTATAATGAAAGCACTGCCTAAAATCCATGAAATAAATATGCCAATGCGACCAATAGTAAAGTATATAAATACCAAAAAAAAGTGCGACCTAGGAAGATATTGTTAAAACATTGTTCTGGAACTTTGCACCCCTTCAGGAAAATGCCATGAATAATAATAATAATAATAATAATAATAATTATTATTATTATTATTATTATTATTATTTTATTTATTCTGGCAGAGTTAAGGCCATAAGGCCTTCTCTTCCACTCAACCAGCACAAATACAAATAAATATTTGACAAATATAGATATACACTATACTAATTATAAACAGTTAAAGATACATTAAATGTAGCAATGTAAATTTCTTGTACAAACTTTTTATAGGATAATAACAATAATAATAATTATCATAATAATAACAATAATAATAATAATATAAATATGATAAATTATACGAGAAACACCAATTAATATATATACCTTACACTGGGTAATAATGAAGTCGAGTTTAGAGCAAATGTAAATTTAGATTTCTTTTCAAAGTTGCCAATGTCCGGCAGCCCCTTATTTCTTGTGGTAGGGAATTCCAGTTGCGAGAAGTGAAGATGGTATATGACATGGAGTGATGTGATGTCCTATGTTGCGGTATATTAAGCAAGATACTATGTTGCGATCTTGTGTTTAAGTTATGGTTTGAGGATAGATACTGGAAACGGGATGATAAATAATTGGGAATCGAGGTATGTAGGATCATAAATAAGAAAATTAGACAGTGCGATTTTCTCCTGTCTTTTAGATGTAGCCATGACAATTCGTGGAATAATGGAGAAATGTGATCGTATTTTCGAACATTAAATATGAATCTGATACACATATTATGGACACGCTGCAGTTTGTCCGACAATCCGTCACTTATGTCAGTTAGTAGAACGTCGCAGTAGTCAAAATGCGGCATCACTAAGGTTTGAATTAAAATTATTTTAAGATCTGTAGGGAGAAAATTTTAAAGACGCTTTAGGGAATGCATTATGGAGAAGATCCTTTTAGATGTTTGTTTTACTTGCACATGCCAATTTAAATTAAAATCTAAGTAAAGTCCCAAGTTTTTAACGACGTCGGTATAAGGAATTTGTTCATTATCTAATATGACAGCCGGCATATTGCCATTGTTTATGAGGTGTAATAGCCTTGGATGTCCGATTATTATTGCTTGCGTTTTGTTTACATTTAGTTTTAGCCCATATTGTCTGGACCATAAAGATATATGCCTGAGGTCAGTGTTTACTTTGTCAATATATTCATTAATTTCGTCAGGCCTAAAGTGTGTGTACATCTGTAAGTCGTCGGCGTAAAGATGATGCTTGCAGTTTTGTAGTTCTTGGTCACGTCATTAATATAAATCGAGAAGAGAAGAGGAGCGAGGACGCCGCCTTGAGGTACCCCTTTCCTTACCAAGCGCCAGGAAAGAGGGACAAATGTGATAGCAAAATCTGTTGTACTCCTAAGACTCCAACAATTTCAATTTTCCGCAATCGAATTCGGCATATAGCAGTAAATTAAAAACATCGAGTACTTTAACCAACAGTGTCTCGTCATTGGCATTAGGGGTTAGATTGAAACGAGAATTTAAGACGAACTGTTGATTTTTTGCGAACTAAACACAGTTTATGCTATTTAAATAATCTTATAAAGGTATTCTCCAAAAAATGACGAACTCTGACCAATAAAATTGGGGATTTATCTGAAACCCGAAAATAAAGCATTGCTCTGCCATCCGACAAAATTTTTTCTCCCATTTTTTCTTGATTATGAAGATGAGTTGCTTAGATTAAGCAGGAAGGATATCTACAATGTAAGCCACAATAATTCCACTAGATTGGGAAACATGTTGTCAAGCGGACGTTGTCCGGGTTATTTTTAAATACGTGAGTTAAAATTAACTATTGTCGCATATGAACAATTGAATGTTGGTCAAATAGAAAGCAATTACCAGAGATTCAAATCAATGCAGTTCGATATTCCTTTGTCTGCTTCTAACTTGTCACCAACCACCTCGCCCGTTATTCGTTGGATTGGTTTTTAATTAATTTTATCTGACTTTAAATGCCTGTTCAGGCGAGAATAGGAAAAATGTTTCACCTTTTTAATTTTTCGTTTTCAATTTATATCGCAGAAAAATATATATTCGATCCAATAACAGGACATTTTAAGAATCCACGTCCATCTGTTGCAGACAAATGCTAAGGATATCGGCAACAATTTTAATTTTATGAGATTCTGTATTATATATATATATATATATATATATACGTATATATATATGAAAAGGAAAATGAATGCTTGAGTCGGGATTTGAACCCGAGTCTCTAAACTCTGTACGTTTAGCGCTCTAACCAACTGGGCTACTCAAGTATTATAAATCAAACATACATTTTTCTTATATATGTATTATTCTGAATTCACACAAGAGGTAGCAGAAGTGCGCATATATATATATATATATATATATATATATATATATATATATATATATATATATATATATTTATATATATTTATATACTGTCCACCGATGTGGTCTAGAGGTAGCGTGCCGCCTTGTCACGCAGCGGACCCGAGTTCGATTCCCTGTCGGGACAGGTTCCTGGGCGAGGTGTTTTCGGGGTTTTTCCTCACAAATATCAGGAAGCTTAGGGCCCAACGGTCCCCGAAAATCATCCGGCCATCATAATCATCCTTATCATTATCATCATCATCTTTCACCGGTGTGGAAAGCAACGGAAAGCTACCACACCTATCATTCCCTAGTAGAGCTGCAATGCAAAGCATGAAAATGTTATGATTGCTGTGAGAGACCTGCTTTCGGGCAGAATTACTATGAATATATACATGACATGATAAGAAAAATAAGTGCCTGGAATAGATTTAAACCCGTACCTCTCGATTTGTACTCTAAGATGCTATCCATTACACCACCAGGCAAATCCAATACAAACACTTATTTGTCTTATATATATATATATATATATATATATATATATGACAAGAAATATAAATACCTGGACGGGATTTGAACCCGGTATCCCAGCGTGTTATCCATTACACCGCCAGTCGAATCCAATTCAAACGCTTATTTTTTTCTTATATATATATATATATTCTCCATTATTACTAGATGTTGAGGGAACATATATATACTGCCACCTGGTAGCCACTATAACAAGTAGGCAAATTAAATATAATATTTTTACTTCATAGCTTTATGCTTTATGGGTGTTATAATTAAATATTTGATATTGAAAAATTGAACCGTAATATGACATGATAAGAAAAATAAGTACCAGGACGAGTTCATATCATGTCATATTAAGCTCGAATTGCTCAATGTGAATTATTTTATTATATATATATATATATGTATATATATATATATATACACACAGACACGTATATACTTGATTGACATAAAGAGTTTTTTTTTTGCCGACTATCAGTTTGCGAGGTTGTGTTATCCGAGACAAAAGATAGCTAACAAGGAACAGTTTATAAATTGAGTAAAATATGTGAAACACACAACTTAAAAATATCTAGTCTAAAAACAAAAGTTTTAGCTTTCCTAGGGCATGAGTCTCTACGTGTAAAAATCCTATTAGAGAATAAAACAATACAAGAGGTGAGCATTTTTAATTATCTGGGGTATAATGTGTCGTATAGAAGAAGTGAAGACACTGCAAACAAAATAAATAATTTGAATTATACGTGGCACCATAAAACGAAGTCTCAAGGGAACTGAAAAGGAGACAATTTTAAAATTGTATAAAACAATGGCGTTTCAAACTCTAGTATATCGATCGGAACTCTGTGTCTTAACAAAAATCAGGAACGAAGAATATAAAGTATAGAAATTAGGATTTTGAGAAGTGTGGATGGCTATACAATAACAGGTCGAAAACGAAATTAAAATTTACGAAGAAAACTAAATGTGCTCAAATAATTACATAAAAGTGCACAGAATGGATGGACCACATTAAAAGAATGGATAGCAATATTATTCCGAAATAGATTTTTGATTACAAAGCATTAGGACGAAGAAATGTAGGAAGACCCAGTAAAAGATGGACAGACCTATTCTAACTTGTGATCGGAACAGACTTTAAAATCTAATCCTTGGTGCTGCTGCTGAATATTAACATCAAGATCGACCTCGGTGGTGTAGGGGTTAGTTCCTTTCTTCTAGTCGCAAAAGGGTTGCAGGTTCAAACCCGACCGTTTCAATGGATTTTTAGGGATGTAGATCTCTAATCTGAAGATTTTCAGGCTCTTAAAAGAACACCAAACATAAATTAATGCCACCGAAGAAAATGTAAATTGAATAATATACAATCTAAGTAATATCTTAGCTACCTATTAAGGCCTGTCTGAGGCGATAAACTAGATACATTTCACTCGCTGATATCTTTAACGTAGGCCTAATAAGTTTAATTAGCTGAATTGAAATTAGCTTGGATACGTAACTCTCGGAAGGGAGCAATCTTTCCCTACATGGATATATATGTGCTCTACACAGATATTAACAGAAAGGATCGGTTTCATCAACATCATATTAAACATCTTGTTTGTTAACGATTTGCTACAATTTTAACATTTCTAATGTTTTCAATTTACCAAGCATTTTACACAAAATCTTAACATCCTCATAATTCTATCAGGTGCCATGAACGTAACAATTTATATGGCTGCATTACTGTTGTGATTTCAGCGCACTCTGATTTGAATGTTTCTATATAACCATAATGGATGGTTAATTAATTTACTTTCATAATTTATTTGTCACATTCCTCAAAATGTTATTTCCGAAACATTGATTTCTTTAGCAAGTTTCCTTCACATTGTTCACACGGCTGGATTTATTTTGACTTATAGAGGGATAGTCTCTTAAATTCAGCTTACACATTATTTGTAAAGATAGTAACTAATAGGTTAAATGCATTTACAGAATCACTTCTGTTTCAAGAACAAACTTGTTTCAGACGAGAAAGATCTTGCTTTGATAGTACATTTATATTAGCACAAAGTAAAATTGAGAAATTTACCAACCCATATGGCATAACTCTATGTGTCTATGTTTGTGTGTTCTAATGCAGCCCTCTGAACTTAATATACTTCGGGTTACACGCTACGCGGATAGTTGCCGTTAATGTGTTCTATTCTCAATTTACGCACCACTTTGGAAGACCACTTTACTTAGATGATGTATCATATCGTGTACAGAGGTAAGTGTCGGATGAGTGCATGTTCGTGTGTTTGTGTAGTGTAAAATGTTTTTGTATGAGGGATAATGATGGAGACATGAGAGAAGGTGAAACTCGGTGCCTAGATGTTACATATTCCTTTTGAAAAGCACTAAGGGGGGCTTACCATCCCCAGCCGACAGACTAATCGCTGTCAATAGTACCACAATTTATTCTCAACATATAAATTGCGGAGTGGTTTGCAATTTAATGCAGGAATCTGGTGCAAAATCTAGCGATTAAAATTTGTACCCCATCACCTCTCATGGCCCAGGTTTGAAATTTTGCAATTAAATCAGTTAAGTTAAATTGAAATATTTAATTTCTGCCGGGTGTCTAACCCAGGATCGCTAGTCAGGAAGCAGCCATGCTACCGCCTAAGTCAGCACGGCGGGGTGCATGGCATCCTATGTTTGTTATTAAAACGCTTCTGGTACTGTGGATAGAGTTCAGCTTTGGGAAGTTCCAAGTGTAAAAATATATTTATAATCAGTATACAGAAGAAGCCAGTTAATTAAATTAGCACGGTTTTAACCATTCTCCGTAAACTATAAGGATGTTGATATAAAATTAGCCTAAAACAACACAACTAAGAGAAGTCAGACAAGAAACAAATTAGAAATTCTCTATAACAATGGAAGTCCCAACTTTGTTATATGGATCAGAAACACGTACTTTGACATCGAATCGACTGTAAAGTATAGAAGCAGCTGAGATGAGACTGCTATCTAGCGGTCTACAATTTTTTTGACGAAAAAGGAAATGTTGACTCTGACAAGAATTGAACTTCGCAGTCATTACAGAGATAACTAGTACGAGCGAATACCCAGTCAGAAGTTAACTAAAAAACGGTTTGCATGTATAGCTAATGGGAGGAGAGATCTTGGAAGGCCGAAGAAGCAATAGAGAGGCTAGCTCACCTGAGGTGGGACAGACCAAAATATAAAATCCTCTTTAGCATTTGACGATGTATAACTATACGTTTAATCAAGTTCGCACCTATCACCCGTAAGTGTGCGGATTACACTACGATTATGCAAATTAATGCGCAACGCAGTGTAACAGTTTTGGCGGAGATAAGAAAATTAATAGAGGAATTCGGGATAGACATATTATGTCTACAAGAACCATACAGTAGGAATGGCATTATACCTCATATGCCCGCAACGGCCCGTGTTATTAAACAGGGAGAGGGATTCTTGGCAGCAATTATTGTGCTAAATAACAATCTAAGAATAACAAGTGTTTCACAGCTGTCTGACAGTCATACTAACTGTGTAGAGGTTTCTTTTCCTGGAGGGAGGTTGATTCTCGGAAACTCTTACTTCCAGTTCAGAGAGGAGCTGGATGTGGAACCCTTCAGAAGAATTTGTGAGATGTACCCCGACACTCCATTGGTCTTAACAGCGGACATGAATTCTAAATCACCTTGGTGGTTCAGTTCTACACGTGATACTCGCGGAGAAATTCCTGAAGAATTAATTTCGGAATATAATCTGAATGTGGAAAACAAACCGTTCAATCCGCCTACTTTTCAGAATCGAGCAGGCCCAGAATCAAATATAGACATAAAGCTTACCAACCGCGCCGCGGCAAATAAATTGAAGAATTGGAGGGTTGGGCAAAATCTCACAACCAGTGATCATAATATGATCATATTCAATATCTTGAAGGAGGAGGGTCCAGGTGGTCTGCCTCCAGCCAGGCTGAAGTTCAACTACCGACGCGCTGACTTCGAAAAGCTTAAACTTGGCCTCGTAACACCCACGGATGTTAGGACAGGAGATGACGTGGACAAAAAGGCGCGGGAGATTACCATTGCAATTCGTGCCACGATGAGGCATTCCATACCAAGAACATCTGGTAGTAGAATAGACACGTATAGACCATGGTCTGACTCCCTGCAGAAATTGCGGGGGAAGGTCAGACGGGCTAGACGGGTTTATCAGAGAACTAGAGTGGAATGTCATCGACAGAGGTGCTTACGAGAGTACATCGAACTTAAGGCTCGATTTAAGGTTAAATTGAGGGAAGTCCGTATGGACTCTTGGAAGAGTTTTGTTGAGAAAAGTCTGGCAATCGATGCATGGGGAACCCCGTACCGACTTGTTATGGAAAAAGTCAGGAAACCGACTGTACTGTCCACCTTAAGGAGGGAGGATGGGACGCTGACCGGATGATGGAGGGAGTCCGCAGAATACCTGTTAAATGGATTACTACCCCTGGATAATGTACTGGACAGTACAGAGAAACAAACTTTACTCATGACCCAGATGGAGGACGTGAACAATCTAAGGGGATCAGTTATGCCATTTGCTCTCGAGGAAGTGATAGTTGCCATTAGGCAACTGAAAACAAAAACGAGTCCAGGACCTGACCAGAACGCTGCGGAGATCCTGCATTATCTGGTTGATGACATAGCGTCCTTCTTGGTGGGACTTTATAATGAATGTTTGCTACAGGGATGTTTTCCGGACATCTTTAAGGAGGCCAATATGGTGGTTTTATCAAAGGGAGAGGACAGAGACCCTACGCAGCTAAAGTCATATAGACCGATATGTCTTCTAAATTGTTTGGGAAAGGTCCAGGAGCGGCTCTTGTGTAGGAGGCTTGAGGAGCATAGGATACTTCGAGGAATGTCGGAAATTCAGTTTGGCTTACGAAAAGGAAAGTCCACAGAGGACTGCATAAATTATGTATTTGGCCATGTGGCGGGAATTACAAGTAAGTATGTAGTCGGTATATTCATTGATTTTGCTGGTGCCGTTGACAATATGTGGTGGCCATATCTGTTCTCTTGTTTAAAGGGAATGGATTATCCACGACAGTTGTACCTCAGCCTCCTGGACTACTGCCGCAGTAGAAAAGTTAGAATACCCGATTGGGATGCTGAACTGAGCAAGACAGTCAATAAGGGCTGTCCCCAGGGTTCCATTCTGGGCCCTGCACTTTGGGATGTCTTCCTGGATCCTTTATTGGAAATTTTGGATAATACCGCGAATATTAGTACAGCTGCTGCGTATGCCGATGACCTTCTTGTGATTATGGAGTCTGATAACAGACGTCAGCTCGAGGCACGCTGCAGGGAGGCAATTGAGCGTCTCGACAGTTGGTGTTCTCGAGTCAAACTGAAGATATCAGTGGATAAAACCACATATATGTTGCTTAGAGGAAGTCTAATGAGAAATCCTGTAGTCAAAATTAGGGACATACCTGTAGCGCGGACTGCTTGTACTCGATATCTCGGGGTGCGCATAGATGAAAGGCTTAGCTTTAGACAGCATGTAGAATTAGTGAGAACTAAGGGTGAGAGCCTCATGATGAAGCTCGCGAGACTTGGACAATGTAATTTTTACTTGCCCTTACGCCTTGTGCGTCTTTATCATGATGCACTCTTAACTGCGGTTGTTGGCTATGCTGCTAGTGTGTGGGCACATCGGGCTGTTGATAAGCGGATTGTGCTACATTTACGACGAACACAAAGGAAAGTGCTCGTGCGTCTCTCTGAATCCTTTGGAACTGTCTCAGCTCTGCCGCTTTTGATCATAATGGGAATTTGGCCTATTGACTTTAAAATTCGTCTTAGGGGAGCCAAATATTGGTTTAAAAAAAACAATGTGATTAAAGTTCGTGAAATCCTTGGAGTAGATGTTGAAAATATGTTTGAAATTAAAAGAGCATTACTCTTAGAATGGCAGAGAGAATGGGATTCCAGTGACAAGGGTAGGAGGGTGTACGAGTTCTTTCCGAACATAGAAGGCTGACTAAGACAAACTCATATCGATCCATCCCCTGGGTTAGTTCACTTCTTGACTGGACATGGTCCAAATGGGGTCTACTTGCATCGCATAGGGCGCAGGGCTGGTGACTTGTGTCCCCTGTGCGGTGGAACGTCTACACCGGAACATGTCGTCCTGGAGTGCCCCCAGGGTGGGGAGGTTGAGTCACAAGAGCGACAAACTTTAAATATATGTTCTGTTAATGTCATGTTGTTCCACAGCGTTCACTTAGCGGAACTTAATGCTCTTGCGGACAGAGTATCTCGTGCGGCGAAAGAAGAATACAGAAACGCTACAAGGACTCCAGCATCCCAGGCGGAAGAAGAGGACCAGCATCTTCCGGACAGAAGGCCAGCACGAGAGAAATGTCCGAGATTGATATAGACATAAATTAGTTGCAGCTTGCTCTCTATCTGTGTTAGCTAATCTAACCAGCTTTGATAACTTAATCCATGTTAGGAGATTATAGTTTAAAACAACATAAACCCTACTTTGTCAATACTTCTTCACTTACTTGTTAGTTAACTCTAATAATACTATTTGTAAGTAGAGTGCACTATACAGTACTTAATTAAATGAACATCATTGTAATTGTAAAATTAAAAATAATAGTTAGAGTGTAAAATTAGGCATGTGCACTACTGTAAGTCACTAATACTGTAGAAGAGCTGATGCCAGTTAATACAAGCTGGATTCCAGTTCCGTAGGGTTTCCTGCTGGTTTCCAGTAGGGACCGTAGTTAATTAGACCGAGTATTAGTGACTATAATATTTTGTAGTTTGTAGTTGTAGTTTTGTGTAGTTTTCAAATTACTTATTGTATATCCTGTAGTTTTGTTTAGTAAATAAATGAACATATTATAAGAAAAAGAGGATAGTCTAATAAAGAGATTCTTGGGATCTGTGCATACTACGGTGTGGGTTAAGAAATTAGACACCACAGTATGGTATCACAGATCCCTTTTTTTTCTTTTTCTTCTTCTTTTTTTATACGTTTAACCTTTGACATTACAGAAAATTGATATTAATTAAACGTGTAGTATAACATGCTATTAAAAATAACACGTCTCGATAAGGCACGATAACACGTCTCGATAAGGCACGATAACACGTCTCGATAAGGCACGATAACACGTCTCGATAAGGCACGATTTTTGTTAAATTACCTGTTAAATAAATTTAACAATTTGTTAAATCGCCTCTTTAGAATCAAGTTGTTCTCGCTCCTTTTATATTTATTCAGAGAGCTCAGTGAGATTTTGGATACCACCTAATTCACATTAACATCACTGTTTTGAAGAAAATGGTTTATTACTTATATTTTGTGTGTGAATGTGATACCGAAGAGTATTTAGAATATATTGGATACAAAAAAATATTAAAGCTGTTTGAGAAACAACTAGGACCCGTTTCATAAAATTGTTACTTTTAGCTCTTACTTATTAACAGTGTAAAATATACTAGTTAGCAGTTAGATAAATCATGTTTCATAAACATAAACCTGCATTGCTAAATTTGCTACAGTACGTAGTTGACCAGTGTGACTTTATGCAAAGACTATTATATAACACAGAAAGAAAATATTCTC
Source organism: Diploptera punctata (assembly GCA_030220185.1). NCBI lineage: Eukaryota > Metazoa > Arthropoda > Insecta > Blattodea > Blaberidae > Diploptera > Diploptera punctata. Next base: position 65,744 of record JASPKZ010007656.1, on the reverse strand, counting down.
TGGTGAACTATATGTCCTACTCTATGGATTGTATTTACACATGATTCCAAAAAAATATAACAGTTTTGTTGTTTTCCCGTTCATCGAAGTTACTGAAATGCTAAAAATCCATTATCAAGCAAAAAAAAAATAGTCTTAAGAAAGATGTTATAATAATATTTTCAAGATATATTTCTAGTATTATCTTTAAATTGAATATAGTGAAGTGTTGGAACATTGAACACTTTAGGAATTATTCGAATAACAGTAATATTATTCTTAAAAAAGGAATTTACAAAAATTGACTGTTCTATTAATTACTTAAGTATACATAAATCACAAATATACTATAATTTATCCTGAAAAAAATGTATTCTAGTGCCAGGGTTTGATCGGTGTTTTCGGACACTTGGGTAATTCTAATCACCTTATTGAAAGGTAAATAAAACTCTGAAATACACAAGATGTAAAATTACTGTATCTCCGAACAGATGTCACAGACATAATTGCTTGCTGTGTCATACCACTGCATTCTGCGTTAACCGTCTGAATACGAAATGGACCTGCACCACAATTTTCTGTCCCACGTACACCAGAAAATATATATTTCATGAGTGCTTAATTACATTCTTTAGACATTATTAATAAAAATAAAAAGTATTCTAACAAGGCTGAGACACTTCTATCATAGATTAGTATTGATCGGAGTAACCCAATGTGCCATCCTGGAAATAATTTGGTACCATTTCGTATTGGAGTTGTACGTTGATATCGTATTCAAATACTTCATATTATAATTCACCCTTTTATAACATTCTGGAAAATTAATACATTTAATTGATAAATACGTCCACCGCTGTGGAGGTAGCGTGCTGCCTTGTCACGCAGCGGGCCCGGGTTCGATCCCCAGTCGGGACAGTTTTTCTGGGTGAGGTTTTTATCGGGATTTTTTCTCACCTGTAAGACAAATGTCAGGAAAACTTTAAGGCCCAAACGGTCCCCGAAATCATAAGGCCATCGCAATCATCAACATTCATATTCATCTTTGGTTAAGCTTAGGATTAGGGACTCTCCTGGCGCACCATCATCATCACCCATCATATCATCGTAACCCCGCCTTCCAGGCGCCCAACCTCAGAAGTGGGTTACTTTGTATTCATATGTAACATATGTTTGTCCTGTTTAATATGCCTATTATTGTAATTTTTTGTATTCATATGTAACATATGTTTGTTCTGGTGAGTGGAAGAGAAGGCCACATGGCCTTAACTCCACCAGGCTAAATAAATCTATTCTATTCTATTCTACAAGTACGCCATGCCAGGAGAGAAACCAGGAATGTCGAAAGACAAACCTGGGGAATTTGGGGGAAAAAATTGATAAATACCTAACTTACCTGGCATAAATCAGTTCAGCTTTCTTACAAGAAAATCATACGATAAAGAAAATGTCCAACACACCGCAGAGATGCTGATCAACTAGAATTGACATTATACACAATGCTTGAAACACTTTGCAGAAGATGACAGCAATATGCAGTACGCGATTACAACTGTGGTCCTGAATGAAATCTTATTCGGAATTCCACCACTTTATCACTACATGCTAAGTATCTGTTAGCTCTTAAAACAGACTGCTTATTAGTACTACTTATGTGGAAGAGAATTATAGGTACAGATTCAAATAATGGTCACAAATATGTGTCCTACACTCCGAACTATTATTTTACTCTGTTTTTATTTAAACATGTTTAGATTTTTTTATAGTATTCAGGAATTTTGCACTGAAGCCGCCTTCCCATTTCCAATCTCTGCCCTTCTCATTCAAGGGCATATTCTTCTTGAAGTTCCTATGACGAAATAACATATTTGACTATTTCATACATTAATTTTCTTGTCTTTCGAGTGCTGATATTGAAATATTTTAGACTCATGTTGGATTTGCGTCCTTATAAGGTGTCCAAAGCACTTCATTTCCTCCTTTCAATTATATTGGTCACATTCTCCATTGTTTTAATCCGTCTGTTAAGTTCTTCAATACGGATTATTTGCAATATTGATATCTCATCGCTTCTTTTCAAGTTACCAATTTGAACTACCAAATGTTGACTTCTCTATGTTCCATTCACAGCACATAGTTCAGTGTTATTGGATAAATACATATAACTTATACTTTCTCACGTGTCTTTTGTGCACCTGAAAATTTTCATTAACCATAACAATGAATTCATTGTTACTAATACTCGTCTTGCCTGTTCAAACTGTTATTGAATATATGCAGATCCAATTCTCTCTTTTATAATCATATATCCGAGATATTTAAATTGATCCACTTGTTTATTTGATTCTCCCTCAAAAATTGATATATCTTATTAATCATTCGAAATAGTTACTAAAATTGTGTTATATCTGCATTCCATAATCCTTACACTGTTTGTATAAATTCTAAATCATCAACTCAGTAACCAAGAACTACTTGGTTATCTACAAAATTCAATGTAAACAAATTGATAATCAACATATTTCATTTTTTGAAGTTTATGTTATCAATCTACTCTGCTTATGAGCAGACTACTAGTTTTATGAAATATGTTTCTGATTCTAGACAGGAGAAATATTAAACAATCGTTAGTCAAACCGGGCATAAATGTTATTAGATTTTCTTTAAAACATATTTTGTTATAATCTAAATGTGTACTAGGCTCATGATTTAAACTTGCAAAATTCTCAGAGCAAAATATCATATTTAATTCAATTAACGATCCATAAACATTTTTTCGAATTCATAACAAAATGCTCATTTTAATGCAACATCAATATCAAACATGTATTTCGCACGGGAACTGCTTTACCTAACCGAATTCTACAGCATGTCCAATGTATGGTCAGAATTTGCTCCTTTCCGCAATTTAAGTCTCATTTGTTTATTCTAAATCGTATGCATCTAGTTATGTTGCGACTAAACGAAATATGGGGGCCTTTAGAGTAATTTTTAAATTAATGGTTTCAGCTAAATCCATACTCCACAAGATTGGAGTTCGCTCATTTTTCAAGAATATGTTATTCATTTTATTTCAACGGAATGTGCCGAGATTATTTGATAAAAATCGAAAATTATGGCTGCTAAAGAGATTTTTTAAAAACAATTTTGCTTCTAATGGTACGATTATGCTGATTAATGAATTCAATATTTATAGTGTGAAGAGGTTGTAATTTATTAGGTTAATATATTATGTCAGATATAGTCAAATAATAAAGTCCAAATGTATGCATTTCCTTTATTATATTATCAGGGTCATAATGACCCCACCCTACCAGTTATGTAACAGAAATTTCACTCTACCAGTTGAAGGTTAATTCATTGGTATATTAAGAATTTGGTTTCGAAAAAGGAAACAAAAGTTCGGCAGCAAGAACGTTAGCAGACGCTTACATACACACACACACACACACACACACACACACACACACGCTCAACATAGGTCTGGTTCAAATCCAGGTTCTAGTGTTTATTTTTTATTTTCATGTCATATATATATATATATATATATATATATATATATATATATATATATGTAATCATCATTGACTGTGCCATTAGATCTGCACTCTCTCCACTATGTATACTTGCTCTCGCCTGCGCATTATCTTTTTTTACAATTCCTCTCCTACTCTGTATGTTTGCAATGGATTTCGTCTTGCTTTCATTCGTTGTACATGTAAACACAAGTGTGATCTGTAATCCTCAATTATTTATAAAATACTTAAGAATTTTTATTCGTGACAAATTTGCTTGTAGAAACATAATTTACCAGAGATCTAAGTAATATGAATTTTCTTCCTGTGCGATTTAGTTAGAATCTAACCCGAATGAAAGAAGTACGGTACCATAAAGAAGGAGTAAAGTATTATTTAGTTTCAAAATACTTTCATTTCTACCCTTTATTAACACAGTTCAATAACACGAATTTATTAGATACATGTTACTAATTATAAATTTAAATCATTTGGAACTTCGTTTGAAATTTTGCAGCTCATGTGATATAATTCATGGACTTGTTCTAATATATCATAGTATTTTTTTTTCATTGTCATGGAAGTAAGATAGATGAAGATTTGAAAAGAAAATTATGTTCTTATAAGAGTATCTTTAATAGCTACGAAGTCCCTCCGGAAATTGCCAAAACCAAATTTTGATACCGGGGTTTTAGTAGCTAAAATAATGAAATAATAAAACACTTCTTGTAAGGATAATAATTCCTCAAATAAATTACAAAACCATGGGTACCACTTTTCTCAATAAATGTACCTCGAAATATAATGTGCTCATAAAGGCACTGCAAATTTTTGGGATAACGTAGTCCAAATATAACAAAAATTATAATTTAGCATCTACTACAAAAACAGTTCAACATGACCTCCATCAATCTGAATACAAGTTTGCCAACTTGTCCCGCAAAAAATATCCACCAACTTTCACTAAACCCAAACCAAACAATCACTTACGGTGAATGCCTTTACCTTTAGGTGGTTTAAATGGGCAGCTCGTCCGTCCACATACGACAATTGTAACGATGAACATGTCCACAAACGTGAAACGTAGCTTCGTAGGTGAAGATGTGATCCATTAGGTTATCCTGACCTGCAGCTTCACAGAGGTCGAAACACATTGCTCGTCGCGCTGCATTATCTTCGAATCCCAGCTTGTGGATCCTTGTATATGCTCACACCTCTGGATGTTTTCGCTTGGGGGTTCAGCAATCAACGGGGATACAGGACCAGAGTTCCTAATCTGCAAGTCCTGAAAGAACGCACACGCCAGCCCTTAAAGCCTGGATGGGATGAATTTTGAATAACGAATAGAGCGGAGAAGAAAGGGCTTATCGGTTGCCGAAATGCTTGTGGTTGAATGATAAACCGATTAATTAAACGAAATTTCAATTTAAAAAGTAGTAAGGGGAATGTTAATTTACTGGAAGCACGGGGACCACTCTGATATCTCTGATGACGCTAATGAAAACCACTGAAGTAGTCAGCAGACTGGAAGCACGGGGACCACTCTGATATTTCTGATGACGCTAATGAAAACCACTGAAGTAGTCAGCAGACTGGAAGCACGGGGACCACTCTGATATTTCTGATGACGCTAATGAAAACCACTGAAGTAGGTAGTCAGCAGACTGGAAGCACGGGGACCACTCTGATATTTCTGATGACGCTAATGAAAACCACTGAAGTAGTCAGCAAACTGGAAGCACGGGGACCACTCTGATATTTCTGATTACGCTAATGAAAACCACTGAAGTAGTCAGCAGACTGGAAGCACGGGGACCACTCTGATATTTCTGATGACGCTAATGAAAACCACTGAAGTAGTCAGCAGACTGGAAGCACGGGGACCACTCTGATATTTCTGATGACGCTAATGAAAACCACTCAAGTAGTCAGCAGACTGATTCGAATATGATAATGATTTAATGACAAATTTAAGTCAAGGAATCAGATTTTTCAGCTCCAAGACGGAGCAACCATGTTTATTAATTTATTCACTCAGCTGTTTCTCATCCCTTTATATACGTATACCAGGGTTCGAAGATATGAAAATCTTTTAAGTCGAAACCCTATAGCCTTTGGAATATATCCTTCTCCAAGCGATTCTGCTAGAGAGCATCCCACACACACATCCGTAAAGTTCGCCGCAGGTCTACGCGAATAACTAATTCCTTGAGGCGCGTCTCGCTACAGTCCGCGACAACAAAAAGGAGTATTTCGTGAAAATGTTCAGAATATCCTAAACTTACACTGGCAATACTACATATAGGACCTTTACAGGAAGAGTGTGATCTGAATGCATGAAAAACTTCAAAACTGCATATATGTATTTTTACTTCAAAGTATCCCTAGCATGTTAAGAAATGTTTTCAGGTTAAGTATGGAACTTCAAAAATAATAATTTTTGTCCCTATATGCTTGTTACAGTTTTCTATAATTTCTGTTGTCAATCATATGATGTCACAAAATTGGTATAACTCCATCAATAATCAATATAACTGCATGGACTTTGTAATGAGTTTTCTATAGAATTAATTTTAAAAGTATATTTTATAGGTTCAAATGTAATATTTCTTTCTAACATTTTTACATATGTACCAAATTCTATATGTAATAATTTTGACGAGTCGATAAGAGGAAGGAGGAATATAGAGAATAACGTAGAATTACAGCTAGGGAGATGTACCAGGTGGGATCAAACAAGAATTGACGAAAAATGTACTGTAATGTCCATAATATATTACGTTCAGCATATGGGGCGTATATAGAGATACAGGATCCATAAATAAATTATAAAGTTCCAAACAAGAGGCAACAGATCGTTGGGACGGCCTACAGAAAATTTTTGTCGACCTTAAAGTTCTTTCAGGAATACGGCATGGAAGGAATATGTTACTTTTGATAAGAGTACTTTAAGTCCTGAAAAAAAGCCATATTCTAGTCCACTAATTAAACAGTCGATCCATGAACGAATAGTGAATTATGTTTGAAAGTACCTGATTTTTGTATTTTTTAAAATAAAATTACTTTTTCTATCTTTTATATTTTTTCTGCTTTATGGTCTTTGATGATCATTTGTTGTAACTTTCTATTACTGCATATTTCAGATATATGGTAAATTGGATGTTTATAGACCAAATAGGGATAAAAATCAACTTTTTACAAACTTCTTCCGTTAAATGTTTCCAACATATATATATATATATATATATATATATATATATGTGTGTGTGTGTGTGTGTATATATATATATATATATATATATACTTTTTTTGTTCTTTCATGTTAGCATTGGTTTCCCTCCATCTATTTTATCTGTATTCAATCTTCATTCTTTATCGTTTAATACCAAGATGTCTGATATCATTGTAAACAGAATCTCGGTGTTCCTACTTTTCTTCTTTCAACTATCATGACATCTAAAATAAACTTGGATAATAATATTTATGTAGGAAACATTTCTTCCACAAAACAAAAAAAGTTTTAAAACCATGGGTCCTAAACACAATATCGTCTGTGCTATGATGTTATTTTCTAAGAGTGATATATCCGTATTCCAAGTATTTTGACAAGAAAAAAATAGGAAACATGGTACGTAGACGTTTAAAACCTAACATAACAGAAGTGTTCATGAGTAGTGGACTGATTTAAAAAGTTAGAAAAGTTTATACATATTCCTTGGTTTCAACATTTACTTCCATCGATAGTAATTCTGCCCGAAGGCAGGTCCTTCACTGCAATCATAGCATTTTCATGCAATGCTTGCAGCTTTACTAGGGAATTGTGTAGGTGTGGTAGCTTCCCGTTGCTTTCCACACCGGTGAAGGATGATGATGATAATGATAATGGTAAGGATGATAATGATAAGGATGATGGCCATATGATTTCGGGGACCGTTTGGGCCTTAAAGTTTTCCTGACATTTGTCTTACAGGTGAGGAAAAACCCCGATAAAAATCTCACCCAGGAAAACTGCCCCGACCGGGGATAGAACCCGGGTCCGCTGCGTGACAAGGCAGCACGCTACCTCGAGACCACAGCGGTGGACAACATTTACTTATACAAGCGAATTGAACTGAACTTCGTCCTGACACAATTCATGAAGTTAAAGAATCAGTTGAGAAAATAACATTAAGGATAGATGACTTGAATAGTAGTAACTCTATATAAAACAATTATATATGTATATATTTGTGTGTGTTTGTGTGTGTGTGTTTGTATGTGTGTGTGTGTGTTTGTGTGTGTGTTTGTATGTGTGTGTGTTTGTGTGTGTGTTTGTATGTGTGTGTGTTTGTGTGTGTGCGTTTGTATGTGTGTGCGTTTGTGTGTTTGTATGTGTGTGTGTTTGTGTGTGTGTTTGTTTGTGTGTGTGTGTTGTTTATGTGTGTGTTTGTTTGTGTGTGTGTTTGTTTGTGTGTGTGTTTGTTTGTGTGTGTGTTTGTTTGTATGTGTGTTTGTTTGTGTGTGTGTTTGTTTGTGTGTGTGTTTGTTAGTGTGTGTGTTTTTTAGTGTGTGTGTTTGTTAGTGTGTGTGTTTGTTTGTGTGTGTGTTTGTTTGTGTGTGTGTTTGTGTGTGTGTGTGAGTGAGTGTGTGAGTGTGTTAGTGTGTGAGTGTGTTAGTGTGTGAGTGTGTGAGTGTGTGAGTGTGTGTGTGCGTGCGTGCGTGTAATTGATCCAAATGGAAAGGAGGAAGATAGAAAGACCAAAGAAAACCTGGATAGAAGATGTGCAAGCGGCTATGATTAACAGAGGATTGGAGGAAGATTAACGTTTAAACTCAGCTACTGACATTGTTCTCATGAAAATATTTGTCTCAGATCTTCATCGATCTTCCCTAGTAAACATCGTGCATGACCAATAAATGTCTCGTATCGCTCTAGTGGCCGCACTTTCTGTTTTATCAGAACCAAACTTGCATTTATTAATCAGTTTAAAAAAGGCCAAGGCCGAGTTCGTTAAATAGCAAAAATGGATCATTAGGTGCTGAAGTTCATCGGAAACGAATGTTTAAAAATCGCTCTAGGGGTCGAAATATTTCGATATTATGCAATGAAACACACTATATGCTATTAAAATAAAAAAGGAAGATATTCTCCAATTATCAGCGAAATCCAACCATCAGAACTGGGGACTTGCTGAAACCCGAGATTAAATATCGATACCTTTTGTGTGAAGTGGGATCAGATATTTAGTTTGTCTCGTTTATCAAAATAAATATAAATTTTACAAACCAGCAAAATTGGGCCACACATTTTAAGTGCTGAGTAGCCTAATTTGCTTAGTATATGTTGTTTCTGCGTGACGGACTTTTTCTTTTTAGAAATCTTAAACAATTCTGATTTTTGAATAGTTAATAAAAATTAACCAAATAATTTAGTGAATCATTGTTCTGTCCCCTTTGTTTGAAAATTCGCGAGCCGCTTATCGACTCGTGGGATTAGGAAACCTCCGTTTCTAGAAGTCTCAGTTGGAGAAAAATCGTCTTCGCGAATGATCACCGATCATTCCACAAAAAATTTATTGACCGCACTGACAGTTGAGAGTCAGTAATGGTCTAAAAGTGGACTCTTGAACTGAATTAGAAACCACATTTTGAAGTTATGTGAGTTGAACAACACTCAGTTCACCTACAGATGTTCCGAGATGAAGCCAAAGATTTAAACAAGAAGGTTAATATGTGATGGTATAAACAAAATTGGAGATGTTTGTCTAAAAGAGGTGTGAGGTTATTAAAGAATTTCCTGTCCCAACATTACTTCTACCACTGAAAATATATATTTTCTTGAGTAGGGCTAAAACAATTTCAGGACACTTTTACGCTGTAGACCCAACATGATGAAGCTCCTGAAGTACACTCTGCAAAAGGATCCCTCAAAAATCACAATTCCGTCAATAGTTGATATTAAACTGTAGAAGTCTAAAGTTACCAGGGCAGATTTTATATAAAATTACAGATTTTACTTATTACAGAAGAAGAGAAAATATACTGAATATAGATATATGAGAGCCCAACTTCTATTATACTCGCATGCAAATTTTAATTTCTCACCTGGGTTTCGAATTTAATATGTTAATGGACCTATTTCAGGTATGTGAAAAAACTATTAACTCACTTTTTCTCCATCGCGTAACCATTTTTAACAGTATGGGAAATAAAAAAAATACACTGTATTGCTCTCGGTTCTATAATTAACAGGTATCTAATATTAACCAGAACACATTTATTCATAAATTAATATTTTACTACTGTTCTTAATTGAAAGGTACAGAAAAATTAATTTTACCTCAACCCAATTCAATTTTAATTGAACAACATCCATAATTCTTAACCTTTTATGTTAAACTCTGGAGGCTGATGTATTCTTGACTAAACTGTATATTTTACTTTCTGACATTTTTAAAGCATAGTGCGTTTCCCGGAGACTATAATGACAGTTCAAACTCCATTTCGACAAATAGACGACTTACTTGGTTCTTTTCCCGAACCCTTCAATTATTCGCTTTCAAAATTACCCACGGATTTTTTTCTGTTATCTTCAAATGAATTAAGAGCTGTACTTTAAAAGCATGTTTTTTTAAAACATTTAAAGTTGTTGAACATTGGTACGTGATAGGAAATGCAGTTTTGAGAAATAAACATTAATTAGATAAAATTGTGAAAAAAAAATGAATGTGCTCTTATATTTATCGATACTATTAAAATTCATGGTAAGTTAGGTGTTAGTACACAGTAATATAATATTCGGTTAAAAACTATAAAATAGTTACCTTGCAGGTCCGTCATCTCAACTTAGGTTGTTTTATAACTCTGTAGGCCTTTTGGGACTAGTCCCATCATCAGCAGAATGCATTAGGTCCGTACTTTTTTACCCTTGTTGAAGCACTGACTTGGTTGTATTTTGTACAGAGGATTGTGTGGACTCGGTATGAAAACACACCCTGCTGATGATGGGACTAGTCCCTAAAGGCCTACAGAGTTATAAAACAACCTAAGTTTAGCAGGCGGACCTACAAGGTAACTACCTTATAGTTTTTAACCGTACATTATATTACTGTGCTCTTATATTTGAAAAACCTACATTATTGTTCCTCAAATACCGCTCCATGTCCTGCAAAAAATTAAAATACAACCCACGACTCGCATTCTTATGCCATATCTATGAACCAAGTAAGAGAACGCTAACAGATTATCCCATAATTGTATAAATATAGGCTTGATCCATATTTGGTTCGTCTTCCGGGCTTATAGGCCGTGGTCCGGTTGTCTTCATACTCGACGTTTCGTCTACTGCTGCGGTAGACCTCATGAGGAGATACTGCGTGCTCTCTGTTAACTCCTCAACAGTCGGCTGCGGACCACGGCCTATAAACCCGGAAGACGAACCAAATATCCCATAATTCTCTTTCCGCAGAGATAACTAAACAACAAAAATGTGTAAAATCTCACAATTAAAAGAAATGTTTGAGTTACCATCTTTCTCTTAAAGAAAAAGCTCTTTATCCTGTTAGTCGAAGTTATAAGTAAAGGTTAAATTTTATATGTGAATTTATATTGCCGTTTAAATTTAATTGTATATTTCTCAGTTCAGTTTCTTGTGGCTTTGTCCCTCTTTACAGAATGCTGAACAATGAAGACTGCTCGTTTTAATATTTCTAAATGACACACGTATATTTTAAAGCAAAATGTATCCTTAATTAACATGAAATATGTAATAAAATAGATAATTATAATCAGAGATACATCCATAGTAATTCTGTCCGAGGGCAGGTCTTTCACTGCAATCATAGCTTTTTCGTGCTATGCTTTGCAGCTTTACTAGAGAAATGTAGGTGCGGTAGCTTCCCGTTGCTTTCCACACCGGTGAAGGATTATGATGATTATAATGATAAGGATGATGATGATGGCTATATGATTTCGGGTACCGTTTGGGCCTTAAATGTTTCCTGACATTTGTCTTAGAGGTGAGCAAAAACCCCGATAATACCTCACCCAGAAAAACTGTCCTGACCGGGGATCGAATCCGGGTAGGCTGCGTGGCAAGGCAGCACGCTACCTTGAGACTACAGCGGTGGACATAATCAGAGATATAATTGTTATTACAAAATATAATTTTTACTACAAATAGCCCCTGTGACTATGTTTTGAGGGAGGTGAACTACACAGGCCTATCTCAGGGTAAGAAATACTGCGTATTTCCTGGAGTGGGCGAACCACAGTTTCCAGAGTTACACAGAGTTAGTTATATCAAATCTATCTCTATACCTGTACATCCACACGTGGAACAATAGTACTCCCTTGCGAGAGTTACTTAAGAAAGACAATCTCTAAACACGTATTTCCTGACAGATGTTAGAGAGTGAAAACGGGTTAGGTCTTTGATTTAAAGAGATATCTAATATGTAACTGAGGTATTACTTTCAATGGGAAATGTAGAGTAAATGCTACTCAGAGGCTCTAATTTAGGTTTGAGATGCTTTTATGAGTCCGATAATATAAATACTCTGGACCCACAGATTAATGCCTCTCCGGAGGATATGTTACTTGGATTTTTACACCCTAAAAATCCATCAATCCCAACTCGATTTGAATCCTTGACGCAAGGAACTTACCCCTTATATTACCGAGGCCAGCTATTTTAAATGGTATTTTAATGAAGTGATCCTAACTGAATGTTCAACATTAATTTATGAAATGTAAATATGGTTACACAATGAATAATGTTCCAAATACAGATATGGTTACTTAACCAAGTGCAATGGTCAGTTGATTTTCAGTTCCACATGTTTGCCGTTCAATTAGCCAGAGAGTAAACTTATACAATCATAACTGGCAAAATGTTAATTAATTCTTCCATTAACTAACTGGATATATACAAACAATATTCATTAATAAAGTACTTCCAATTTACGACAATAACGTAAATGCATTTAATATCACTCTAATGGAGGACAAAACATTACGAGTCTTAGAGAATAAACTCTGAGAATTTTTTTGGACCAATTATAGACAAACAGACCGAAGAATAGAGAATACAGCATAATAATAATAATAATAATAATAATAATAATAATAATAATAATAATAATAATAATAATAATAATAATAATAATAATGCTTTATTTTAGCTGGCAGAGTTAAAGCCATAAGGTCTTCTCTTCCACTCAACCAGTGAATAGCAGAATTATACAAAAATTACATAGGCCTATATATTACAATTTTAAGATTTTTTTTTTCAAATGTCCCAGGTTTGTCTTTCGACATTCCTGGTTTCTCTCCTGGCATGGCGTAATTGTAACCCACTTCTGAGGTTGGGGCGCCCAGAAGGCGGGGTTACGTTGCCCCGATGATATGATGGGTGATGATGATGATAGTGGTGCGCCAGGATAGTCCCTAATCCTATACTTAACCTAAGATGAATATGAATGATGATGATTGCAATGGCCATATGATTTCGGGGACCGTTTGGGCCTTAAAGTTTTTCTGACATTTACAGGTGAGGAAAAACCCCGATAAAAAACCTCACCAAGAAAAACTGTCCCGACCGGGGATCGAACCCGGGCCCGCTGCGTGACAAGGCAGCACGCTACCCCGAGACCACAGCGGTGGGCTTTTAAGATATTATTAAAGTACAAACTAAACAAAATACAATGATGATGTGATCTAATACTAACAAAAACATAGAATATAATAAAATTAAAATTATATAAAATAAAGTAAGTAGCTTCCTAGATGATTATTTATAGAATGCTCTATATACTAGTTGTTATGCAGTTAATGTTTTCATTGTGTCGAACTTACGATATTAGTTAATTTGGATTTAAATAATGATAGCGATTGACAGTCCCTGACATGACTGGGAATTGAGTTCCATGCTCTAGTCATAGATATTGTGTAAGATTCGAAGTATATACATATCCTGTGCTGTGGTATCAAAAGTAAAGAAGAGTATTGTGATTTTGTTCCTAAATTGTGATGAGCCGATAAATTTTAACATCGTGTTATTAAATAACTTGGTAAATATGTGTGCAGAATTTGGAATAGTAAGGTATGTAAAGTTCTTCTGTCATTTAGGCGTAGCCATGATACGGCTGAAATGAAGGAGAAACGTGGTCATTACGACTGAGATTGAATATAAATCGAATGTACGCATTATGAACACGCTGTAGTCTGTCAGATAGATCAGTTGTCAGATTAGACAGTAATATGTCGCAGTAGTCGAAGTGTGGCATTATAAGAGTCTGTACGAGTATTTGTTTTAATTTTGTAGGAAGGAAGTTTTTAAAACTATTTAGGGAGTGAAGAATTGAGAACACATCCTTGCAGGTACTCGTATTAATCACTTGGATTTTACAGTCTAGATGTTGGTCCATATAGATACCCAGATTTTTTACTACTGAGCTGTAGGGGATGTTTTTGTCATTTAGGAGAATGGTAGAGATATTTTCGTAATTTATAATGCTTTGGATTCGCTGATGTCCTATAATTATGCACTGTGACCTGTCAGCAATTAGATTAAGTCCATGTTTCCTCGACCATTGGGAAATTGAGTCTAAATCACTAGGTATTTATTTTGTCTAGTGTATCATGTACATCGTCAGGATGGGAGTGAATGTAAATTTGCAAAACGTCAGCTTATAGATGATGTCTAGTAAGTAAGTCTAGTGGCTACGTCGTTAATAGAGATAGAGAACAGAAGTGGACGCCACCCTTCAGTGACAGCCAGGATGAGGAAAGTTCTGCATTGGATACACATTGCTGGCGATCATGAAGATAGGATCCAAGTCAGTTAACAGCATTTTCCGAAAGATTCAGAGCGCGTAATTTTGCTATTAATATGTGTCAGTGTCAACAGTGTCGAAAGCTTTACTGAAGTCCAAGAGTGTAAATATTGTCAATGTGGCCACTGTCCATTGCTTCACGCGCATCTTCGGTTACTTTAAGAAGTGCGGTTACCGTACTATGGCCTGTCCTAAAACCTGATTGGTATGGTTCGAGTATGTTATGTGTGTTAAGGTAATCAGTTAATTGTCCATGAACAATGCGCTCCAAGGCCTTAGATAGGACTGGCGTTCGGTGGAGCCAGCAACTCATTCCATGAACAATGCGCTCCAAGGCCTTAGATAGGACTGGCGTTCGGTGGAGCCAGTAACTCATTTAATCAGTTAACCTACATTTATTACGGAAAGCCATTATATCGAAACAAGGGCCTGAATTTCTTGTACTATTTTTTTGTTTCGATTTGGGCGGTGTATATTGTCGCATTTATTCATTTCTGTGTGATTGTGTCTTCCTTCGTGCATTTAATCATCTTCTGTTTCTCCTTCCTTTTGGTATCAATTTCTTTACTTATTCCCATTATTCTAGAGATCCTCTACTAGTAAAGACCTTTACCCAATAACTGCGTTAAAAATATCGAATTACATTTCAAATCGCATTTTTGTTCCAACTTTACCTGTTTAGGCAATGTATCTTTCTTTTGTGTACACTTTAACTGGTGAAAGTTCAGAACTTGAAATTTGTGACGGAAACAATGAGCAGTTGAGCGTGTCTACTCTCAGGTACCTAAACATATTGACGGCTAATTACTTTTTTATAATTGTAAGGGGTTCAACTGCTAACCCTTGACTATATGGCGTTGTAATGACAGGTAATTCAGTGTCTTATGCTAGTTTATATATATTCGTCGAACTGTGGTGGAAACTAATCATGCATACCTGTAAGTTATTATACTGGGTGTACATAAAGGATATAGCGATTTTAAAGGTGTTTAATTATACTTTAACTAACTATGCCGCACATCCTCTTTATAGATTATAAGAAGGCCTTTGAAAAAGTGTCTAGACCAAATTTATGGAACATACTAAGTGAAAAAGGAATTTCATTACACTTCATAGCTGTAATTAAGAAAGAGTATGAGAAACCAAAAATAAAAATAAATCAAAGGGAACCAGTACATATAACAGGAGGAGTTAGACAATGTTGTCCACTATCAACCACTCTTTTTAACATTTATTTCGACATGATAAGATCATGGAAGCAAATGACGATTGGGGCAATTAACTTAGGAAATATTGTAATAAAACAGTAGCCTTTGCAGATGATCAGAATTTAATAGCAAAAACAGAGGACGAACTACAAAGAACTATATATAAACTAAATGAAATATCAAAAAGATACAACATGGAAATATCCTTACAAAAATAAAATACAATGGCCTTCAAGAGTGCTCATCCAGTTCGGGCAAAGATAATATTAGTAAATAAACTAATAGAACAAGTAGTATGATATAACTTCCTAGGTTGCGAAATATCATACACAGCGGAAACAGATATAAATAACAAACTAAATAAGTTTAATTATATAACGAGAACACTAAAAAGAACTTTGAAAAATAAAGCCAGGAAAGACTCTACAATGAAATTATATAAGACAATGGCAGTGCCTATTATTACTTATGGATCCGAAACATGAACAGATATGTTTCTCGTTATTGCGCTGTTGTTTGTGCATGAGTGAAACCATGGCGAAAAAAAAAATATCTCACTGAAGAATGACAACACAACAATCTGCCTTAATACAAGCTACTGAAATGAGATTCCTCAGACCAATAGCGGGATATCAAGGAACAAAAAAAATAACATAACACAGAAATAAGACAACTATAAGTAGAGGAATTAAAGACAAAATTAGAGAAATACAGAACAAACTGGAAAGAACACTTGGCAAGGATAACTGAGAATAGAACACCAAAAGCTGCATACAACTATTCAACACGAGGAAGAAGAAGTTCGGGAAGACCAAGGAAAAGATGGAAAGAACAGCAATTTGGAGCCGGAACAGGCTAGAAAATAAGCCTAAACCGTGAAGAAGAAGAAGACTAACTATGACAAAAACTAATCTCATATTAAATTATAGAATAACGTCTCCAGTGTACATTATAAGTTCATAAGTGTTCAATGCGAGCCCCGTTTGTTACATGACACACATCCAACCTATAGGCTAATTCTTCCCATACATTAATAAGCATGTCTGGATTGATGGCAGCAACAGTTTCTCGAATCCTGACTCTCAACTCGGGCAGGTTAGCAGGCAATGGAGTCACGTAGACTCTGTCCATTACAAAACTCCAAAGAAAAAATCGCATGGGGTGAGATCCGGTGATCTAGGAGATCACTGGAGATAAGCCCTGTCATCTGGACCATGACGACCATCCAGTAATGACAGGGTGGAAGGACTTACGAATACGCTTATATATTCATCCATACCGTTTATAAAGCCTAATGATTATGCTGACTTTGCGCTTTAAATGTTGCAGCAGCAAAATTCTCCTCAGACACTCTTGGTCGTCCCACACTTTTGCTTTTACACATACTACCGGTCGTTGCGAACTGATTATGCCATCCACAGATGTTGTTGGCATAGGGGGATCACGATTAAACTCCCTACGAGACACACATTGAACTGTCACAACTGATTTACAACTCTCAACTCAAAACACATAACGCTTTCTGTTGAAGAGTTGCCATCTTTGTTTAATTGTTGCCATATAAACAAAAAAAAGCTATCCGCTCACGTACACAACTAAAACTATATTCTTCCCGGTTTCACTTCAGTCTACACACAACGTTCTACGCCTCATCTGAATGATAATAGTATTACTGAAATTACTATATTCTTTTATATATACACATTCTATAATATGTTTTGTATAAACTGCAAAGGTTTAAACAATTTCTACTGACTAATATTCCCATTCTTTTATTAACAATATTAAATTAATTAAACCATTACAACTTATAGGATCATATCATCTTCTTCTTCAAGGTATGGGCATGTTGGCCTGTTCCGCTCCCCGCAGTACAATATTTTACAGGTCGTCTTTCCATTGTCAATTTAAGAGTTGCCGTAATTAAATGGTGGTATATACCAGGCGCGGGCGTCTAGATATTCAGTGTGAGTGTGCCTCTCATTTATATGTTTCGATCCCTTAGTTGCAAACATAAACGGTAGAATTAGTAAAATAAACACACTTCCGCACGAAACTCGCTCCCCGAACTACCGATTTTCTCTGCTTCTACGGAAGCAGTTGGTGTTATCAAAGGAGTGGCACAGGAATGACAAACGCATGCGCGGAAGTAGAATGCAAGCGAGAGCGACCGGGAATACAGTACTGTAGAAACTTTTTCCCATGAGCAGTGACCAGTCTTCATAAGCATAATAATGTTAACAATGACTGTGAAAGCTAAACAGAATGTATTAAGTAAATTATCATAAGTAATGCCACCAGTGATTTCCAATTTATCTAGGGAATTTGGAAATTGAGAGTGGCATTTGTTAGGACTATTTAACGAATAAAATTAAGCTGTTTACTCACAAATCATTGTTTAACTATAGATGTTTTAAAATATGTATGTATTTAATGTAAACGGCGATGTTTGAAAACAAATCAGAAATGTGAGGTTATGTTCATTCATTGAAACTAGATCATATTATTTGTTGCCAAATAAGATCGCAATATTGTAAGAGTGTAACCAAGTGGAGAAATAATGAACACATCAAACTATATATCATAACCAACATTACGGGTTATTCATTTATTTTTTTAGTAAACAAGTCAGTAAAATCAAGGAATATTTTCATTATTTGCTATTTTCAATGTATTTGTTGGAAAAAATAATGCTTTGACCTGTTCAGAATATTAAAAAGGAGGAGCTTTCTTTATCACAAAAGCAGGAGCTGATAAAGAGAAATCGATAAAGGGCGAGGTGAAACACGACTGTCATTGGTTGTAAAACAAAATTCATTGAAACGTGATTGGCCATTGACTAGCATTTGTTTCATGAGTTAAATAGTCAATGTAATTATTTTGGTATAGATTGAAACTTTATCTTTAAAATAGTGAAAGATTTTCATTCATTTATATCTCTATTACTTTTCGAGTTGTATTTAAAAATGTGCAATGTTGTCACTCGAGTGAGCCCTTTAATTTTAGAAGGTACCTACATCTTCGGTAAGTTTGTCGCTTGTTTTCCGTAACTTCATTTTTTCAATACGGTTTCCCTGATAATTCCCAACTTTTTCAAGATATTGAGATGAAATTTTGCATGTACATGTAGTTTACAGAGATGAACAAAATATACTACAATTTGAACCGAAAGTGCCTTTCTGCGGTTCAGTATAGTATCTTTGTTCTCCTCCCTACTACAGAACATTTGTGAACTATGCCAATGTCCTCTTTTCCGTGTGGCTAACCCTTCCCTTTTCATCCTTTCTACCGCGCATCTCTACAGCGCATATCCCCCCTATTTGCGAACCTTTATAGGCAGTGTACTCTTACCGAACATCATCATTCGATCAGCCTAGCAAGTGGCGTTTAGTTATTTGAGAACGGATTCAAATAGTGGAATCCGAGTCTAGTTCACCATGCAGTTGAGAAATTAATATGGTGGTCTACAAATATAGACAAGTTGATTAAGACCGAGAAGAGGTCGATTCTGAGTTCGTCCAGCTATGTACGGAAGAAGGCATTCCTAAAAAGCTTGGACATGTGTGTGACTGTGGCATTATGTGTGGTATGGTATTTATTCAGTTATTTTTCTTTTACAAGCTATGCTTGATTGAGTGATCAAGAATATCTTCTTTTGTTATTAATTTATTAATTTACTCTTTTATCGACTTGTTTATATTAAAAGCTTATCTTTTATACAACGCCCCTTTGTTATTATTCAAGTATAGTAGTTGCTCACTATCCTGTAACAAAATCACTCCCTGTACGCATTTAAGAAATAGTATCTATATTTGTATGTACGTTCATCAGGGAAAGAAAGATGAATTAATAGCCGCCTTTCATGGGCCCGAGGCAGGCTGCTTTCTTACTGATAACATCTTTGAATGTCAGGACCACATTGATAAATACAGCATCAACAAAACTAGATCCCGGACAAATGGTAGCAAGAGCGTGTTTATGGTTTAAGGGTTCTCTCGTCCCCCCCCTGCACAAAGTGGTAGCAGTACTGTGGTTCACTTACCCACAAATGGTAGCTTGCAGCGTGGTTTTGGGTTCACTTACCCACAAATTAGTAATGTAACTGTTATATTTTAGTTTAAAAAATATTTTAAAAAGAAATTTTAACAGGAATGAATATGATGCATTAATGTGAAATGAAAACTAATATATTTACACTCTACATAATAAAACAATTGTATATTTTGTAGCTACAATATGAAGGAGTAACCTAAAACGAAAATCATTAAAATATATTGAATTGTAAGAAAATTATCAGGGAAACGGCAAGACAATGTAAAAAATTCAGCTGACATTTTGAATATGTAATTAACCATAACGACTGATGTTAGATTGTACCTAAGTACACAAACATGCTCACATTATCATATGGATATCACATACCAAATTTCATTTCTGTAACCAGCAATGTTGCTGAGAAAGAAAAATGAAATATGCCATATTTTTGATGGCTGAAGGTGTTGGTCCCCCTTTAAATATGTATTTGGTACTGTAAATAAAATGTACTCCGGCTGCACTAAATGTGGTATTTGGAATTTAAATAAATTTATTTATATGCGATATTCTGAAAGACAATTATAAATTATAATAATAATAATAATAATAATAATAATAATAATAATAATAATAATAATAGCTTTATTTTACCTGGCAGAGTTAAGGCCTTAAGGCCTTGTCTACCACTCAACCAGGTTTAAAAAAAAATACAAACAAAAAATAGTCTTAAATCTAAATTACAATATATATATATATATATATATATATATATATATATATATATATATAAATATAAACGATTACAAGTTATGAATACAATACAATTAATATTTATAATGTATTTTGATTTACTCTAAATTTAACGAATTAAATATATATGTACAATATATATATAAAAAAACAGGAAAAGATTAATGACATAGTATAAAATTAAATAAATAGAGAAAAATTAATTATTAGACAACAGGTAACTGTATAAGCGTAACTTAAAGGTACCAAGTGTGCGGCAACCCCTGATCTCTTGAGGAAGGAGATTCCAGGAGCGGGCAGAGGCTACTGTGAAGGAAGTAGAATAGGAGGAAGTGCTATGAAGAGGAATTGTTAGCAGACTGCTATCTTGTGATCTAGTGTCAATATTGTGGTAAGAGGATAACTTCTCAAATCTAGACGCCAGGTAAGTAGGGATGTAGGAATTCAGAAGCTTGAAAAGTAGTGAAAGAGAGTGCAATTTACGTCTGTCAGTAAGACGGAGCCAAGAGAGGTTATTAAAGTGTTCGGAAATATGGTCATAACGGCGGATATTGAAAATGAATCGAACGCAAGCATTATGAACACGCTGCAGTCCCTGCGACAAGTCATAGTTTAGATCATTATATATAATGTCACAATAATCGAAGTGTGGTAACACAAGATTCTGCACAAGGATTTGTTTTAACGAAACTGGGAGAAAATTCTTTAAACGTCTAAGATAATGTAAGATGGAGAAAGTCTTTTTACATATGTGTTTCACTTGTGTTTGCCAGGTTAAATTTGCGTCTAGATGTAGTCCAAGATCTATTACTGAAGAAGAATAAGGGATAATTATATTATTTATAGTAATGTTTGGTAGTGTAGATATGTCAAAGGTTGTAAGCAGTCTTTGTTGTCCCATTAGAATTACTTGTGACTTGTTAGGATTTAGATTTAGACCGATACTTGAAGACCAGTTAAAGATGGATATGAGATCGTCATTCATTTTTGTCAAGCTGTTATAGAGAGAATGAGGAGGTGAATGTAGGTAAATTTGGAGATCATCAGCGTAGAGGTGATAACGGCAGTGCTTTAGTACAGTTGGCAAGTCATTTATGTAGATTGAGAAAAGAAGAGGTCCGAGAACACTGCCCTGGGGGACTCCAGCCGGCACGTTGCGCCAAGACGAAGATCTAGAGTTTAATTAAACGTATTGTTGACGACCGTGCAGGTATGAGTCGAACCAGGATACAGCGCTGTCAGACAAGTGTAGGTGCTTGAGCTTTATCATAAGTAAGTCGTGGTCTACTGTGTCAAAAGCTTTGCTGAAGTCAAGTAAGGTTAAAGGAGTAAATTGACGTCTGTCCACGGCTTCACGAATATCTTCAGTAATTTTTAGCAAAGCTGTGGTTGTGCTATGACCATATCTAAAGCCGGATTGATAAGGATCAAGGAGGTGATTTTCTTGGATATATTCAGTCATTTGCTTATGTACAATATGTTCCAGGGCTTTAGATAATGTCGGAAGGATGCTAATCGGTCGGTAGTCATTACAGTTAGTAGGTGTACTTATTTTTGGTATAGGCCGAACTCTAGACTGTTTCCATACAGTAGGGAAGATAGAAGTTATAAGGGAAGCATTAAAAATATGAGTCACTGTGGGTAGTATAATGTCAATGATTTTATTTAGCATTAAAATGCTGATGTTATCTGTTCCTTGTGCATTGGATTTAATCCGCTTGAGTGCTTTTTTAACGTCTATAGGCGAAATGTCGTTAAAGTAAAATTTATCTCTTCCTATATGGGGGGATGAGGATAAGTCTTTAAGAGTGTCTATTTTAGTCTTGTTGTCGGGAGGTGTCATGGGTATTGAGGTAAAATGTTCATTTAAGTCATATACAGAAATGTCTATAGAGTCAGTTGAGGGATTCAACTGTCTAAGTCCCATTGCACGGAGATTTCGCCAAGTGTCCCGTGCACTTATTTCAGGTCCGATTATACTGTGGGCGTGTCGTAGTTTGGCATTGCGTATAGTTTGTGTAGTTGTGTTTCTAAGTTGTTTGTACAGTTGCCAGTTCTCGTCATTTTTATGTCGTCTGTATGTTCGTTATGCTTTGTCTCGTTTTGACATAAGTTCACGTATTGAGTCATTCATCCAGGGTGCAGGGGGGCGGGAAAATCGTCGGGTTTTTACTGGTGCATGTCTATCAGATAGTTGTAGTATCAGTGTATTAAATGTGTCTACTTTTTCATCAACTGATCTAAGATTCCATATTGTGTACCAAGGTAGTTCTAAAGCGTCTGATTTTAGTTTAGTATCGTCTATGTTTTGTAAATTTCTGTACGTAATCAATTTAGAGCGTCTTTTAGGACATTGGAGTGAGTATTCTACGAATACAATGTCATGAGCAGATATGCCGGGAGCAGGAATTTGTCCATATGACAGTACTTTCTGTGGATGTGTAGTCACTATTAAGTCCAGTAGAGTGTCGGTATTAGCAGTATGATGTGTGGCAGAGAAAGGAACAATTGTCATATTTAAGCTTTGGAACATATTTTTAAGTTGTATGGCTGGTGAGTCAGTCTGAAGAAGATTTGTATTAAAATCGCCTGCGACAATAACGTGTTCATAATGAGGTAATGAATCGTTCAGAGCGTTTTCTAGATCCGAAAGGTGCCTTATTTTTGGAGGTTTGTATACAATGCATAAGAGACATTTTTTTAGACTGGCTTGAATTTCTACGAATAAGAACTCGGGGCGAGCGGAATATACAGAAGGGGACTTGTGGACAATTCTTGGATTAAGCTCATTTGATATAAAGGCACAAACTCCTCCACCCCTTTTATCTATCTTGTCATTTCTGAGCAATGTATATCCGTCTAGGTGAACAAGGGACGAAGGTATGGAAGGGGTCAGCCAGGTTTCCGAAATTAAAATGGCGCTCAGTCCAAGAGATGAAAATATGGTTTCAAACTCATCAAAGTGGGACAGAATGCTTTGTGAATTTACGTGAGCGATTTTAAGTGATGATTTATCAATAGAAAATGCATTCTTAAGTAGACTAGTAGTATTTGTTGTTGGAGGGGATGGTTGGGATTGAGGAATGTTGCTACCTGCGTTAAAAGTTGTCTGCACAATAAGAGGGTGATTGGAGAAGGTGAGTGAGTCAGAGGTTACAAACAAGTCTTCATTTGTCAGCTCAATGTTGCCAATAGCAGAAAGTAAAAATAAACTATGTACTGTAATAACTCTAATAAAATTAAAATAATTTAGCTAAACAAAGAACTTAAAAAATTAAAATAAAACAAGTAAGTTGTCCTAAATAAAAAATAATAAACTTAAAACTTACCTAAATTAGAAATAAATTAACAATATAATTGTTAGCAAAGAAAAGACAAAGTAAACATATTTTACACTCAGGTCCTATCTAGTTGATATCCGTAGAAGATCTAATTTTGCGTTTTTCGCCATTTACTTTAGCTATGACGGCACCGTCCATTGTCCATACATTTTGAATACCGTATTTCTGTATACTCTCTTGTAGCAGGCGATAGCGACACTTCGTTAGGTCCTCGCGAACAGTGACCCCACTTCCTTTCAACTTTTTCTTGCTTAGAAAAACTTCACTGCGCTTGCGGTAACTAACAAATTTCACTATTATAGCCCGCGGTCTTTCAGCATTACTAACACCAACACGGTGACTTCTGTCAATGTCAGTCACTGATAAATCGACACCGATTTTTTTGGCCACCTCGATGGCTTTCTGGTCAGTGTCTTCTCCGGCCTCTTCTTTTACACCAAAAATCCTGAGGCATTGACGTCTCTGGTATTGTTCTAAGTCGTCTATTTTATTTTCCAACACCTCAATCTTTCTGTCTTTTTCATCGAGGGTCTTTTTCAGATCCTCAATTACTTTAGTGTTGTCCTGGATGGTCTTCTGCAGTTCCGCCACTACCTGGTCCCGCAACATGGACACAAACACCTGCAGAGTGCCGGGATCCTGTAGCGCCTCTTTCACCACACGTTTCACAGCTTCCTCCGTAGAACTTGTCGAATCGTTGTTAGAATTACGTGTGTTTTTACCCATGTTGTTAAATGTACACACTTTTGACACTAACTAATATAAATTTAAACTTAATCTCACTACGAATATACAACTTTAGCAATGAAATAACGAAGGCACCTGCTGAAAAATAACTTAAAACCTCTTTAGCTATGAAATAACGAAGGCACCTGCTGAAAAATAACTTAAAACCTCCTTTCATCTACTAATAAATTAAAGTCAGAAAATAATTGATCAGCAAGGAATAAATTATTATTTTGTATTTATATAAAATTGTTATATGGTCAATTGTACATTAATTAAATTTACGACGTTTAGAAAAATGTTAATATTTGCGTACACATGTTAAAGTTATAGTAAATAAAATTATGTATAATAACCATTCAAGTTCAGGGAATAGCAATTTGCTCATTGAGAAATTAATTTTAAACAAACGGCTACTTTTTAAAAATACGATAAATTGACATATCTATTTTTATTTAATTACATTATATCAAACTTTGATCTAAAATTTATTTTAGATGTTCAGTGCTTTCATAATGTTTCTTACTTACTTACTTACTTACTCACTGGCACTATCGAACCCGTAGGTTCATGGCCGAGCGGACGTAAGCTCTCCATACATCCCTATCCTGAGCTAATCCTTTCCAATCATTCCCTGTATAATCTACTTCCCTCAAATCATAGTTCATGTTATTCTCCCACCTCATTCTTGGTCTACCAACTGGGCGTTTTCCCTCTGGCTTTCCTACAAGAAGCTTCCATGCAAGTCTTTCATTCCCCATACGTGCAACATGTCCCATCGCAGTCTACGAGACTTAACTGTTCTTATTATATCTGGCTTCCTATATAGACCATGTAGTTCATTGTTATGTAGTTTTCTCCATTCACCTGTCTGTTCATCTCTCTTTGGTCCAAAAATTTTCCTAAGTTTTCATAATGTTTCACTATATATATATATATATATATATATATACAACCGATTTCATGTGGAATGTGCCTTAAAAAGTTTTATAGATTTATATATCAGATGATAAACGTTTATTCGTAAAGGAAACAATTGCTTTGGCTATTGAGAAACGTACGGGTACGAACATGCAGCAAATATTTCTTATGTGGTATGAACACTACAGGACTTAATCATCCGTACTGACTATGAGAATGCCAGGACTTCTCATTCTCGGGCTATTGTTGCAGGTACACGATAATCTCGTTAACGTATTCTCTTTCAGTCGCTGTCGCTTACGAGAGCGAGTGATAGTACCACAGAGTTTCACCGCCTTTAATAAACGGCATGGAGTCTGATCAATGGGGAACAATGCACTTTACGTCACTAGTTCATTTCTAATACAGGATACGCATTTTGAAAGACACGCCACTTAACTGGTTTGCAGTTTCTCTTATCTGTAGTCAGTACGGTAATGTTTGTGTGAGCACAGCGGCGCTTTGAGAATACACAACACCCAACTCTGGTATGTACTGTACTATGAGTGAAAGAAAGTCTCCGCGCAGGGATCACGCCTAGTGCGGAATGTGGGGTGTTGAGTTTATATGCAGATTAATTCTTGGAATGTCATAGGCTGCTGATGATGTGGCGATTGTTGTACCGTTTAATTACACATCTTACTCACTGGCACTATCGAACCCGTAGGTTCATGGCCGCGCGAACATAAGCTCTCCATACATCCCTATCCTAAGTTAATGTTTTCCAATCATTCCCTGTATAATCTACTTCCTCAAAATATAGTTAATGTTCTTCTCCCACGTCATTCTTGGTCTACCAACTGGGCACTTTCCTATTGGCTTTCCTAGAAGAAGTTTCCATGTACGTATTTCATTCCCCATATGCGCAACATGTCCTGCCCATCGCAGTCTACGAGACTTAATTGTTCTTATTATATCTCGCTATCTATAAAGACCATGTAGTTCATTGTTATGTAGTCTTCTCCATTCACCTGTCTGTTCATCTCACTTTGGTCCAAAAATTTTCCTAAGAACTTTATTCTCAAATACTCGTAATCTCCTTTCCTCCCTTAAAGTAAGAGTCCATGTTTCACACCCATATAATATAACTGGTAGAATAATAGTTTTATATATTTTCAGCTTAACGTTTTTTGAAAGGAGTTGGGACATCAAAAGTCTCTGTAATGCATAATAGCATGCATTTCCAGAATTGAGCCTATGTTTAATTTATTTGTGCATCTCATTCCTATTTGTGATTATTATTCCTGGGTATTTGAATTCAGCAACTTCCTCAAAATTTCCCTCATTTGTCATTAGCTGTCCATTTCCATTATATAATGAATTTCTACGTGTGACCATATATTTAGTTTTAGTGATATTTACTTCCAGTCCTAATTTCTTAGTGTTACTCAACAGTGTGTGCGTGTTGGCCTTTAGTATCTCCTCGCTATCGGCCAATAATACAACATCATCAGCATAAACTAACAGCTTATTAATACCATTGAGTTGTAAGCCTTCCTCATTATCTAAAGATTTAATGGCATGCTCTAGTACAAAATTAAATAGTAGAGGAGATAGTGCATCTCTTTGCTTCAACCCATTCTGGATTTCAAAAGTGTCTGAAAACTGTTTGCCTACACGCACCCTACTCTTTGAGCCATTTATATCATTTTCGTCTTCGTTTGCCACATTGTCATCTGAAGATTCCAGTACTTCAAATCTGTTAACAATTTTTATTTGGTATTCTTGCCGCATTTCATCATTTTTTAAGTTTTTTAATTCAAATTTTACAGAATCATCTTCAGCGATTGTTCCTCTCATAAGCGATAGTC
The DNA here is from genome assembly GCA_030220185.1 of Diploptera punctata. Taxonomy (NCBI): domain Eukaryota; kingdom Metazoa; phylum Arthropoda; class Insecta; order Blattodea; family Blaberidae; genus Diploptera; species Diploptera punctata. Next base: position 38,605 of record JASPKZ010007656.1, on the reverse strand, counting down.
GTTGTCTGATTTTCACTCTGACCAGATGATAATCCGAATTGCAGTCTGTCCCTCTAACTGATCAAACATCGATGATGCTACTGTGCCAGCGTTTGTCTACTAATACATGATCTATCAGGTTCCGAGTTTTTCTATCTGGGGACATCCAGGTGTATTTATGAATATCCTTATGCTGAAATGTTGTGCTCTTAACAATGAGATTCTTTGATGTGGCAAATGTGACTAATCGAACACCGTAGTCGTTACTATCTTCATGAATACTGAATTTGCCTATTGTTGGTTTGAATATATCTTCCCGCCCCACTTTTGCACCTAAGACAATTTTCATATGATATCGTTGTATCAAATAAGCATTCTAATTCTTCATAGAACTCATCCTTGATCTTGTCATCTTTATCTTCTGTGGGGGCATGTACATTTACAATTATGAAATAATGTCGTTTACCCTTTAGAATTATGTATGATGTCCTATCGCTAACAAACTTAATATCTCGGATAGCGGATAGGATCCTCTTTCTGACTAAAACCCCGTTCAAAATGCAGGTCTTTTTGCACCCGCATAGTATAATGCAAAGCTTCCTGATTCCTGACTACCTTCTCCTGGCCACCTAACGTCCAAATAAAGCGACTATATCAATGAGCGATATATCTAATTCCCGCGTTAGTAGCGCTATTGTATATCCTAACATTCCATGTTCCTAGGAACATGTCCCTGTGTTTGAATACAAATACTCAAATACTGCTCTACTAAATATTGCGAAGACATACGCGAAGCTGCTGATAATCGAATACTTATCATTCTTACATTACTGGACTTCAGTAAAGCATTCGAGACGGTAGACTGGAACTTATTGTTGCATAAACTTACAAACCTCTTACTCTCTGATAGTGCCACGCAATGGTTCAATTCCTACCTTCCTGAGCGCCAGCAATCTGTTGTAGGAAATAATAAATTATGTTCTTCTTGGTCGTTCTGTAAAGCTGGAGTTCCACAGGGTTTCGTGCTTGGTCCTTTGCTTTTTTCAATATACATAAATGACATATCCAACTACCTAAAGCATTGCAAACATAATTTATTTGCGAACGAGATGCAAATTTACATCCACACAGACAAATACTCTCTAAATGAAATTAACGAAGATCATGACTCACTAGTGACTTGGTCAGTTAAATGTGGACTGCAGTTAAATCCTAGAAAGTCAAATCAATCATTATGGTCACCAGAGACTATTATCTACAATTAACCTAAACCCAGTCTCGCATGTATCACTTAATGGAGTTCAAATCCCTTATAGTACAAATTCTAGGGGTATTTATAGACAACAACTTATATTGGAATACACAATTAAACCATACTTGCAAAACAGTCTTCTCAATAATACATTCATTAAATCGCGTAAGAAACTGTCTGCCATTCGCTCTCAGGAAAATGTTACTAGAAATACTTGCAATGCCCTATTTTGATTATAGTGATACTCTTTTTACAGACTTAAATATTATTTTCACTCCACTTCAACGTGTTCATAATTCTTGTGCACGTTTTATTATTTGTATTCGCAAATTTGACCATGTTACACCGTCCCTGGAACAATTATCGTGGCTTCGTCTAAGAGATCGTAGGACTGTCCATTCCCTATCCTTTCTCTATAAAACACTTCACATTATCGCCTAATTATTACCACGCTGCTTTATCAGACTATCCGACACAAATAATCTTGACACTCGATCCCATCAGTACATTGTCCTTTATATCCCTCCTCATCACATTGTGTATTATTCATTATCTTTTACAGTCTCACTTTTCAAAACACGGAATTCCCTTCCGACCTATGTCAGAGACTGTCAAACTATAACATCCTTCAAAAACAAACTTAAGAATTATTTAATAACAAACTAACTTAACAACCTCATTGATAGAATTATTTTAAAAATTCATAAATTTAATTATTTATGAAAATAATATTAACAAATATTTCCGTTTGTTTAAATATTGTATAACCTTAAAATTGGTTTCCTACATCTTATTATTTTTCTTTTGTTTTTTATATAAGCTCCTACATTAGACAGTCTACCAACAATTTAATTTATCTTGCTAGAATACATTTTATCAATAGTTTTGATCTTAATTTCACTATCATTAACTGGTTGTATTATAGATGATAATATAATATATATTATCTTATTAGTCAAATCTTCATTTAGTATTTATTATTATAGTTATTCTGATGTAATATATGTTTGTCCTGATGAGTTGAAGAGATGGCCACATTGCCTTAACTCCAAATAAAAATAGATAAATAAAACACTGAACTTTGTCACTGCTATTACTTACAATGATTAATTTAGTTTTCCTTCCTTATGCTTTTCAGGGATATCTTAATGACATCGCATATATAACTGAATTCATTGATTTTGTTTTGAATATCTACATTCCTTATATACGAAATGCTGCCGGCGAGGTAACCGAAACTATTAATTTGTTCTTTTATATTTCCTTCCAAGAAAATTATAGCTCTAATATTATTTCGGTCCTCTAAATGATAAAATATTTGTTTTGTTAGCTGAAATTCTCTAATTAAAATTCTTACTTATATTATTTAATTGGAATAAAGCCCTCTATGTGTCAACTACTCTACTAAATGTGATAATTTTTATTATTATTATTATTATTATTATTATCATTATTATTACTATTATCATGATGATAATGATGATGATTGTTATTATTATTATTATTATTATTATTATTATATTATTATTATTATTATTATTATTATTATTATTATTATTATTATTATTATTATTATTATTATTATTATTATTATTATTACTCAAAAGAATGCCAGAGCAAAGATTGCCTAAAATAATTACGGAATGGATCCCAATGAAAGGTGGAAGAGAAAAAAGACCGAAGAAAACTCGGATAGAATGGGTACAAGCAGCTATGAATATCAGAGGATTGGAGGAAGATCAATGGATGGACAGAGAGGAATGGCGTTTGGTTTCTGGAAGACGGCGGCAGCTGCATGATACCGGTTGATTATAATTATGATTATTATTATTATTATTATTATTATTATTATTATTATTATTATTATTATTATTATTATTATTATTATTATTATTATTATTATTATTATTATTATTATTATTATTATTATTATTATGTTAGCAGAAATGGACTATTGGAAAATATCTGCTAGGATATAAAAGATAATTTTTCTTTTTCTAATGTCACCAGGTTTTCTTTTATGACATTTCTGGTTTTCTTCCCTGGCATTGCCGTAATTGTATCCCACTTCTGAAGTTGGGGCGCCTAGAAGGCGGAGATACGTTATCCCGATGATATGTTGTGTGATAAATGATAATGAAACATCAGATGAGTTCTTAACCTAAACTTAACATAAATTCCAGACCATGGGCAACCACAGGAATAATTCCCTTTAAGTAAAAAATCTTATGGCTTGATCGGGAATCGAACCCGGGACCTCATGAACAGTAGTGAGAAACGCTGACCACTACCCGATGAGCCTGGTCATGAAAGAGAACATGAATGTACAAAACTCAATTTTAGAATTTATCCAAGAAAAGCAACTAAAATGGTACGGGCATATTAGGCGAATGGAGGATGAAAGATTACCAAAAAAATAATGGAATGGACACCATTAGGAATGAGATGGAAAGGGCGACCAAATCTCACGTCTATCCAAGGGATTAGGAAACTTAGAAGGACTGGGAAATAGAGGAAGAAATCTGTTATAATACAGACAAATAGAGGAAAATTATAAAGCGAAAATGAAGACAAATCATTGGTGCCGGAAAAATGTATCAACATTTTTAAAACCGGAAATATATTACTATTATTATTATTATTGTTATTATTATTGTTATTATTATTATTGTTATTATTATTTTTATTTATTTCTTTAATTTTCGTATAATACCGTACTAAATGAATTTTATTATGTTTTCCCCCCATTTATACTGTGTTTAAAACAACTATGTTCACAATTAAAGCAAAAATATTATTTTGTGAAGGGATCGAAACGCATTAAGACTAAAACGTCTTTCATAATTTTGAGTAACTAATTTTGAATGTAATATACTATTTGTTTAATTAAATTCAGGATATCAAGTTCCAGGATTCACTACTTTCTTTTTGAACAGCTCTTGTTCTATAGGAGTTGTTCGTCTTTTGTCTTTCTTTAAACATTTTTTTGACATAATACAATGGAGCAAATTATCTCTGAGCGCCCAAAACTGTTGTGTTTTACCCCAAAAGAAAGTATTATATTATAACATTTGTACCAAAGAAATAATTTAAATTCTAAACAAATTACTATAAATAAAATTCAAAATGCTGTTTTTAAATAAATAAATTCAGTAAATATTATTCCTAGAAGGATGAAATCCTTCAACCCGCCACCACGAATACCAGCCCCTGTTTGCTATCGTACATATAAATTGAAATGGCGATGACGTAATAATAGTTTATTTGTTAAGTGACGTATATGTATATAGTTAGATGAATAGAACGTCTGGGTTCTCGAGTGTTCAAGTTGAACACTTCAAGATGCTGTGTGTTTCAACTCTCGAGAGGATGAACATGCAATTAGATACTATTCTCTAATCGATTATACGAGATCTCAGTGCAATAACTCGCTATGGGCACAGTTCCTAACTTTATCGACAGACTCTTGTCTCTACCAGTATCGACATCAGTGGATTAAGGGTTAAGTTCGTTGTCTCTTGTCCACAGGGTCAAAGTTTCAAATCCCGCTGAGGTCGATGGATTTCTTAAGATGGAAAAATCCAACGGATAAGTATTCCGGGAGATAATTAAGCCTTGGGTCCCGAGTCTGAAGATTTTAATATTCTGAAATGGGTATTCCTATAGAAGGAAAAATACTGCATTCATTGTTGTTTGCAGATGATCAAATTATTTTTGCAGGGGATGAAAATGATATGAAATATGTGATAAATAAACTAATGGAAGAATATAAAAAATGGGGACTGAATACAAATTTACATAAAACAGAATATATGTGTTTGGGAAAGGTTGTGGATGACCTCATACTTGAAACAGGGAAAATAAAAAAAATGTGCATTTTTTAAATATCTTGGGTCAATAATTACAAGTTTAGGTACCTGTGAGAGAGATGTACAGACTAAAATTGCAAAGGCAAAAAATGCAACTAAGACATCACATGGAATAATTTGGAATAAAAATATTACAAAGCAAACTAAAATGAAAATTGATAATAGCATAATACAGAACATTTTGTCATATGGAAGTGAAACTTGGTCTTTGACGGAATTACAAAAGAATAAAATTAGAACAGTTGAATTTGATTATTTTAGAAGAAGCCTCCAAAAAACAAGACAGGATAAAGTAAGAAATAAATTCCTTTGGAGAGAAATGAATGTCACCAAATCTGTTGTTAGAGGATTGAAAATCGAACGCTTAAATGGTATGGCCATGTACAAAGAATGGAAAATGAAAGATGGCCAAAAAATATACACCAATGATCAGCCCCTGGAAGAAATAAACATGGCAGACCAAGATGGAAGTGGAAAACCTATGTCAGAACTATAATGGATGATAGGAATTTGGAAGAGGGAGATTGAAATGATCGAGATAAAAGGAAACTGAAGACGGCAAACCTATAAGTGGGGGAAAGCAGAAGAAGAAGAAGAAGTAATTACTTGGTTGTCAGTTATGTGTCTCTTTGAGGCAATAAGCCTACCATTCAGAACTCCCTCATATACGTTTGGAAATAGGCGTAACAAAATTGTTAGGTAAACTAATTTCCGTTAGAGAGCACCCTACGTGGAAATATACTAATAAATACTTCACTGTTTAAACGAGTATGGGGTGCTCCCATGCGGAAGTTACTTAACCAGGTTAATTTAACTACAGTTAGGTTATTTTACTACGTATGTTAGCGAGTAAACAGTAGTTAGCTCATCGTCTTAAAAAGGTTTCTAAGAGGCAGTTAAGTTACTACCTTAATTGAATTAAGTTACTACCAAATACCTTTGTTATATTTAATTATATTATACAGCAGCCATGTCACATAATATGAAACTACCTTAAAATTTGTCTACGTCTGAAGTTTAGGCTAGAGTTTCTTTTAAGACTCCGTTAATCCTTACGATCTGGATTCACGTCTCTAAGTTCTTTCCGGAGCATGTTTCCGTCTAAAAATGTCCATCGACCCTAGCCGGGTTTTAACACCCTCTCTCAGTCCATTTTAACCGATCCGATTGAGGGTCTTTCCACTTTTCAGCGGTTGCCCATTTACCAGCCGGCTGCTGGCCCTTCACATCCACATGTGTCAATCACAGAAGTAGATGATCAACAGCCAGTGTAGGGGTGACATGTAGTTAGCATGTCGAGTCCCCCAGCCGTTATAGCTGGTTCCTCAACCTGGAGCCGCTACTTATTGTAGCTATCCAATTGCCTCACGATGCTGGGTGGGCACCGGTCCCATACTGGCCGAAATACCATGAGAAAATTTCTTCCCCCATGGAAACTGGAACCAGCGCAAGTCCCGTAGCTCTGCGCCAAGACTTCCTACCTTAACCGCTCGGCTACGGCGCGCACTGAGGCTAAATGATTATTTCAGTAATAGAAGTTTGGCCATCACATGCGTATATTACGTACAGTTTCTCATCTTCTATAATAAATGAGAAAGTAAAATTTATAACCATTATATAGAGGAACTTCGGGTAATGTGGACCCCTATTTTGAATTTGTTTTTCCTCTTTTAATTAAGATATTTTAATTTTGTTTAATTAGAGTGATTATTATTTGTGTTATGGAATAACATTTCCACTTTATTCAAATATGGATTACCTTAATACGTTACAGGAAATGTCCACTTTAACCTCTATATTCGGGTAAAGTGACACCAGAGTCCATCCTAGCTTTTAGACTATTCTTTAAGTTTATATACGTGCACAAATTAATCTGAACGTATTTATGATTGATCGTAATTAAAAAGTGTTTATATTTATTTAATGTTTTGAAAAATTATTGTTGATTATAACGTTCACACGTCATTCATTTGCAGACAGCGACGGTATTTGGTTTAGTAAAGTTACAAGGATATTAAATAAAATTAATTAAGTGCTCGGTTTTTACAGATAGCATCCTCATTGTAAAATATATATATATATATATATATATATATATATGTATATTCGTCTAACCTGGACCCGGTTCTACTTTTACCGCCTCGTGGAGGTTCCACATTAACCAAATTCCTTTGTTATGTTTAATTATATTATACAGCATCCATGTCACATAATATGAAACCAAACCCATCAGTATATTAAAACAGCATCTACATAATATAATATATTTAGGAGATTTTTCAATATTTATAATATTCTATAGCATAAATTAAAATTTAATGCTTAGCTTGAAAAACTTTTAGTCTGGTATTTTTCATATATACAGGGCAAGTCAAAATGTTGTGCAGGTTTTCAGAAATTTATTATGTGAAATGTAATGAACATATAATATTGTGAGACATATTGTATGAAAGGTAAACTCTCAAAGTTTTTTTTTAAATATTCACAGATGTTTTATGTGAGCGCCTTTTGTTACACGACAGATGTCAAGCCGATATTCAATCTCCTGCCAAACTTTCTGTAGCAGTCCGCGGTCGATATCAGCAATGGCTGCTGTGATGCGGGCACGCAGTTCATGCAGTGTTGTTGGAAGTGGTGGTACGTAAACATGATCCTTTACAAGACCCCACATGAAGAAATCACACGGGGTTAGATCTGGTGAACGAGGTGGCCAATGAATGAGTTGTTGATCACCCTGAGATGCACGGCCTATCCAGCGTTGTGGTAAAGCCGTATTCAAATGGTCTCGAACACTGCCATGGTAATGTGGAGGGGCACCATCCAACTGCAGAATGAAATCTGGACTATCCGCTTCAAGCTGCGGAAGGAGCCATTGTTGTAGCATATCAAGGAAAACATGTCCGTTCACAGTACGTTCATGAAAGAAAAAGGGCCCATAAACCTTTGCATGGGAAATGGCACAAAAGACATTCACTTTCGGAGAATCGCGTTGATGTTCCAGAGTTGCATGGGGGTTACCAGTTTCCCCAAATCCTTACATTGTGTCTATTCACTTTTCCTGAAAGGTGGAAAGTCGCTTCATCACTGTAAACTACCCTCTCATGGAACTCATTCTCTTCCATTAATGCGAGAAAATCAACACAGAAGGACGACATCTAGGCCCTGCCACCACCCCTTGGATACCTCGGTCGTCATGACCATACTCCCAAGTCCTAGTTCTAGTCCTCCCTAATCTAAATCTCGCGTCCACGTTCAAGGTCTCGGTCCTATAAAACCAACACTCCAGGGAGAGAGTGTTGGAGTTTTGCACTTCTGGGCAATTGATGAGCTACATAGTACATCAGGTCACTCAATCCTGATGACCCCACAGTTGGTCCACGGGCTCCATGAGCCTAGCCGGGAGGACTGCTGTCGCAGATCCACCGACCATTCCCCTGTTCTGCCTCCAGGGACGTGTCCTGCAGCCGTTGTGAGACCGGCTAGGGCTACAAGCCCAACAGTGTGAGACTTTTAGTACGTCCAGGTGCTCATCTCCTGGCGACCCCACAGTTTGTCGACGGGCCCGTAGGCCAAGCCAGGAACCCGTACAGTAGTCTCCCCGCTGGACTGGTCCGAGCCGAACCCTGGTGTGCCCCCAGGGACGCCTTCTGCAGCTGTTGTGGTCCAGCACGGAGCTCGCAAGCTCCAACAGATGAGCAATTAGTACGACAAGGCGCTCAACTCTTGCCTACCCCACTAATGGTTCACGAGTCCCTTGGACTTAACCGGGAGGACTGTCTAGCAGATCCACCGATCTTTCCCCCAGTGCACCAGCTGGGGACGTGTTTGGTTGCTGAAGTGGGTCCAGCCTGAGCTTTTAGTACGTCAGGTCGCTCAACTCCTGACGACCTCACAGATTGTCCTTGGGTCACTCGGTTCCAGAGTCGGCGCTAAGTCCCCGACGACAAAAGACCGCGCTTCCTCCTTTCCCGAGCTTATTGACCTGGTGGTAATTCCCAGCATTACGCCCCCGGTATTGTCCCATCCAGCCCGTTCGCAAGACTAGGCCTAGTCGTGTAGCTGCTGTGAGGCAGCCCACTGAGCAATGTAGGCATCCAGGGTGCTCATCTCCCATGGTGCCCCCACAGATGGTCTCAGGTTCAATGAACCAGGAGATAGGGCCACGAACCCCTAGTCTCCCACCACCCCACCAACGGTGGCACAGGCCCCCGCTGTGGGCCGGGGTCGTTCAGGCTTGGCAGCAGGCTCCTATAACCAATAAAAATTCTCCTGCTGACCCCACTCATGGTCCGCGAGTCCATCGGACTTGGAAGGACGCTCGCAAAGCATAATCGGCGGGTTTTAAGGCTTGAACCAGTTGCAAGTGGTAGGGTTTCATCTGTAAACGTTTCCGGAGAATCCGCCATACAGTTTTTTGTGGTAGTTGAAGTTCTGTCGCTCCCCGGTAGGTGGATTTCTGTGGACTCCGCACGAAGCATGTGCGAACGCGTTCGACTGTCTCTTCACTCGTCGACGGACGGCCAGTCGATTTTCGTTTACAGATACAGCCTGAATCCCTAAATTGTGTGTACCACTTACGAATGGATCTCCCATCCGGCGGGTCTTTATCGTATCTGGTACGGAAATGTCGTTGAACACTAGTCACAGAGTTGTTTACATGGTAATCAAGCACACAGAAAGACTTCTGATCCCCAGTCAACGCCATTTTCCTTTACTGCTCTGCTGTTGACATCTTGCGGGTGAACGCGGAACTTTAGAAGTGGACAACTAAACTTTGAGAGTTTACCTTTCATACAATATGTCTCACGATATTATATGTTCATTACATTTCACATAATAAATTTCTGAAAACCTGCACAACATTTTGACTTGCCCTGTATATATATATATATATATATATATATATATATATATATATCACAAATAAACCCATCTTCGCACAACGAATAGAAGGAACTGACCTTGAAGACGTCAAATTTTCTAAGGGGAAGAAGTTAAAATATTTTCTGTTCGAGGGCAGCACCAATTAAAGAAGATATTAACAGGGTCCACTCAAACCGAAGGATCCACATTACCCGAAATCCCCCCCCCTCTCTCTCTCTCTCTCTCTATATATATATATATATATATATACACACACACACATACATACATACATACATACATAACATTTCTAATATCTGCATAATGGAAAGCATTACAGGCCGTTTACGAGCTCTGGCCGTTGGAAAGACCTTTCTCCATTCATCCTTGCCCAACGCATTTCTTGTTGTTATTTGAGGTTTCACCAAACTTCTTAACCTTTAAATGCCCACAAGCCCATATGCTGGATTTTAAATTGTACGTCCAGTCTGTCCGCAGACTCAGCGTATGGGTTCTGAACAGGCGGACCTGTTTGGTTGCTTGAAATTATACTGGATAATACTACTTTTGTTACATACCTTTTTTCAGGGTTATGAGATGCTTGGCAACATAATGTGAATATAGCATTCGTTTATTATAGGTTTGTTTTTGTGTGATAAGTCTCGAAACAATCCGTACTGAATCCGACATCACACTTTTTACACTTCACTTGCACACGTTTTCTGATTCCCTGTGCCGAACACACACGACAAATTACTCTTTGTGAAGCTACCGGTCAATGTAGACTAAAGTTAACTTCAAGTCCGAAATGTCTGTAGTCAATATACTAGGTCTACCATGGAGTCGTCTATAGGGTGTTCTACCAGCCTGTTCCAAAATGTCTCTGACAAGTCTAAGTCGGAAGTTTCTATGTGTTGTTTTGGTACCAATGAAGTCAGAAGAAGAAAACTGTTTTGAATGGTCAAGTCTAACAAATGATAAAATAATTTATTGGTTGAGAAAACCTGCTATAACGGCTGGGGGACAGGACATGCTGACCACATGTCACCCATACACTGGCTAGATGATCATCTACCTTTGTGATTAACACATGCGGGTGTGAGGCCAGCAGCCGGCTGCTAGGGTAAGGGCCTTCTAGGCCTGTCGCACCATGGAATTATTATTATTATTCTTAGGTCATATAAAGCATCCCTTTTCTCTTAGGTCTTACTATCCCACGTCATATCCCATTATAATAATTAGGCCAAGAAACATGTACATTTCTGATTCTGTCACGTCAGGGAGAAGAGTACAGTTTTCTTCACTGTCAATTTTAGTTTCACGAACCCAAGACCCTACACGTAAGACAGGTGTCTTACAGGTATAAGTGTCAGTTGATTGTAGCTCGTGATTATCATTGTTATCGACTTCGTCTTTGTCACAGTCAGAGAATTTCTTATATTTCAGCAGAACGTAGTGATTTTGAACCAGACATATCGTAAACTTCACTCTGAGTCTCAAAACTATGAATGAAAGTGTATGGGCTGTGGGTGGAATGTGACCTTTTTTTTCAAACCTTTTCTTCTTTGGGGAAAAACTGACCGGATGCAACATAACACGAATTATAAAGAAAATAATTAACAAGGGTTAAATTATACCTAAATACATACTGTATAGTTTTTCACTTCTAACATGAATCACAACACTCTAAAATCCCTACAGTTATTTGGTAACTATCCTGAATTTAAAAATTCTCTCAATAGTATAAAATATCATTACGGTTTTCCGTGAATACCACCGATTTTACAATAATATTTAACACTTTAAAAGTTGTTTCATGTTTGTGACCCCAATATATTTTAAAATATGAATTAATAAAATTAGCGAAGTTATAGTCAGAAGCCAACGAGTTTAAAAGCTAGGTGGACATTTAACCCCGGGCAGCCTGCCGCTACCTGGCCATTTAAACTTAACAAATATTATTGAAGTACGTATAATTTTTTGTTCACCCACGTTGGCAGCCTAGTCTACCGAACATACACGTCGGAAACTTGTCCTGTAAAAACTTGACGATATTTTTTTTTTCCGCGCTTTGCTGCAGTAACTCACAGAAATTTACGTCTCAATCAGCCCGCGTACCTAATCGTATAAACCAACGATACCACCAACCCCGCATCCCACCCCCCGGCGTTTCCAAAATCCTTCCAGCGTCAAAAAAATTGGTAATCCATAATACCATCAGGTGGACGGTTTTCTTCGCTCAAGGAATTTTTTTCAAAAAGCTAGAAAATAACAATATAAAGAAAAAAGTTGCCAACAGAACGTGGTGTTCCCAAGCAGTCATCTATCACAGTACTAACCACGCCCTATGTTTGTTAACATCAGCGATCTGACGAGAGCTGGCATTTTCAACATGGTATGACCGTTGACGAAGACTTCCGGCGTTATTTTTCCTACATATCGGAAGATTGAGAGCAACATTAATTAATGCCGATTTACTTGTGATTAAATATATTTACGACGACGGTTGCATAAATATTAATCGTAATTGTCATTTCTATTTCAGTGGTAAGGGACGAACTAGGATATATCAATAAATAGCTAACGTTGACTGGCAAATCGAATAGGTAATGCCAATAAAGGCTTTAAACGTTACGTGAACTCTTATTTACATTTCTCCAAAATCGGACATGTTGTTAAAATATAAAATAATGTTTCGCGCCTTTTCCTAGGCATGAAATGCAATACATCTGCTATACCGACTAGATATGGTTCTCATATTAAAATAATTCTTTACATAATAATATGATGTTCGCAATAATATAATATATAGTGTTCATACTAGTATTTGGAACGTTGTGACTCATGTTAAAACGTGCGTAACGAAGCTATAAACCCATATTGAAAATAATACAAATACTTAATGTGATCTGATTTTGGTACTGTAGATGTTATAAAAATATTAGGAGATGAGAGTGTTAGAGTGAATCATTCTAATTTCATCCTTAATGTATCTTGCTTTATATTACTTTGAACGTTTATTAGGCTCCCAAAAAAAAAAAATATATATATTTCCTTCCTTCCAAGTATTAGGCCAAGGCCTGTTACGATCCTATAGAAACATTTCCCTCCATATATAGCTTATATAATTAACGGTCATCTAACAACTGCCAATATGAAAAAAAAATTGTAGATTATAATCATATATAAAATGGATTAAGCATTTATAAAAAAACAATTAAGTGGAATGAAACTGAATTATACATATTTTTTTATACATCTCCACACATTACTACTATTTACTTGTACACAATTCTGCACATAGATGTACTTTTATTCCTTTTTCTTTAAATATCAATTTTGATAGAGAACGCGAATTACGTTTATGTCCAGCATTGTCCATTATGCCTGTTTTTGGTCGTTCGGATTTTGATTCCAACGACAGCACGCTTTATTTCTCTCATTTATATATATGTTCGTAAAATCTTGGAAGTTTACGAATCTTGCAGATGACATTGACTGGCAACTTTCAGATCGCAAATACGGGTCATCTGAAACCGACACTCTTTCTTCGTGGTCCTGAATTCCAAATGCTAATTCTGCGGACGATTATTCCGGGCTCTTTCTTAAATCACTAACTTCTTCCAAAGTATTTTTATAATATAACGCACGCATGTTTCATGACGCCTTGTAAATTGCCTTTCATATCCGGCAATTTAAATTCATTTACATGTTAAGTGGTAAATGCATTCCGCCTAGGATTCTACTATGAATTACGCAAAAATTACATATCATTGTTGAAAATTGGTTTTATACAATTTTAAACTTTTGTAACACAAATATTATTGTAGTAAGTGCACTTTTTTGTTCGTTCACGTTGGCAGCCAAGACTACCGAACATAAACGTCCGAAACGTGTCCTATAAATACATGACGATAGTTTTCTCTTTCCCTTGCTTGCAGCGATGAACCGATATTCAAATTAATTCAAAAACTTAATTTGATCTGATTTTGGTAATGTAGATGTAATAAAAGTATTGGGAGTTGAGAGTGTTAGACTGAAATTAAAATGTCATCTTTAATGTACCTTCTTTGTACATTATTTTGGAACGTTTATTATGATCGAAAGATAATATAAATATAACGGTCATCTAACGATTGCCAATAGGAAGAAATATAATAATATATTCATGTATTAATTGGAATAAGAATTACTAAAAAACAAATAAAAGGCATTAAAATTAATTATACCCGCCCACGTGTCTAATTGTATAAAAGACGGAAACCACCGCCCCCACACCCCACCCCGCGTCGTTGCCACAATACATCCAGCGTTAAAAAAAGGGCAATCCTTAATGCCATCAGCTTGGCGGGTTACTTCACTCAAGGAAAATTAGTCAAAAAGCGAGAAAATAAAAATATAAAGGTTAAAGATGCGAACATCACATGGTATTCCCAAGCAGTCACCTATCAAAGTGCTAACGACGCCCTATGATTGTTGACTGCAGCGATCGGACGAAAGATCGTATTTTCAACATGGTATGGCCGTTGACGAAGACTCCCAGCGTTATTTTTCCCACATATCGAGAGATTGGGAGCAACATCAATTAATGCCGATTTACATGTATTTAAAAATATTCGCGTCGCCGGTTGCATAACTACGAAACATAATTTTCATTTATATTTCCGTGGTAAGTGATGTACTAGGATATTTTGAAAAATAGCTTACGTTTCCTGGCAACGCGAAAATATAATTTAAAAAAGACCTGAAGCGTTACCTGAACCATTATTTACACATCTGCAGAAACGTACGTCCTATTAAAATATGAATTAATATTTCGTGTCCTTTTTCCCAGGCATGGAATGCTGTACATCTGCTTTACCGACGAGTCGTGGTTCACATATTAAAATAATTACTTGTATAATATTATGATGTTGGCAATAATGTAATGCATGGTGTTAATGATCGTATTCGACAACGGTTTAACTCATGCAACAATATGCGTAACGAAGCGATAAACCGATATTGAAAATAATTCAAAAGCTTAATTTGATCTGATTTTGGTAATGTAGATGTAATAAAATTAATAGGAGATGAGTTCGTTAGAGTGAAATATTATAATTTCATTTTTAATGCATCTTCGTTTCACATTATTTTCGAACGATTATTAAGATCGCAAGAGATATATATATATATAACGTCATCTAACGATTGCCAATAGGAAGAATAAAAATGATAATCATATATGAATTGGAATAAGAATTACTAAAAAATAAATAAGAGGCATTGAAATGAATTATACGCATATTTTCTAATACTTCTCCATATATTACTACTATGCACATGTATACAATTCTGCACATAGATGTACTTTTTTTTCTTTTTTCTACATATCAATTTTGAACGTGTACGCGAATTTAGTTTATGGCCAGCATTCTACATTATTGAGGACACGCCGTAGCTTAGTGGTTAAGGCACTGAGCTACAAGTCGGAGGGTCGAGGGTTCAAGTCCCGTTGCGGTCAGGATTTTTAAACTGACCCAAACCCTCTGGCGGCACTATGGCCCTGGGGTCGACTCAGCCTCTAACGGAAATGAGTACCAGACGCTTGTTCTGGGGTAAAGGCGGCCGTCACGCAGGGCTGACAACCCGGCTGACATAAAGTGACGATTGTCTAGAAAAATTGGGAGCCCTAACCTCCTACTACCCCAAGGGCCTCCGGGCCTGTTGTGGGATCACTTTACTTTTTTTATTGTCCATTATTCCTATTTTTCGTTGCTCAAATTTTTATTCCGACGAGAGCACGCTTTATTTCATTTATTGATATGTTCGTCGTAATCTTAGTCATTTAAAAAAATTGCAGGTGCAATTGTCTGGCAAATCTGAGATCGCGATTACGGGTCGTCTGAAACCGACACTCTTTCTTCGTTGTCCTGAATTCGAAATGCTAATTGCGCGGACGATTATTCCGGGCCCTTTCTTACATCACTAACTTCTTCCAAAGTATGTTTATAATAAAACGCACGCACGTTTCATGACGTCTTGCAAATTGTCTTTCATATCCGGCAATTTAAAATCATTTACACGTTAAGTGGTAAATGCATTCCGCTTCGGATTCTACTATGAATTGCGCAAAAATTACATATCTTTGTAGAAAATTGGTTTCATTACAATTATAAACTTTTGTAACACAAATATTATTTTAGTACGTGTAAGTTTTTGTTCGCTCTCGTTGGCAGCCTAGTCTACTAACATAGACGTCCGAAACTTGTCTATTAATACATGGTTATATTTGTTTCTTTCCCTTGCTTGCTCCAGTAACTCACAGAAATTTACATCTCAATCCGCCCATGTACCTAATCGATTTAAGACCTAAACCACCGCCCCCGCACCTGACCCCGCGTCCTTGCCCCAATCCTTCCAGCGTTAAAAAAAAGGGCAATCCATAATGCCATCAGCTTGACGGGTTACTTCACTCAAGGAAAATTAGTCAAAAGCGAGAAAATAATAAATATAAAGAAAAAAGTTGCCAACAGCACGTGGTGTTCCCAAGCAGTCACCTATCAAAGTACTAACCGCGCCCTATGTTAGTTAACTGCAGCGATCGGACGAGAGCTGGTATTTTCAACATGGTATGGCCGTTGACGAAGACTTCCAGCGTTATTTTTCCTACTTATCGGAAGATTGGGAGCAACTTTAATTAATGCCGATTTACTGGTGTTTAAAAATATTTACGAGGGCGTTTGCATAAATATTAATCGTAATTGTCATTTCTCTTTCAGTAGTAAGGGACGTTCTAGGATATATCAATAAATACCTAACGTTGACTGGCAAATCGAATAGGTAATGCCAATAAAGGCCTTAAACATTATGTGAACTCTTATTTACATTTCTCCAAAATCGGACATGTTGATATAATATAAATTAATATTACGCGACTTTTTCCCAGGCATGCAATGCAATACATCTGTTATGACGAGATGTGGTTCACATATTAAAATAATGTTTTACATAAAAATTTGATGATCGCGATAATATAATATATAGTGTTCATACTCGTATTTGGAACGGTGTGACTCATGTTAAAAATTGCGTAACGAAGCGATGAACCAATACTTACTTACTTGCTTACTCTGCAGAAAAGTAGTAGTAGTAGGACTTTATTAGACAAAAGTAAGATATTTACAATATTATTTATAAATATGGGTCGCACGGGCAGTAAGCCGTACGTGCTTTTGACAGTCCGCTACAATAAAGTAATAATTGCTACTAATGTGAAGAAAAATAAACAACAAAAAAAGCAATAAAATTACAATTACATAAAGAAAACGCAATAATATTACAATTAAATAATAACACAATAGCATTATACACTAAAAAAAGCAATAATATTACAATTACATAAAGAAAACACAGTAATATTACAATTAAATAATAACACAATAGCACTATACACCAAAAAAGTACCATAACATTGCAATTACTTAAGAAAACAGTAATATTACAATTAAATAATAACACAATAGCATTATACATTAATTAATTTATATATAATTATTAAGAATTAATGTTATTGCATTTTGATAACATATATTTATTCATGAATTAGTGTTGTTCTTATTTTCCGCGTTTTGTCCTGAAATTTACCCAAGTTTATCCAATTTTCTGGATTTACCAATAACTCGTAGCATGCCAATCTTTCCCGATTTGAATTTAGAAATCTTTCCGGTAATAACTGACATCTCCAATATTCTAAATCATTACATTGTCCTAATATATGTATCTCATCTTCAAATTTCCCGCACATTGGACATATTCGCTTATCGTGCTCGTCGCTAATTTTTTGCAATTTCCATGCCCCTAGCCTAAACCAAGCAAGCCCTGATCTCTCTTTAAATCCTAGGTTGAGTATATACGATTCTTTTCCCCAGGCGTGTTTTAGGTCTCTTTGTAAACACAGTGAGCGTTTTACTGTACATTCGGCGAAAGTATTTTGTTGGTTTATATCTAAGTACCTCCTCCTTATTTTTCTCCACACGTTCTTGCGATTTTCAGTCCCTTTTTCCCATATCCAGCCCATCCCAATCTTTTGGAGTTCTCTCCTAACCTCGTCTGCCCAAAATTTAACATCTATGTTTTTAATTTGGTTGTCGTAACAAATTGCTCTAAGCATTGTTTGTTCACCTTGGATTACTCGCAACCAGTATTTGAGTACACTAATTTTACAGTTTATGTCGTCCTGGAATGACCCAAATTCATATAGAATTCCACAGTTAGAAACGGCCTTACTAAGTCCTGTAATATATTTTAGAAAATGCGTATATACCTTATTTAGTATTTCCGTTCTTTGGAAACCCCAAATCTCACTACCATAGTGCATTACTGGCCTGATCATCGCTCCATACATTTTTTGTAATGTGCTGACTGGAATATCAGGCACTCGACCCAGAATGCCGAGTAAACTGTTAAGTTGTCCCCTCCCTTTAAATAATGCTATATCAATATGTTTTTTCCACTTCCCGTTCATTTTGAACGTCGTACCTAGATATTCAAAATGTTTCACGTTTTGAAGTACTTGATCTTTGTATTTCCATTCCTCTGCTCTACCATAAACCGTCCCATTTTTAAAGGTCATTGTTTTTGTCTTACTAGCATTTACAGTCAATCCCCAATTCCTACAGTATATTTCCAGTAGGTCAAGACCTCTTTGCAATCCCTTGATTGTCTTGGAACAGATAATTAAAATCATCTGCATACAACCGGACTGGGATTTTAACATTTCCTATCTCCGGAACCTCAATTTCTCCTTCTAGCATTACGTCTACAATATCATCAACGAATAGATTAAATAGCATTGGTGATAAAATGCAACCTTGTCTCACTCCCCGATTGGCTTCACTGCTTTCTGTAATGTGCCCTTGGTCTACTTTTATACAAAATTTAACATATTTATAAATTGAAATTAAAGCATGTATCATTTTATGAGACAATCCTTTCCGATTTATTTTTTCCCAAAGTGCGCTTCGGTCCACAGTATCAAATGCCATCTTAAAATCAATGAATGCACAAAATAATTTACGCCCTTTCATTTTCAGATTGTCATCAATTAATGTTCTCAGAACAAATAGGTTGTCCACCGTGGAGTACCCTTCTCTAAAACCTGCCTGATATTTTGAGAGCCTATAGTTCTCTTTAGCCCATTGAAATATCCTGATCCAGTAATTGAATATGTATTGGGTCAGGAATCTCAACTATATTTTCTTGATTATATCTTAACCTCTCATTTCCCAGCACCCTGTCAAAGTAACTTTTCCATTCCCCGGGCGTTATTCTTGTCCGATTTATGGACTTTACTTTGAGTTCAATGTTCCCACTTTCAGTCGCGATTCTCATTTCTTCGGATTTGCCATGCTAGTTTTGTTTCTCCTAATAATTCTTTATATTCCTTTCTCTCTTGCGCATAATTTTTTATGTTTTCATCTGTGCTTTCTTTTCTAAACTTTAAAAGACTACTTTCGACAAACTTCTTCTTCTTTCTACATGCATTATTGTACCACCCTTTTCCTTCTGGTTCATTGCGCATTTAACCTTGAATTTTTCCCCTGCTTTTTGAAAAGATTCTGTCAAAGTTTTAATAATTTCCACCCCGCTATGATCATTCAATTGCAGATCCTGTATTAGCGTTTCCAAACTCCTGATAAATTCTTCTCTCCGGTCCTCGATCCATCTGAAACGTGTAATTGGCCTCAATATTGTTGCCACCTCATCATTAACTGTCTCACTAATACCTTTCATATTTAAAATAAGTTTGTTTGGGAAGTGGTGTAATTCGATTCTGGAAACTATACAGAAATTACTTAGGACTGGAATCATGTCTTGTGTGCTTATTAAATAATCATTTACGCTGCCTTCATTTTTATTAATAAATGTCAGTTCTCCATTTTTATCTTCTCCATATTTCCCATTCTATATTTCAAGTTCAAATGCCTCGCAAAAAGCTAACAATTGGTTTCCTTCTGAATTTATAATCTTATCTTTGCTTCTCCTACCCTCACCTCGTGTTTCATTATCATCTGATTTTATAGTGATATACTACTATTACTTGCTTACTCACTGGCACTATCGAACACTTAGCTTCCTGGCCGCGCGGACATAAGCCCTCCATACATCCCTATTCTGAGCAAATGCTTTCCAATCATTTCCTGTGTAATCCACTTCCCCAAATCATAGCTAATGTTATTCTCCCACCACATTAGCTATGAAACAATACTGAAATTAATTCAAAAACTTAATTTGATCTGATTTCGGTAATGTAGAAGTAATAAAAATATTAGGAGTTGAGAGTGTTAGAGTGAAATTTTATAATTTGATTTTTAATGTATCTTGTTTTTACATTATATTCGAACGTTTATTACGATCACAAGATATGTATATATATATATATATATATATATATATATATAATGGTCATCTAACGATTGCCAATAGGAAGAATAAAAATAATATAATCATATATAAATTGGAATAAGAATTACTAAAAACAAATAAAAGGCATTAAAATGAATTATACCTGCCCACGTAACTAATCGTATTAAAGTCCGAAACCACCGCCGCCACACCCCACCCCGCATCATTGCCACAAATCCTCGCAGCGTTAAAAAAAAGGGGGGCAATCCTTAATTCCATCAGCTTGGCGGGTTACTTAACTCGAGGAAAATTAGTCAAAAAGCAAGAAAATAATAATATAAAGAAAAAAGTTGCCAACAGCACGTGGTGTTTCCAAGCGGTCATCTATCAAAGTACTAACCGCGCCCTATGTTTGTTAAATTCAGCGATCGGACGAGAGCTGGGATTTTCAACATGGTATGGCCGTTGACGAAGACTTCCAGCGGTATTTTTCCTACATATCGGAAGTTTGGGAGCAACTTTAATTAATGCCGATTTACTTGTGATTAAACATATTTACAACGGCGTTTGCATAAATATTAATCGTAATTGTCATTTCTATTTCAGTGGTAAGGGACGTTCTAGGATATATCAATATATAGCTAACATTGACTGGCAAATCGAATAGGTAATGCCAATAAAGGCCTTAAACGTAACGTGAACTCTTACTTACATTTCTCCAAAATCGGACATGCTGTTAAAATATAAATTAATATTTCGCGCCTTTTTCCCAGGCATGCAATGCAATACATCTGTTATGACGAGATGTGGATCACATATTAAAATAATTGTTTACATATTAATAGTATGTTCGCAGTAATATAATATATAGTGCTCACTCTCGTATTTGGAACAGTGTGACTCATGTTAAAATGTGCGTAACGAAGCCATGAACCGATATTGGAATCAATTCAAAAATTTAATTTGATCTGATTTTGGTAATGTAGGTGTAATACAAATATTAGGAGTTGAGGGTGTTAGAGTGAAATTTTATAATTTGATTTTTAATGTATCTTGTTTTTGCACTATTCTTGAACGTTTATTACGATCGGTATATATATGTATATAACGGTCATCTATAGATTACCAATAGGAAGAAAAAAATAATATAACCATATATAAATTGGAATAAGAATTACTAAAAAAGAAATAAAAGGCATTAAAATGAATTATACCTGTCCACGTACCTAACCGTATAAAAGACCGAAACCACCGCACCCACACCCCACGCATCGGTGCCCCAATCCTTCCTGCGTAAAAAAAAGGGCAGTCCTTAATGCCATGAGCTTTGCGGGTTACTTTACTCAAGGAAAATTAGTCAAGAACCGATAAAATAATAATATAAAGAAAAAAGATGCCAACAGCACGTGGTGTTCCCAAGCAGTGACTTGAGCACGTATTTAAATCTTTATAGGGATATATTACATGATTTTTATGGCCGCTAGTACCCCGGTCATCTTCAGATTGGACTGCAGTCAACTCTAGGCCATAGAGGAATTACTTCCTCAATGCGTAAACTCTAGTTTTCTTATTGGATTATTAAAATAATTTGAATTTTCTGATTGGACGACTGAAAAATTGAATTAATGAAGTTAATTAACGTAATTGCCTTACGTTGAAGAGGCAATTGAATTTGAATAGTTATATTTTTACTGCATAGAAGTTAATTCGCAAATTATAATTTACTACAATTTGATGCAGAATGTGAAGCTGAAGAATATACATAATGGAAGGTAAGTCAATGATTGCATATATGGTTGCTTTTATCTGAAATAGGTTATATGGTTTACTTTTTAGAAAAAGTGTTTTGAAATAAAAAACTATGATACATTAATTATATAAAATGGTATGTGTTAGTGCATTGGTTTACGTCATGACATTATCATGCTTCTGAATAAATTAGAATACCGTACTTTGGAAGAACTGTTATCATTGCCTCACATTTATCTCTAACCTATAATATTTTAATGTGTACTGATTACTCAATATTTCTTTTACAGAATAAATCAAGCTGTCAGGATCAAACCCTATGGGTGTAACTTCATATGGCAGTTTGGGAAGTGGCAGCAAATACTAAAGATGTATAAAATTCTAGGTAAGTAAATAAAGTGTATTGTGAATAATGCTACTTTACTTGCTTAGCATAATATAATCTAAGAAAAACTTTAGTTTGATTTCCACCATAAATTGGCCTACAGAATAACAGTGTGCATGGGAAAGCTGTGCACACGTGTTTATGTTTATAGAGTTGTCGCTAGATGGCCCCACACAGCTGTGAAATTGATACGACCAACCTTTGCAATAAATTCCCAAATGATTATTAGAAATGGATGTATACTAACTTTTCCTTTCATAACCCAACAAAATAAATAACATTCGTATTATTTAATAAGCGTATACTATTCTGATGTACACTAACTAACTCTAGTACCAACCTAACAAAATGAAGATAAATTCCTGAAATATTATATGGAATTAATTGCGAATGTTGGTAACACTGATTTCACAGATTTTTTGTGGACATTACATTAAGCATTTGCACATCTCACGCATGCACACTGTGGTTCTGTAGAATTTTGAAGAAATCATTGCGTACATACATAAATATTTAATAGGCCTGATTGTAAAAAAGTTTTGTAAGTATCGTAAAAGGTTTAAAATAGTACAAAATGTTAATAATGGCAGAAGTACGTAGGGCAACAGAATTACAAGAATATAGTGTAGAGCTTTAGTATGCGCAATTGCAGGTCTTTCACTGCAATCATAGCATTTTCATGCAATACTTTGCAGCTTTACTAAGGAATTATAGGTGCGGTAGCTTCCCATTGCTTTCCACAACGGTGAAGGATGATGATGATGATGATGATGATAATGTTAAGGATGCTGATGATAAGTATAAGGATGATGATGATGGCCGGATGATTTTCAGGGACTGTTGGGCCCTAAGCTTCCTGACATTTGTCTTACAAGTGAGGTAAAACCCCGAAAAGAAACTCACCCAGTAGCCTGTCCCAACCGGGAATCTAACCCGGGCCCACTGCGTGACAAGGCAGCATGCTACCTTGAGACCACAGCGGTGGACTGATCATATCAACGGTAGGCAATGAAAACCTCGTAACTCCATCAGTCATTGAAAGCTACATAACTCCAGTTGCCAGCACAGAAATATGTGATGCATATATATATATATATATAAATTTCACAAGAAAAAAAGCACTACGAAGTTTAATTTAATTCATGTGATGCATAACCTGTTGAGAACATGGACTTCAAATTTATTAATAACATGACTTATATTCTGTAGTAAAATATTTATGAACTATTGCTTATCAATTTTCATAATTATTTAAAACAGTTATTTGTTTCTCCTGTAAAATTTACCAAAATGGAGTTACGAGGTTTTCATTGCCCACCATCAATATATAGTATAGAACATTTAAACTTAAAAGTTATATGTTAGCTGCAATGGAAATTATTATAGGAACTTTGGAATTTTATGTGGCTGCATTGGAATATCATTATTGCTTGAAAAACAACATGACCCTAAAATCAATTGGAAATAAATAGACAATTATGAATTGTAAAGAAGAGAATTAGATTAATTGTTAGAAAAACTTTAAAATACTATTATTATTTAAAACAAAACCATAAGAGTACAATTGACACAATTGTGCAGGCTATTTTGGGATATTTTAAAAGTTGCCACATACAATTTTTTTTTTAATTTCAGATTCTGCAGTAGGTGCAATGAGGTTCTCCTTCAAGAACATTGACAACAAATTTATTGCAAGAACATACCAGTACATTATAGACTATACAGAAATGTGCTTGTGATTTAGAAAAAAACTAATTAATTATGTTAATATTGTGTTACATAAATTTGAATTTATCGTTACATCTATCTTGTTGAGAACTTTCTACACCTTTTATACTTGTTTAATATGTGCAAAAATCTTAGTATGAAGTGATGGTAATTACTTGGAGACAACTGAGCCTTTTATCAAAAATAATTGACCTGACATTTTACTATTCAGTGATTTCTTGGTAATAATGTGAAGATAGGCATTGATGTTATAATTAAAAAAAGTTTACGACCAAAAAAATTCAAAATATTTGGTTTCTTGTCACATGTAGATGTTGGGACAACAGTTGGCTGATAGGCCAATGGCGTTCTCAGTCTATCGCACTAAGGAAAATATACATTGAATTTCTTCTATAATGAACTGTTAGATTTCCTAAGTAAAAAGTAAAGGTAACTGATTCAATTAATGCAACTAGACCATAAAGTTACATAAAAAATAATTATGTATACTGTAGAATTATTGAATCTTGAACTATGTATGTGACTTCAGTGTGTACAGTAATTTCACTGAGAAAATTCTATTCCTCTTGAATAATGTACTTCCTACAGTGACCATAAAATGTATAAAAAATTTTGTTTTTGTGAAATATTAATATTAATTCAAAACAATAAATTAATTAGTGTTGTTATAAAATCAAATTAGTGTTATTTTGTTTTTAAAAACAAACTAATCGTGACAAGTCTGGTTAAGAGTTAATATGCGCACATTCACATATAAACATGATGAAACCGTTCAGATTAGAGAAATGATGCATAAGTTTCAGTAAGAATTTTTTTGCTACGTTCTTCTAAACTTTTTTAAATGTTCATTATCTATAATTTTATGTTTTTTATTATGTCAGTAATTTTCACTCGCACTTAAATTACTTTGATTTCTTAAAACACAAAAGAGCATATTACTACTCATTACACCAGGCTCGTCCAATGTTACTGCCATAGCATATACATTATCCAGATCCTGTTCGATACTTCTATTGGAAATGACACAAGAAATGTTACTTTGTAAACAATTTGCATGTTTAATTGTTATTTGAAAAATAATTACAAATATTTGCCAATATTTTTCTTGTATAAGTTTTTCAATAACTTACTAATAAATAGTGATCTACTTTATCTACTATGTTCATCTACTTTTTAATAAATGCTTAGGAAATAATTTAAATTATTTTAGTCAACTTTCTTAATGAATTCTGAAAGAAAAAAAAATGAAAATAATTTATAGTTAAAGACGTCTGAAAAGTTGGCAAATTCCTTCTAATTTTTTCTTGTGAAAGGAGTAACAACTAAAACATGCGAAAATTCTTTACAAAATAGCATTGCTTGTGTTGACCTTTGAATTTTATTTTTAAATGGATGTGAGTGGATAGAGTTCTTTCCATACGACTGATCGACCGTGACTGAGCCAGCGTGACCTGCTTGAAATTACGTCCCGGTCAAATTTAGATGGCGTTAAATTGTAGTAAAAAAATAACACAGAGAAGCGCCTCTATCGGTTCTCTATGGACATGACAAAGTACTAACCACGCCCTATGTCTGTTAACTTCAGCGATCGGACGAGAGCTGGTATTTTCAACATGGTATGGCCGTTGACGAAGACTTCCAGCGTTATTTTTCCCACAAGATTGGGAACAACTTTAATTAATGCCGATTTACATGTATTTAAAAATATTCACGTCGGTGGTTGCATAACTACGAAACAAAATTTTCATTTAAATTTCCGTGGTAAGGGATGTACTAGGATATTTTGAAAAATAGCTTACGTTACCTGACAAGGCAAATAGGTAATTTTAAAAAAGACCTAAAGCGTTACCTGAACCCTTATTTACACATCTCCAGAAACGTAGGTTCTATTAAAATATAAATTAATATTTCGTGTCCTTTTTCCCAGGCATCGAGTGCTCTACATCTGCTTTACCGACGAGACGTGGTTCACATATTAGATTAATTACTTGTATAATATTATGATGCTGGCAATAATGTAATACATATAATTCATACTCGTATTCGACAACGGTGTAACTCATGCAACAATACGCGTAACGAAGCGATAAACCGATAATGAAAATAATTCAAAAATTTAATTTGATCTGATTTTGGTAATGTGGATGAGATAAAATAATAGGAGTTGAGAGTGTTGGAGTGAAATACTATAATTTCATCTTTAATGCATCTTCATTTTACATTATTTTCGAACGATTATTACGGTCGCAAGATATGTATGTGTATATAACGGTTACCTAACGATTGCTAATAGGAAGAAAAAATATAATCATATATAATTTCGAATAAGAATTACTAAAAAAATAAGAGACACTAAAATGAATTATACGCATATTATTTATACCTCTCCACACATTACTACTATTCACATGTATACAATTCTGCACACAGATGTACTTTTTTTTCTTTTTTTTGTAAATATCAGTTTTGAACGTGTACGCGAATTAAGTTTATGGCCAGCATTGTACATTATTCCTATTTTTTGGTCGTTCCAATTTTTATTCCAACGACTGCACGCTTTATTTGTCTCATTTATATATATGTTCGTCGTAATCTTGGTCGTTTACGAATCTTGCATGTGCCAATGTCTGGCAACTTTGAGATCGCGATTACGGGTCATCTGAAACAGACACTCTTTCTTCGTGGTCTTGAACTCCAAATGCTAATTTCGCGGACGATTATTCCGGGCTCTTTCTTAAATCACTAACTTATTCCAAAGTATTTTTATAATAGAACGCACGCACGTTTCATAACATTTTGGAAATTGTCTTTATATCCGGCAATTTATAATCATTTACACATTAAGTGGTAAATGCATTCCGCCTCGGATTCTACTATGAATTGCACAAAATATATATATATCTTTGTTGAAAATGGGATTTATTAGAATTCTAAATTTTGATAACACAAATATTATTTTAGTACGTGTAATTTTTTGTTAGCTCACTTTGGCAGTCTAGTCTACCGAATATACACGTCCAAAATTTATCCTATACATACATGAATATATATTTTTCTTTCTCTTGTTTGCTCCACTAACTCACAGAAATTTACGTCTCAATCCGCCCACGTACCTAATCGTATTTAAGACCTAAAACACCGCCCCCGCACCCGACCACGCGTCCTTGACCCAATCCTTAGAGCGTTAAAAAAGGGCAATCCTTAATGCCATCAGCTTGACGGGTTACTTCACTCAAGAAAAATTAGTCAAAAGCGTTTGTTAACTTCAGCGATCGGACGAGAGCTGGTATTTTCAACATGGTATGGCCGTTGACGAAGATTTCCAGCGTTATTTTTCCTACATATCGGACGAGTGGGAGCAACTTTAATTAATGCCGATTTACTTGTGTTTAAAAATATTTACGACGGCGGTTGCATCAGTATGAATCGTAATTGTCAATTCTCTTTCAGTGGTAAGGGACGTTAAAGGATATATCAATAAATAGCTAACGTAGACTGGCAAATCGAATAGGTAATGCCAATAAAGGCCTTAAACGTTACGTGAACTCTTATTTACATTTCTCCAAAATCTGACTTGTTGATTTAATATAAATTTATATTTCGCGCCTTTTTCCCAGGCATGAAATGCAATACATCTGTTATGACGAGATGTGGTGCACATATTAAAATAATTTTTTACATAAAAATATGATGTTCGCGGTAATATATAGTGTTCATACTCGTATTTGGAACGGTGTGACTAATGTTAAAAAGTGCTTAACGAAGCGACGAACCAATACTTACTTACTTACTTACTCTACTTACTTACTCCCTGGCACTATCGAACCCGTTGGTTCATGACCGCGCGGATTTAAGCCCACCATACATCCCTATCCTGAGCTAATGCTTTCCAATCATTTCCTGTGTAATTTAATTCCCCCAAATCATAGTTAATGTTTTTTTCCTACTTCATTAGCGATGAACCAATACTGAAATTAATTCAAAAACTTAATTTGATCTGATTATGGTAATGTAGAAGTAATAAAAATATTAGGAGTTAAGAGTGTTAGAATGAAATTTTATAATTTGATTTTCAATATATCTTGTTTTTACATTATATTCGAACGTTTATTACGAACGCAAGATATATATATATATATATATATATATATTAGTCATCTAACGATTGCCAATAGGAAGGAAAAAAATAATATAATCATATTTTAATTGGAATAAGAATCACTAAAAACAAATAAAAGTCATTAAAATGAATTACATCTTCCCATGTAGCTAATCGTATAAAAGACCGAAATCACCACCGCGACACCCCACCCCGCATCGTTGCCAGAAATCCTTCCAGCGTTAAAAAAATGAGGGCAGTCCTTAATGCCATCAGCTTGGCGGGTTACATCACTCAAGGAAAAATAGTAAAAAAGCGAGAAAATAATAATATAAAAGAAAAAAGTTGCCAACAGCACGTGGTGTTCCCAAGCAGTCACCTATCAAAGTACTAACCGCGCCCAATGTTTGTTAACTGCAGCGATCGGACGAGAGCTGGTATTTTCAACATGGTATGGCCGTTGACGAAGACGTCCTGCGTTATTCCTACATATCGGAAGAGTGGTAGCAACTTTAATTAATGCCGATTTACCTGAGTTTAAAAATATTTACGATGGCCGTTGCATAAGTATGAATCGTAATTGTCATTTCTCTTTCAGTGGTAAGGGACGTTCTAGGATATATCAATAAAAAGCTAACGTTGACTGGCAAATCGAATAGGTAATGCCAATAAAGCCCTTAATCGTTACGTGAACTCTGATTTTCATTTCTCCAAAATCTGACTTGCTGATTTAATATAAATTAATATTTCGGGGCACTTTCCCAGTCATGCAATTCAATACATGTGTTATGACGAGATGTGGTTCACGTATTAAAATAATTTTTTTACATAAAAATATGACGATCGCGATAATATAATATATAGTGTTCATACTCGTATTTGGAACGGTGTGACCCATTTTAAAAAGTGCGTAACGAGGCGATGAACCAATACATACTTACTTAATTGCTTACTCACTGGCACTATCGAATCCGTTTGCTCATGGCCGCGCGGACTTAAACTTTCCATACATCCCAATCCTGTGCTAATGCTTTCCAATCATTTCCTGTGTAATCTACTTCCCCCAAATCATAGTTCATGTTATTCTGCCACCTCATTAGCGATGAAGCAATACTGAAATTAATTCAAAAACTTAATTTGATCTGATTTTGGTATTGTAGAAGTAATAAAAATATTAGGAGTTAAGAGTGTTAGAGTGAAATTTTATAATTCGATTTTTAATATATCTTGTTTTTACATTACATTCGAACATTTATTACGATCGCAAAATATATATGTATATATAATGGTCATCTAACGATTGCCAATAGGAAGAATAAAAATAATATAATCATATTTAAATTGGAATAAGAATCACTAAAGTAAAAATAAAAGTCATTAAAATGAATTACACTTTCCCATGTAACTATATCGTATAAAAGACCGAAACCACCACCCCCACACCCCACCCCGCATCGTTGCCACAAATCCTTCCAGCGTTAAAAAATGGGCAGTCCTTAATGCCATCAGCTTGGCGGGTTACTTCACTCGAGTAAGATTGGCAAAAAAGCGTGAAAATAATAAAATAAAGAAATAAGTTGCCAACAGCACGTGGTGTTCCCAAGCGGTCATCTATCAAAGTACTAACCGCGCCCTATGTTTGTTAACTTCAGCGATCGGACGAGAGCTGGTATCTTCAACATGTTATGGCCGTTGACGAAGACTTCCAGCGTAATTTTTCCTACATATCGGAAGATTGGGAGCAACTTTAATTAATGCCGATTTACTTGTGTATAAAAATATTTACGACGGCGGTTGCATAAGTATGAATCGTAATTGTCATTTCTCTTTCAGTGGTAAGGGACGTTCTAGGATATATCAATAAATAGCCAACTTTGACTGGCAAATTGAATAGGTAATGCCAATAAAGGCTTTAATTTTTACGTGAACTCTTATTTACATTTCTCCAAAATCGGACTTGTTGATTTAATATAAATTAATATTTCGCGCCTTTTTCCTAGGCATGCAAAGGAATACATCTGTTATGACGAGATGTGGTGCACATAATAAAATATTTTTTTAAATAAAAGTATGATTCGTTGGTTCATGGCCGCGAGGAAATAAGTTCTCCATACATTCTTATCCTGAGCAAATGCTATCCAAGCATTTCCTGTGTAATCTACTTCCCCCAAATCATAGTTAATGTTATGCTCCCACCTCATTATCGAAGAACCAATACTTAAATTAATTCAGGAACTTAATTTGATCTGATTTTGGTAATGTAGAAGTAATAAATATATTAGGAGTTGAGAGTGTTAGAGTGAAATTTTATAATTTGATTTTTAACGTATCTGCTTTTTTACCTTATATTCGAACGGTTATTACGATCGCAAGATACATATATATATATATAATGGTCATCTAACGATTGTCATTAGGAAGTATGAAAATAATATAATCATATATAAACTGGAGTAAGAATTATTAAAAAACAAATAAAAGGCATTAAAATGAATTACACCTGCCCACGTAATTAATCGTATAAAAGACCGAAACCACCACCGCCACACCCCAATCCGCAACGTTGCCACAAATCCTTCCAGCGTTAAAAAAAAGTGGGCAGTCCTTAATGCCATCAGCTTGGCGGGTTACTTCACTCAAGGAAAAATAGTCAAAAAGCGAGTAAATAATAATATAAACAAAAAAGTTCCCAAGAGCACGTGGTGTTCCCGAGCGGTCATTTATCAAAGTACTAACCGCGCCCTACGTTTGTTAACTTCAGCGATCGGTCGAGAGCTGGTATTTTCAACGTGGTATGGCCGTTGACGAAAACTTCCAGCGTTATTTTTCCTACATATCGGAAGATTGGGAGCAACTTTAACTAATGCCGATTTACTTGTGTATAAAAATATTTACGACGGCGGTTGCATAAGTATGAATCGTAATTGTCATTTCTCTTTCAGTGGTAAGGGACGTTCTAGGATATATCTATAAATAGCTAACTTTGACTGGCAAATTGAATAGGTAATGCCAATAAAGGCCTTAATCGTTACGTGAACTCTTATTTACATTTCTCCAAAATCGGACTTGTTGATTTAATATAAATTAATATTTCGCACCTTTTTCTAGGCATGCAATGCAATACATCTGTTACGACGAGATGTGGTGCACATATTAAAATAATTTTTTAAAAAAAAATATGATGTTCGCGATAATATAATATATAGTGTTCATACTCGTATTTGGAACAGTTTGACTCATGTTAAAAAGTGCGTAATGAAGCGATGAACCAACACTTACTTACTACTTGCTCACTGGCACTATCGAACCCGTTGGTTCATGGCCGCGCGGACATACGATCTCCATATATTCCTATCCTGAGCAAATGCTATCCAAGCATTTCCTGTGTAATCTACTTCCCCCAAATCATAGTTAATGTTATTCTCCCACGTCATTATCGAAGAACCAATACTTAAATTAATTCAGGAACTTAATTTGATCTGATTTTGGAAATGTAGAAGTAATAAATATATTAGGAGTTGAGAGTGTTAGAGTGAAATTTTATAATTTGATATTTAATGTATCTCCTTTTTACATTATATTCGAATGTCCATTACGATCGCAAGATATATATATATATATATATATATATATATATATATATAATGGTCATCTATCAATTGCCAATAGGATGAATGAAAATAATATAATCATATATAAATTGGAGTTAAGAGAAGTAGTAAAAAACAAATTATAAAAGTCCTTGAAATGAATTACACCTGAACAAGTAACTAATCGGATATTATAAAAGACCGAAACCACCACCGCCCACACCCCCACTCCGCAACGGTTGCCACCAATCCTTCCAGCGTTAAAAAAATGAGGGCAATCCTGAATGCAATCAGCTTGGCGGGTTAATGCACTAAAGGAAAAAATAATCAAAAAGCGAGAAAATAATAATATAAAGAAAAAAGTTGCCAACAGCACGTGGTGTTTCCAAGCAGTCACCTATATCAAAGTACTAACCGCGCCCAATGTTTGTTAACTTCAGCGATCGGATCGAGAGCTGATATTTTCAACATGGTATGGCCGTTTGACGAAGAATTCCAGCGTTATTTTTCCTACATATCGGAAAGAGTGGGTAGCACTTTAATAATGCCGATTTACCTGAGTTTAAAAATATTTACAATGACCGTTGAATAAGTATCAATCGTGAATTGTCATTTCTCTTTCAGTGGTGGTAAGGGACGTTCTAGGATATATCAATAAAATAGCTAACTTCGATCGCAAATCGAATAGGTTCATGCCAATAAAGGCCTTAATCGTTACGTGAACTTCTATTACATTTCTCCAAAATCTGACTTGTTGATTTTAATATAAATTAATATTTCGGGCCTTTTCCTAGTCTTGCATTGCAATACTTCTGTTATGAGGAGATGTGGTTCACTTATTAAAATAATTTTTTACATAAAAATATGGTGTTCGGGATAATATAATATATAGTGTTCTTACTCGTATTTGGAACGGTGTGACTCATGTTTAAATGTGCGTACCGAAGCGATGAACCCTTACTTATTTACTTATTTGGTTACTGGCATTATCGAAGCTGTTGCATCATGTCCGCTTGGGCATAATCTCTCCATATATTCCTATCCTGAGCTAATGCTATCCGATCATTTACTGTGTAATCTACTTCCCCCACATTATAGTTTACTGTTATTTCCCCACCTCATTATCGATGAAGATAATACTTGAATTAATTCAGGAACTTAATTTGATCTGATTTTGGTAATTTAGAAGTAGTAAATATATTGCTAGTTTAGAGTGTTAGAGTGAAATTTTTTAAATTTGATTTTTAATGTATCTTCTTTATTTACCTTATATTCTAACGTTTATTCGGATCGCAAGTTATATATGTAAATGTATATATCTATATATATATATATATAATATAATTAATATATATATATATATATATATACATGTCATCTAACGTGCGCCTAAGGAAGAATAAAAATAATATTTTCATATAATAAATTGGAGTAAGAATTATTAAAAAACAAATAAAAGGCCTTTAAAATGAACTTACACCTGCCCACGTATGTACTGGTATAAAAGTCCGATACCACACCTCCACCCCTCAATCTGAAACGTTGCCAGAAATCCTCCAGCGTTAAAAAAAAGTGGGCAGTCCTTAATGCCATCATCTTGGCGGGTTAGTTCATTCAAGGAAAATTAGTCAAAAATCGAGAAAATATTAATATAAAAAAAAGGTGGCCAACGGCACGTGGTGTTCCCAAGCGGTCTCCTATCAAAGTAGTAACCGCGCCCTATGTTTGTTAACTTCAGCGATCGGACGAGAGCTGGTATTTCCAACATGGTATGGCCGTTGATGAAGGCTTCCAGCGTTATTTTTCCTACATATCGGCAGGTTGGTTAGCAATTTTAATTAATCCCGATTTACTTGAGTTTAAAAATATTTACGACGGCGGTTGCATAAGTATTAATAGTAATTTTCATTTCTCTTTCCGTGGTAAGGGTCGTTCTAGGATATATCAATAAATAGCTAACTTTGACTGGCAAATCGAATAGGTAATGCCAATAATGGCCTTAATCGTTACGGGAACTCTTTTTTATATTTCTCCAACACGGACTTGTTGTTTTAATATAAATTAGTATTTCGGGGCGTTTTCCCGGTCATGCAATTCAAACATGTGTTATTACGAGATGTGGTTCACGTATTAAAATAATTTTTTTTAATAAAAATATGATGATCGAGATAATATAAAATATAGTGTTCATACTCGTATTTGGAGGAACGGTGTTGACCCATTCTTAAAAAGTGCGTAACGAGGCGATGAAAACCAATACATACTTACTTAATGGCTTACTCACTGGCAAGATCGAATCCGTTGGGGTCATGGCCGCGCGGACATAAACTTTCCATACATCCCAATCCGGTGCTAATTGCTTTCCAATTATTACCTGTGTATTCTACTTCCTCCCCCAAATCATATTTCATGGTATTCTGCCACCTCATTAGCGGATGAAAGCAATCACTGAAATTAATTCAAAAACTTAATTCGATCTGATTTTGGTATTGTAGAAGTAATATATAAAAATCTTAGGAGTTAAGAGTGTTAGAGTGAAATTTTAATATTCGATTTTTAATATATCTTTTTTTACATTACATTCGAACGTTTATTGCGATCGCAAAATATATATGTATATATAATGGTATCTAACGATTGCCAATAAGAAAAACAGAAATAATATAAGCATATTTAAATTGGAATAAGAATCACTAAAAAAAAAGTCATTAAAATAAATTACACCTTCCCATGTAATTAATCGTATAAAAGTCCGAAACCACCACCGCCACACCCCACCCCGCATCTTTGCCACAAATCCTTCCAGCGTTAAAAAATGGGCAGTCTTTAATGCCATCAGCTTGGCGGGTTACTTCACTCGAGTAAGATTGGCAAAAAAGCGTGAAAATAATAAAACAAAGAAAAAAGTTGCCAACAGCACGTGGTGTTCCCAAGCGGTCATCTATCAAAGTACTAACCGCGCCCCATGTTTGTTAACTTCAGCGATCGGACGAGAGCTGGTATTTTCAACATGGTATGGCCGTTGACGAAGACTTCCAGCGTAATTTTTCCTACATATCGGAAGATTGGGAGCAACTTTAATTAATGCCGATTTACCTGAGTTTAAAAATATTTACGATGGCCGTTGCATAAGTATGAATCGTAATTGTGTCATTTCTCTTTCATGGTAAGGGACGTTCTAGGATATATCAATAAATAGCTAACATTGACTGGCAATTGAATAGGTAATGCCAATAAGGCCTTAATTTGTACGTGAACTCTTTATTTACATTTCTCCAAAATCGGACTTTTTGATTTAATATAAAGTAATATTTCGCGCCTTTTTCCTAGGCATGCAAAGCAATAACATCTGTTATGACGAGATGTGGTGGCCACAAACATATTAAAATATTTTTTTTTTAATAAAAGTATGATTTTCGCGATAATATAATATATATTGTTCATACTCGTATTTGGAACAGTGTGACTCATGTTAAAAAGTGCGTAATGAAGCGATGAACCAATACTTACTAACTTACTTACTTACTCACTGGCACTATAGAACCCGTTGGTTCATGGCCGCGAGAAAATAAGCTCTTCATAAAATTCTTATCCTGAGCAAATGCTATCCAAGCATTTCCTGTGTAATCTACTTCCCCCAAATCATAGTTAATGTTATTCTCCCACCTCATTATCGAAGAATCAATACTTAAATTAATTCAGGAACTTAATTTGATCTGATTTTGGTAATGTAGAAGTAATAAATATATTAGGAGTTGAAAGTGTTAGAGTGAAATTTTATAATTTGATTTTTAACGTATCTGCTTTTTTACCTTATGTTCGAACGTTTATTACGATCGCAAGATATATAATATATATATATATATATATATATATATATTATATATAAAATGGCCATCTAACGATTGCCAATAGGAAGAATGAAAATGATATAATCATATATAAATTGGAGTAAGAATCATTAAAAAACAAATAAAAGGCATAAAACGAACGAATTACACCTGCCCACGTAATGAATACGTATAAAAGACCGAAACCACCACCCCCGCCACAGCCCAAATCCGCAACGTTGCACAAATCCTTCCAGCGTAAAAAAAAGAGGGCAGTCCTCCAATGCCATCAGGTTGGCGGGTCACTCACTCAAGGAAAAATAGTCAAAAAGCGAGAAAATAATATATAAAGAAAAAGTTGCCAACAGCACGTGGTGTTTTCCCAAGCAGTTACCTATCAAAGTACTAACCGCGCCCTATGTTTGATTAACTTCAGCGATCGGACGAGAGCTGGTATTTTCAAACATGGTATGGCCGGTTGACGAAGACTTCCAGACGTTATTTATTCCTACATATCGGAAGAGTGGTAGTAACTTTAATTAATGCCGATTACTTGAGTTTGAAACTATTTACGACGGCGGTTGCATAAGTATTAATCGTAATTAATCATTTCTCTTCCAGTGGTAAGGAACGTTCTAGGATATATCAATAAATAGCCATCTTTGACTGTGCAAATCTAATAGGTAATGCCAATAAAGGCCTTAATCGTAACGATGAACTCTTATTTACATTTCTCCAAAAAATCGGACTTGTTGATTTAATATAAATTAATATTTCGCCGCCTTTTTCCTAGGCATGCTATGCAATACATCTGTTTTATGACGAGATGTGGGGTCACATATTAAACAATTTTTTAAATAAAAATATGATGGTTCGCGATAATATAATATATAGTGTTCATACTCGTATTTGGAACAGTGTGACTCATGATAAAAAAGTGTGTAACGAAGCGATGAACCAATACTTACTTACTAATTAACTCACTGGCACTATCGAAGCCGTTGGATAATGGCCCGCGCGGCACAAGCTATCCATACATTCCTATCCTGAGCAAATGCTATCCAAGCATTTTCTGTGTAATCTGCTTCCCCCCAATCATAGTTAATGTTATTATCCCACCTCATTAATCGAAGAACCCATACTTGAATTAATTCATGAACTTAAATTTGATCTGATTTTGGGTAATGTAGAAGTAATAAATATATTAGGAGTTGGAGAGTGTTAGAGTGAAATTTTATAATTTGATTTTTAACGTATCTGCTTCTTTACCTTATATTGGAACATATATTACGATCGCAAGATATATATATATAATGGTCATCTATCGATTGCCAATAGGAAGAATGAAAATAATATAATAATATATATAAATTGGAGTAAGAACTAGTAAAAACAAATAAAGGCATTGAGATGAATTAACACCTGCACCACGCAACTAATCGTAAAAAAGACCGAAACACCAATGGCACACCCCAATCCGCAACGTTTCCCACAAATCCTTCCAGCGTTAAAAAAATGAGGGCAGTTCCTTTATGCCATCACCTTGGCGGTTAACTTCACTCATGAAAAGTAGTCAAAAAGCGGAGAAAATATTAGTATAAAGAAAAAGTTGCCAACAGCAACGTGGTGTTCCCAAGCAGTCACCTATCAAAGTACTAACCGCGCCCAATTTTTGTTAACTTCAGCGATCGGACGATGAGCTGGTATTTTCAACATGGTATGGCCGTTGACGAAGACTTTCCAGCGTTATTTGTGCCTACATATCGGAAAGAGTGTTAGCACCTTAATTAATTCCGATTTACCCTGAGTTTAAAAAAAATATTTACGATGGCGTTGCATAAGGTATGAATCGTAATTGTCATTTCTCTTTCAGTGGTAAGGGACGTTTCTAGGATATATCATAAGTAGCTAACGTTGGACTGGCAATCGAAGGGAATGCCAATAAGGCCTTAATCGTTACGTGAACTCTGATTTTCAGTTCTCCACAAATCTGACTTGTTGATTTAATATAAATTAATATTTCGGGGCACTGTCCAGTCAAGCATTCAATACATCTGTTATGACGAGAACTGTGGTTCACGTATTAAAATATTTTTTTTACATAAAAATATGATGTTCGCGATAATATAATATATAGTGTTCATACTCCTAATTGGAACGGTGTGACCCATGTTAAAAAGTGCGTAACGAGGCGATGAACCAATATATACTTACTTAATTGCTTACTCACTGGCATATCAATCGAATCCGTTTGCTCATGGCCGCGCGGAAATAAACTTTCCATACATCCCAATCCCGAGCTAATGTTTTCCAATCATCTCCTGTGTAATCTACTTCCCCCAAATCATATTTCATGTTATTCTGCCACCTCATTAGCGATGAAGCAATACTTACTTACTTACTTACTTACTTACTTACTCACTGGCACTATCGAACCCGTTGGTTCATGGCCGCGACGAAATAAGCTCTCCATACATTCTTATCCTGAGCAAATGCTATCCAAGCATTTCGTGTGTAATCTACTTCCCCCAAATCATAGTTAATGTTATTCTCTCACCTCATTATCGAAGAACCAATACTTAAATTAATTCAGGAACTTAATTTGATCTGATGTTGTGTAATGTGAAGTAATAATATATTAGGAGTTGAGAGTGTGAGAGTGAAATTTTATAATTTGATTTTTTAACGTATCTGTTTTTTTTACCTATATTCCAACGTTAATTACCATCGCAAGATATATATATATAATAAATATATATATATTATTTATATATATATATATTAATGGTCATATAACGATTGCCTAAAAGGAATAATGAAAATAATATAACAATATAATAAATTGGAGTAAGAATTATTAAAAAACAATAAACGC
>JASPKZ010007655.1:402500-523271 GCA_030220185.1 Diploptera punctata | reverse complement strand
GTCCGTAACCGCCGAGTGCCGTAGAACTGTGATAGCTGTGTATTTTAGGGCTACTTAGGCAGCACAGCAACCGA
Organism: Diploptera punctata; assembly: GCA_030220185.1. Classification (NCBI taxonomy): domain Eukaryota; kingdom Metazoa; phylum Arthropoda; class Insecta; order Blattodea; family Blaberidae; genus Diploptera; species Diploptera punctata. The sequence goes on along the minus strand of JASPKZ010007655.1, from coordinate 523,197 downwards.
TAACATCATTAATGTAGTGAAGAAAGACCTGCTGAAATGAAATACATATCTGAAAGGTCTCTAGACAAAAAAGCATATATATTCTATAATGTTGAGGACGACGGCTCTGATCTAAGAAGGTAGGCCTACATTATAACTTTATTTTATTTTATGACGTGGAAGATTTCTGATTGGGTAAGCTTCGGCACTGTAATAAAATTATTTACTTTTCCGTTATCCAACCTCTGTAGTTTAATTTTAGTTTTTCATAAATTTTTTAAGCATGTTTTAGTTATTACAAAACAAAATACTTGGACTCATTATTGCTAAAATCATGTTTTAACTGCTCAATAATTATTATTCTTTTACCAAGGCGCTGTATTACATCCTAATATAATATTGTTCGGATGGAGAAGTCCGAGTTGGGATGGTATCTGTGTATGAGATTCGGAAACAATTTGAGGCGCAATCTGCATGAGAACACACAGGAAACACGAGGTGCCATTGTTTCTGATCACACGTGAGGTGCTAGACCATATCCATATCAAGAGATTCCAAGCTCCGGTGATGATATCTAAGGACAGTCGTTAATACGTACATTGTAATCATGATAATCAATCTACCTATCTATCTCCATTCTTTATACAAGTGAATTCTATGGCAAGCGACCTAAGATTTACAACAAAGTTAAATTTTACACAGTAAAAACTCCTTACTCGCGGTTCTCTTACTTGCGTTTTCATTATTCGCGGGTTAAAAAATTGCGACACAGTTCCTGTATTCGTGGCTAAAAAAATATTTATTCACGGATATAGTCGGTATATTAGAAGGATTTGTATCCTTTATTAACGAATCGGCAACTTTTTTTCATTGCATGCACGTTTCCAGATAGCTTTTACTAGGAGCAATTCAAATCAAATGGACAAATTAATAACAAAGGAAAAAAAAAACATTTGTCCGTAAGCCTAAAGTTCGTTGTTAAAAGCTACCGCCGCCGTAATTCACGTGCCGCTATTTCCATTTATAAATGCCACCTTCGCCATGATCCGTGTTTTATTGTTTCAATTTGCCATTCGTTGCAATAATTTTGAATGAATAACACGTGTCTCTTCTGCTTTGTTGCCAATTTATAATGTCGAATAAAAGGAAAGAAAATTAGTTCCGAAAGGGGAAAAAAGTAGTGTTGCCGCTTAAAGTAAAAATATAAATGTTTGACCGTTTACGTGTTGGCGAGTCGTTTGCATCTATATCACGCTGTTTTAAACGTTAATGAATCAACTGTATGATTCATCAAGAAATCCGAAGATGAAATAAGGAATTCTAACGCTCAAATTACAGCTAAATATCAATCTGAAATGAAAGACCTCATAAAAGCGGCAAATTAAGGGAAAAAAAAACTTCTTTAAGCCCTTGCCTAAGCCTGACAGTAATAATTAATAGAAATGATTCAAAATCGCTCATTAATTGATTTTATTTTGATAATTTTAATTTATTTCGGAACTTTGGAACTTAATGATATTCAGTCAAATAAAACAGGTTATTACAATACTACCTGAATTAATTATACATATCTCCCATTCATTAAAATTAATTAGTTCATTTGGTATCCCCTATATACCCATACAAATTAACATCCCATATTTGCGGTTTCTGTATTCGCGGCATATTTACGGAACATATCCCCCGGGAATAAGGAGCTTTTCCTCTATTTATTGGCGAATTCTGAAGGAATGAAACTATTGAGGCTGTTCTCGTTAAATTGTTTTTGAAAACATTTTACAGATCTTAACCGAACGTATCTCATTGAAACTGAAAATGACCGTGCCATAATTTATATACGAGACCCTTAGAAGCTAAGGGGTGTAAGTAACAAAAGGTCAGATTTGGGTAAATGATGTTCAAAGTTGAGACACTCCATATGTGATTGTCTAGCAATTTTATTTTCAGCCAGTAGATTTCAGCACCAGTCAGATGCTTACTTGTATCTATTGGCCACTCAGATGTACTTTAACTACTAAATTCTACTTAATTTCAAAATTAGCATTTTGTAAGTTATACCCCTTGGCTTATAAGGGTCTCGTATGTATTTATATTATATACGTATCTGTTAATGCTCTAGCGAACAGCTTTTTTTGTTTTAGCAAAACCAAACTTGGCGTATAGGAATAAAAAAGTAAGGTCGGGTTCTTTAATCAGCAAAACCGGACCATTAGAAGTAGGAATTCATCTGAAAGAAAGCTCTAATGATCGCAATTTTTTGTGTTTCGCAACCAAACTCAGCCTTTGATTAAACGGGAAGGTTATCACCAAAAATCAGCGAAATCCGACAATTAAAAATTAAAAATTCGCTGACGCGAAACCACGTTTCCATCGTCTTTTATATATTTACCATATAATTTAATTAACCCTTAAATTAATCATGTATCCTGTAAGATACAATGATTTATTATTAAAACTATTTTTAAAAAAGTAGGGCCTAATGGAAAATGACTGAGTAGATTTTTTTAATTTGTGTCAAATTATACAATGTGCAATAGGTAATAACTTATGGTTATACATGGTTTATATTCACTGCAGTCGGGCTATGTTTAAATAAGTTGGCCTACGACATTTAGCTTCTCCAATTTAAGAGTTGTAACATATATATATATCCATCCATCCATCCATAGTAATTCTGCCCGAAGGCAGGTCTTTCACTGCAATCATAGCATTTTCATGCTATGCTTGCAGCTTTACTAGGGAATTGTAGGTGTGGTAGCTTCCCGTTGCTTTCCACATCGGTGAAGGATGATGATGATAATGATAAAGATGATGATGATGATGGCCGGGGACCGTTTGGGCCTTAAAGTTTTCCTGACATTTGTCTTACAGGTGAGGAAAAACCCCGATAAAACCCTCACCCAGAAAACTGCCCCGACCGGGGATCGAACCCGGGCCCGCTGCGTGACAAAGCAGCACGCTACTTCGAGACCACAGCGGTGGACTTATATATTCCATAAATCACCAATATCAGATCATAACTTCGACTTGGTGAAGAATTCAATTAGATTATGCAGTTCCTACTTGACGTATTTTTTTAAACGTCTAATTGGTAGGTTTTTAAAGTAAAAAAACCTGCAGATGGTACAATTTGTAACATAGAGAGAAAGGTACAGCTTTCTGTATTCAATAGTGTAATGTAGTATCCTCAATTCATGTAAAACTTAGGGTCGTGTTGAGGGATGAGTTGAGATGAAGCACCTATATCTTATAGAGATCTTTGTGTGCCGAGGGTGCCAGCCAACCACGCCTTACGCATCGTCAAAGGGCGGAAGAACGAAATGAATAAAATGAGTATGGAGAAATGATGGAATGCAATTTGTCGCAGGGGAAAACAGGAGAAACTTCCCAAGCTCCGTTTCGTCCACCACGAAACCACATGGAGTGACCGAGACTCAATCTCGAGATCCCAGCGGCAAGAAGAGAGCATCTAATCGCTTGCGCCACGGAGCAGACTTGTTTAACATTACATTTATTTAATTTAACAAACTTACCCAAGGGTCTCTCAAAACTGACAAAGTATATTTGACAACATGGAAGAAAAACAATAAAAACATTGGTAATATAGAGACAACACAAATTTTGTACATCATACATAGAACCAGATGGAACTAGAATGTATGTGAAAGGTTAATTCTAAATGAAGTGGAAAACCAAGAACCAGGATTTGGAAGCTGGCCTTATACATGATTTCTGAAGATGGCGATAGATCCCTTCAACGTGGTTGTTACAATTTGTGCTATCAGACCTTTGTAGTTCCTATACCTTTTCCGCTCTTAAAGTGATCCTCGCCAAAACAAAACTATGTGACCTACTCGCTTTTCGTTTGTTATGGACACCGACGGACGTTGTAGAAGCCATTCGCGTCACAATTACTGTCACTCTTGACAGGGAGATGACACAGCAACAGAAGACTCGATACTTTCAGCCATTTTGTTTAATGAGAATAGACTGAAGCATGACTCAAATGCATCACCCATATGTAATAAACTATTTTAAGTTGTAATTACTGATTAGGCATATTTTAGTAGCTATATTTTGTAAGTTTTGAATATCATTATTTTCATTCACGAAGAATAACAAGTATATTCAGAGGACATATTTTTAATTTAATGAAGAGTACTACTTTTTCGCGTACTTATTGTTTCTACAACGTACGTCGATGTTCATAACCAATGAAAAGCGAGCAGGTCACATGGTTTTGTTTTGACGAGGAACACTTTATAAGAGCGGACAGGGTATAGATACTTCAGAAGTTATTTTTTATAGGTTTTGTGCCTCTAGCACCTTTAAGTAAACCTGGACTGATATAGTATCAGGTGGTATTATCCTTTAACGAGGGACATTAGGCTCGTGTATATCCTCCTTCCCCAGGTTCACCTTATCAGCTTGTTTAAGGCTGGATTCAAAACGTACTATGCGCGGACATAAGATCTCCATACATCCCTATCATGAGCTAATGTTTTCAATATTCTCCTGTATAATTTACTTCCCACAAATCATTGTTAATGTTATTCTCCCACCTCATTCCTAGCATACCTACTGGGCGCTTTACATCTGGTTTTTCTAACAAAAAGTTTCCCTGACCATCATTCATTCCCCACTCGTGCTATATGTCCTGCACAATAATAATAATAATAATAATAATAATAATAATAATAATAATAATAATAATAATAATAATAATAATAATATAATTATAACTTTTATTATTAATTCACTGATGCCTTAGTGCTGTGTATATCACTTGTTATTTGTAGAACTTCATTTGTTTAACTTTAATGGTATTTTAAAAATAATTACGATGACATACATTATGGTGTTCTCCGCTGTAGTCTCGAGGTAGCGTGCTGGCTTGACACGCAGCGGGCCCGGGTTCGATTCCCAGTCGGGACAGGCTCTTGGGTGAGGTTTTTTTCGGGGTTTTTCCTCACCTCTAAGACAAATGTTAGAAAGCGTAGGGCCCAACGGTCCCCGAAAATCATCCGGCCATCATCATCATCCTTATCATTATTATCATTCTTCACCGGTGTGGAAAGAAACGGGAAGCTACCACACCTACAATTCTCTAGTAAAGCTGCAAAGCATAGCATGAAAATGTTATGATTGCAGTGAAAGACCTGCCCTCGGGCAGAATTACTATGGAATGGATATATTATTGGAATGAAATTCGTATTCAGTACTTACTTTGGAAATTGAGAAAACTCACAAAGAAATCTCAGTAAGATCCAAGGATTTGAATACCGAACTTCTATAATCGCAAACTCTACCACCTGAGTCAAAATGGATAGATTTCTTCTTCTTCTTCTTCTACGTCATAGAATTAGGCCGTAGACCTGTTTCCACATCAAGAGACTGTATCCCTCCGTCTAGTTATGGGGCATCCAAAACTACTACTTCCTTTGTGTTAGTAGTGAAGTAAAAATTTGTGGGAGTCTACTAAGTGCTCTTCTTTCTGTATTTTGAAGCCAATTAGTTCTTGAATTTGGATTTTTTTCTTAATACACTGAAGAAGTTTAATTCGGTTCTTATTCCCTCATTGTATTTATTATCAAACAATGTATAGCCTGCTACTTAACGTAGGAATTTCATTTCAGTTACTTTTGTTTTCCTTTTATCTGTTCTATTAAGTTCGATTTATTAGAAACTAATTTTAAGTAACATAATAAAGCAGAACATCCACCTGAATATTCACGCATTAATGTCACACGCAATAAATTAAGATTGTATATAATGCTTCAATGATAATAATTACACGCTTAATAATGTAATAAATCTAATTGTACACATTTCCATCTCTTTTCCTTGATAAGTTGGATCTTTACAATGTAGGTACTATTGAAATTCATTGATTTTGACTATGAGGCACCTAGATAGTTGGCAAAATGAGCTTCCTTTATGACAAAGCTCCACACTATGAATATACAATCCTAATCATTCGTTGTGCGGGATATGTCATAATTTTCAAAGGCAGATCTGGTCAATATGTGTCATGCATACATCTATTCTGACAGTTCAAAGAGAAGCTTCCAACTCTCAAATGTAACGGTATTCACGTGAGTTGTGTAACACAGGGAGATGCGAAAATTAAAGTTTCTACTCTTTACTCAAATCTCAAATTTACAAATTTTCATTAAAAACTCTCCATGGCACAACATGCCTAGAAGACCCTGGGTGTACCAGCTGGCCTCACATCCACATGTGTTAATCACAGAAGTAGAGGATCCTCCAACCAGTATACCTAGAAGACCCTTGGTCTACCAGCCGGCTGTTGGCCTCTCATCCACATGTGTTAATCACAGAGGTAGTGGATCTTCCAGCCAGTGTAGGGGTGATATGTGGTCAGCATGTCAGGCCCCCAGTCGTTATAGCTGGAGCCGCTACTTATTATAGCTACTCAATAGTCTTAGATGCTGGGTGGTACCTGTCCCATACTAGCCGAAATTCCATGAAAATGTTATTCCCCCATGGAGACTCGAACCAGCTCAAGTCCAGTAATTCTGCGCCAAGGTATCTTACCTTAACCATTCGGCTATGGCGTGGAACTGTAATAACATTGAGCAACAAAAAATAAACTTTTTTGTCTCAGAAAGAAAAATATGTGATTCTAATAGTTTTTTTTTCCTGCATTCAAATATGATATCGGTTTTTCTCCTTCACGCAACGTTTCCGAGAAACAGGCATTTATAATTTCAAACACTTTAATATCTTCCACAGTCGTAACTACATAATATTCGAACATTCGGACTCACCTAGAAAGTAAGAAATGACGACTTTCTGCTATATTTCGCCTGTGGAGCATCCCTCTTGATGGTCCAACAATAATCGGCCAGTATATTAGGATTCCATTTGCGTTAATATCTCTTTTCCATAGCTAAAATCTCCTGAGTTACCTCATTTGGTTTTATTTTACAATGGACAAATGGACTAAAAAACGTTTATTAAAAAATAATTATTTAAATCCTTTAATTGAAATTGAAGTAAAAAAAAACTGTGGGAAATGGAGAAATTCCGAATACATATTTGGAAACACGATAAAAACTGCATTAAGTACAACTAGTGGTACTCATGAGACAAAAATCATGTTGACCAGTGTAATCATTCATCCCCGGTGTCCACTTCTATGATATAGAAGTAATGTCGTTGTCTTATGGCCGGTTTACATGCTACGTCTTATTGTATGTTTTATAGGACAGGACAAATCATATCCGATAAAATATGGCATTTAGGGTCGGTTTCACCAAAAGAGGTAACTGTATTACGCGTGTTTTCCCCGTGTATAATGCATAGCTTAAACTGGCGTAATACAGTTACGTATGTTGGTGAAACCGACCCTTAAACAGCAAAACATACCTCTTGTCGAGTGGGAATGAAATCCAAGATTAGATTTAATAACTGACGGGAGAAGCATAATTTTGTGACAAAACGTACGTTTTGTATTCCGTTTTGCATGTTCCGTTTAAATGGCTTTTCACATGCAGGTGTCTTGTTTCTGTATGTATGGTGTTACCAACTTCAGCCATTGACTGTAGGCTGAGGTGTCCATTCGCAAATAATTGCGCCAGTTATCAGTTATTTCAGTAACAAGACATGGGAATACTGACTTCTTTTCAGAAGTCACTCCATTGACCATCGTGTAATTTTCCTCTTCATCACTTTTCCACCCAGTCGTTGAATCCTTACGAGGGGAAAACATAAAAGAAAGCAACTGGGCTTCCTCCATAATCAAATTAATGATGCCTTTCTCACTTTTAATAAGAATAAATCACTGATAATACACTACAACTCGAGTCTGGATTGGAACTGAGGTAGAAAATGGAAGGAAAAACGTTACTGTGTAAAGACTGGACAAAACGTACGTTTTGTATTCCGTTTTGTATGATCGACAAAACGTAGAATAAGACGTAGCGTGTAAACAGGCCTTTAGATCCATCAGGCACGAAAAATGGTTCTGCCCGGGGATAATTTTTCTGGGCGAGAGTTTTCGGGGTACACCTAAGGCTCCTAAGATGCGATATGATCTTTATGTTACTATTACAACTAAACATCATGTGAAATAATCCGTGTTTGAGCGAGAACTATGCTAGATTTGGTATTTCAGGTCTGCTGTTGAATAAAGTATTTTTGTGTTTAAATCTGTACATCCCCAGGTGGGCTAGGGTTCTCTCTTTAACTTAACCAAGGCTAATTTACTTATAGTTTCTTTCGTACAAGTACCAGCGAATGACATGTGGTAAGCTCATCGTCTCAAACAGACACCTAATAAGGCTATTACTTAGATGGGACATGTTGATTACATTTTGCGCAGATTCTCTAATTTAGTTTGCGGTTCTTTTACGACCCCGAAAATCTTCATTCTCGGCATCCGCGCCTTAAAGTCCCTCCCACAGGACTCGACCCTTGGATTGGTCCATCCGTAAAATTCCATCGATTTCGACCGGGTTCGAACTGGCGACCTTCGGAACTGGAGGCAAGGAATATAACCCCCAAATGACCAAGACCGATTCTCATATTTGTAATGAACAAAAAAGAGGATTATTCTTGTGGTTGCCTGTGGTTTGAAATTTAGGTTAAATTGATTAACGGTTCTCCTGGTATTTCCTTATCATTTATCATCCATTATATCATCGGGGTAACATAACTTCGCCTTCTGGTACCCCAAACTAAGAAACGGATTACAATTCCGCCAATGTCAGGGGAAAGCCAGAAATGTAATGAAAGAAAAACTGGTGGCATTTGACAAAAGAAAAAAGAACAAAAGATCTGTGATGGACAGTTTTCATAACAAATACAATAACACAAGGTACAATAAGCTAAATTACATTAACTACACCATAACAATCATTACTGTTGACTTTGAAATAATTATATTATAAGATCAGTAGATTATAAGAATACACCTTTAGCATTATATATAAACTATTACGGTAAAATCACACAAGTTAACAACTAGTTAGCAGTTTACTTCGAGAATTTAAACAAGCAATATATCCTGAAGATGTCATCCACAGTAGGTGATGAAACGTCGAGACGACAACACCGCAAGAGACGCCCAAAAATCCGGAAAAATATATTTTAAAAGACATAAGTCTTAACCAGTATATTAGATACACAATTTTAAAACTTTTATAAATATATAGACAACTAAAATAACAGGAAATATATTTAGTCGAGTTCAGTTTCGCCAGGACAAAAGTAATCGAGTTAACTAAACTTAAACAAAATACTGTGAACATGTCGTTTTTATGGTCTCTTTCACTTCCATGGAATCTGTTCCTGAACTCCACTGTTACAATACATAAAAATTTCATGGAGCGTAAAAGTAATGAATCTTCTATAGAAGAAAGGAACTTCATAATAAATTAATGACAAACTATCTTTGTAATTATAGCATCAAAGAAGAAAGACAAGTCGTTAATATGGTGAAGAAAACTCCAATGGTAAGTGAACTGAAACATCAGCACAGATACATCAAAATTTGAGAATATATATTCATCCAAAACAGTGAAAAGAACTCTAAATCAGGCTGGGTAATACGTCCGAGCACCAAGAAAATGATCTACATGGTCTTTATAGGAAGTCAGATATAATAAGAACAGTTAAGTCTCGTAGACTGCGATGGGCAGGACACGTTGCGCGTTTGGGGAATGAAAGACGTGCATGGAAGCTTCATGTAGGAAAGCCAGAGGGAAAACGCCCAGTTGGTAGACCAAGAATGAGGTGGGAGAACAACATTAACTATGATTTGAGGGAAGTAGATTATACAGGGAATGATTGGAAAACATTAGCTCAGGATAGGGATGTATGGAGAGCTTATGTCCGCGCGGCCATGAACATACGGGTTAGATAGTGCCAGTGAGTAAGTAAGTATCATTTGGAAATAAATTTGTGGGAAAGGATTTGGAGTTTTGGAAAACAAAGCCATATATATTCCGTAAACCAACAAAATCGAAACATAAATTTTACTTTCTGAGGAATCGATTAATTCACGCATTTCCTGCGTGACGATCTTTTTAGTAACATATGTTATTGTTAACTTTTGTTATTGTTGAGTGTTTTTATGCATTTTTAAAGTCGCATGGGGGAAAAAAAAATCACATGACATAAGTAGGCCTATATGGCAAAAACGTGAATAAAGCAAACATGTCGGTAGATTATATATAATCAATATTAAGTGAGCCTTTAATAACTTGTCACAAAATATGTCGATTGTCATTTACGCTAGAATAGAGAGTCACTATATCAATAATTGAATATTGCGAACATCAGAGTATTTGCTCTAGAATAATCACTGTATTAATAAATAAATAAATAAATATATATTGTCTTCTTCTTCTTCTTCCTTCCAAGTATTAGGCCAAGGCCTGTTACGATGCTATAGAAAATTTTCCTCTAGCGTTTCATAGGACGGCCCAGTGTTCTTCGTCCTCTTGGTATATAATTGTAAACAGCTTTGGGGATCCGATTTGAACTCATTCTTTCTAGATGGTGTTTCCAATTTAGTTGGCACTGTTTAATATATTCCAAAATTGGCGTAGTCTTCAATTCTTTTAAGATATCGGTGTTCCTTTTCTGATCCCATCTGGTGTAACCCGCTGTTCAGCGTATGAATCTCATTTCACAAGCCGTTATTCTGATTTCATGTTGTCTTTTTAGTGTCCATGCTTCACTACCATAGGTCAACACTGGTCTAGCCAAAGTGTTATATAAACGTAGTCTGGTGTTTTTTTTGTACAAGGGATGGTTTCATAACTTTATTAATAATTCCCAAACTTTTATTATAAATAATGTGAACATTAAAATATTTTTCCAGACAGAAAATCCAACAAGTAAAACATTATATAATTATGTAAATAAAGTAAACTATTATTATGAAATAATTTGAATGCAGAGTGGCTGTCTAATATGTCACTCCTGTACAACATTATTTAATTATGTTCCTAGATCCGTACACTTGATTTAAAGGTCTCGCTAAGCAAACGTCATTTAAACAAGAGTCACTTTTAACCACTTAAATCAACAAATTTAATTCTGATGTCAAACTGGTTTCCATTAGCACAAATTTATATTGCATTAATGGTTTAACACGGTGAGAAAAGTCCTCGATTAAATTTGATGTTCGTTAAAGCTTGTGCAATTTACATGAGTTATACTGAAGAGATTGTGAGATGTGGAAAAATAGGATAAATTGGAGTAAATTCGTTATATTATCAAGGAAAAACGTTTTGTACACCTATATGCGTAACCGAGCGGTTTAAGACATATATGCTTTGGTGCAGAGCTATGGGACCAATACTGGTTCGAATCCCTTAGGGGGATGAACATTTCTCATGGAATGTCGGCCTGTATGGGACTGGTGCCCATACAGCATAGTTAGAAATGGTAACTAACATTTAGACAGAATGGATAATACAAGATTACCCAAAAAGATCAACAACTACAAACCACATGGGAAAAGATCTTTGGGACGGCCAAGGAAATGATGGACTTGAGACCGGAACAGGTCACATTGACCTAATCCTGGAAAGGAAGAAGAAGAAAAGAAATGGTAACTGCTGGAGATCGCATGTCACCCATCTCTCTGGATGTTCGTCCATTTCTGGGACCAACACATGTTGATATGAGCCTAGCAGTCGGCTGGTATATAGAAGGTCATTAGGCCTATCGCTCCACGAAGTTTGCATGTAAATTACAATTTAATGTTATTGATTATTGTTTGGAAAGTTTATCTTTCCTGCATGCTATGTCAAAATGTCTTTGCTGTACAATTTAGATGTACCGCGTTGCCATGCATCGAAAACAAATGGTCGTTTCAATGCCTACTACTTATTAACAAAATATACTTTATTCCTTTAGGCGGTTGCATTGCTCAAGAGGTTAGTAACTTGCCCTCAACCTCTAGGTTTCGAGTTTGCTTCTCGGTTCGTGGTAGATGAATCGGAGTCAGGGGGTGGGGTTCCTGGAAGTTCTCCCGTTTCCTGTCAGAAAGTTAATTCCACCACTTCCAGAGACTCGTGTCATCTATTTTGTTTCATTTCATATTGTGATGGTGCGAGAATATACGACACGAGCAAAAAGGGTGGTGTACCATAGTTTTTAAGACAGAGGCATCGACGGGTATACAATGACACATATTTCAAGAATTCTTCCAGTACTTATTCCAGGAAGATAAGTGTCACTTGTTAGGCAGTGTGGAAGAAGCCAATCAAACGACCGTTCACAATACCTGCCCGCATATTAATGCGGAAACGCTACTGGAATTCATGGGCATGCGTGGCACGGGGTTTTTGTTTTTTTCGTTACGTCAAACATAGCTCTTTCTTGAGTTTAAAACAGCGTCCCTATTAATCCTACATTCATAGGAAGAGTGCCGTTTGTTGGAATTGGGGCTAATCTAAACAATAGTTTAAGAACCAGGTACAGAAATTAGAATGCAGTGGAAAATCAGCAGGATTCATTCCATGTTCCATCTGGGGTTGATATAGTTACTGCTCAACGAGAACCTGCCATGCGATGGTATGAGATACACCCATTACATGCGCAATGATTAGAGTACTCGTTTACACGATACAGTACGTCCTTTTGAAAATTGGGAGTGAGACTTTTCTTGGAGCACCATAGTCAGCGCCCTATTGACGATTAAGGTACCTCTTTCCCGGAGCTGTAGAATAATTTTGATGAACATTGTATATGATGGAGTCACACGAAGTGGATAACGCTCTAGATGAACAGCTCTCCCATTAACTGCAGCTTCGCCATACGCTAACACCATGTCAGTGTATTATGTATTTCTGTTTTCAATCATGCAACACAAATAAATGGGGCTTAGGTTCTAAGGTGTTCTATGAGAAGCTTGGATAGGTATCATGTGATCGATGACGTAACCTAAGCACCGTTAACCTTGTCAACCTGATAGCGTACAATAGGTAAACTTTATACACTCAACATTTTTAACATTTATTGTTATCACACTTGAGGTTAGGTATTATACATTTTTTAAATAATAATATAAGTACCTCTTTTATATCCGCCTTCGTCAATTCGAATTGATTTTTGTTCAAATAACTTCGTTAATAATTAAGATCATGAAACATATTTTGAAAGGCCTTCATTATTTTAATAATTAACGTAGTTTTTTATTCAAAAATAAATTCTAATTGAGGAAGAACGTTATAAAACGTACTTGTATTATTATTTAAAAAAATATATACACTCAGCAGAAGCGGGAGTTTTAATTAAACATTTCATTTGAACTTGTGTTTTTAGAACAAAAATGATATCTTTCCGAACGGGGATTCTTATTCAAAACGTCATCTACCCAATCCCCTCTACAAGCCATCACATTTTGTAGAGGGCATATTCGAACACTCTGTATATCTAGAGCCACTTTAGAGATTCACGTATATTAAAATATTATTTTCCAAATCATTCTATTGTAGATATCCATAAGCTTGCAGAAGCAGTGGATTCTCCCAACAAGAGTGCGCTATTCTAATTGGCTGTTAGTAGATGCTCAATACACCATCCGCGTAAATCCACTTCACATTTGCCTCCAACTCTCCATTTTTCATGTTCTCTACTATTTTCACGTAATAGCACCATTGTCTCACGGTACATTACCCGCACTGTCGCAATGACCCAATGGACTTCTTTAAAATAATTGGATCAAACCAGTTTTCGCAAAACACGTGGATTTGCATCCATTCTCTTCAAGTTATTATATTATATTCTACATTCCCTGTTATCTAGCTATGCATGCTAGAAGACAAAATTTTCTACCATTACTTGGCTTACTGGTAAAGCACATAGCTTTAATTTGAAAACTTCCTAGTCTAATGGCTACTTATTTAAATTGAATTTAATTAAAATAAAAAATACATCAATTTAGACAACGAGGGATATTTTTAACATCAGAGTTAATTAAACTTAACGTTTAGGGGCAAAATCTCCAAATTAGAAGGATTTATAAAAATAAATGGAAGGTTCCTCTATATTTTTATACTTAATACTGAAAAGTAATTAAGTATGCATCTCATTTCTTTTCTCATATATGTTTTCTTCGTCTATGGTTGAGAAACATGGAAAGTTACGGAAGCAACAATTAAAAAGTTTCAGACCTTTGTAAACGTATGTCTGAGGCGTATTTTAAGTACAAAATGGCCGGAAATAATATCAAATGAAGAACTGTGGAGAGAAATCAACCAATCTCAAATATGTCACCAAATAAAACAAAGGAAGTGGAATTGGATAGGCCACACATGAGAAAACCAGACGGAGCCATCGAGAAGACTGCACTATATTGGAATCCGCAAGGAGTCAGAAAAAGGGGACGACCTAGGAAAACTTTGAAGCGATCAGTAGAGGAGGAAGCAAAGGAAAGAGGGAAAAGCTGGAAACAAGTGAAATGGCTGGCTGGAAGCAGAGTACGCTTCAGGAACTACACTGCTGCCCTATGTTCCATTTAGGAATTACAGGAAATAAATACACTGCTCAAAAAAATTAGGGGATATTGTAGAATAACGTATTAAGACTATGTTTTTAGGAACAATATTAGATGCAATCACTTTCTATTACTCCAAAAGAATGTCAACAAGAGTTTGAAGTCATTACGTAACCTCTGTACCACACCAGATGTCAAAGAGATCCTGATTAGGAATATGGCAAACAAACAAAGCAACATTAACATGGGTAAAAATGTTTCTCCTCGAACGGCCAGCACTGCCTTACATCTGTATGGCATTGATGCAATGAGGTTAGCTATGAGTTCTTGGGGGATACGTGGCCACTCTTCCATAAGAGCAATGTGCAGCTCTGGAACAGTTGTGGGAGGTGCTGGTCTGCCTGCAATGCACCTGCCTAATGCATCCCACACATGCTCAATCGGATTTAAGTCCGGGGAGGAAGTTGGCCATTGCATACGCTCGATACCCTCCACTTCCAGCATGTCGTCCACCAAGCCAGTTCTGTGGGGTCGTGCATTATCGTCCATAAAAAGAAAAGAATCACCTATGGCATCAGCATAAGACACGACATAAGGTCGGAGAATCTCATCTCTATACTTTACCGCAGTCAAAGTACCACCTTGGATAACGTAGAGGTCCGTACGTCCACCACTACTGACTCCTGCCTACACCATCAATCCACCGCCACCATATGGGGATCTTTCACGTACAAAAGCTGGATTGTTTCGTGTCCCTTTTTCTCTCCAGATGAATACACGCCGACTATCACATTCCATGTTGAATCGCGACTCATCAGAAAAAAGAACTGATCTCCATTCAGCATGCCTCCACCCACGATGTTCCTCTCCGCCCAGTTTCTGCGATCTCTATGGTGTTGTGGAGTTAACCTGGTACACACTATGGGCCTACGGGCATAGAGACCACTTCCATGCACTCGATTAGGGACAGGTTGAGTTGACACCCTGCGTCCTGTTGCTGTTTGAAGTGTATTTCGCAGTTGAGTTGCATTCTGCTGTCTATTCCGACGGGCTGTTAACAAGAGGTAACGGTCATCCCTTGCTGTTGTTGCCCTTGGTCGACCTTATCCGGCTCTTCTGTGAACAGTATGTTCTTTGAAAATGATTCCAAAGACTGGAAATCACGCTTTGAGACACCCCAATGGCTTGTGCCACCTCTTGTTGTGTCTGTCCAGCTTCCATCCTTCCTATGGCCCTCCAAGCCATTGGTTCAGGTAAATCACGTTGTCGAGGCATCACTGTCCCTAAGGCAAGTCATTCACTAACTGAAAACTGGACTGGATTTAAAAACAGCAACAAAACATTCACCCCCACACCACCCTTTCACATCAACAGTACAGACACTGCCATCTGGTGTGGTACCGAGGTTACGTAACAACTTCAAACTCTTATTTACATTATCTTGGTGTAATAGAAAGTGATTGCATCTAATACTATTCCAAAAAACATAGTCTTAATAGGTTATTCTACAATATCCCCTAATTGTTTTTGAGCAGTGTAGTATAATAAATAATAAATATTGTTTTCTATCGTCCCCTGGCAATCGAAATGATTTAATCAACAATAACAATGCAGGTTGCCTGGCAACGATAAAAAACAGATGTGAAACGAATGAGAATGTGCTCAATTGTTTTTAGGTAGGTAGTCAAGTAAACCCTCAAGCATTTTTTTATTTAGTTTTAGGCAATTGATAGTTTATTATTTTTTAAACGTTTATTTATGATCTATCAGAACCTATCTTATTACGGTCCTACAAACATGCTTGACAGGCAGGGATTTTGTCTCCAAACCTAACATGCAATTAACTCTGTTTTAAACTCCCATCAATATCTAAATTTACATGTATTTTAAACCAATTAAAATAAAGTTATTTACACCGGGAAGTGTTAAAATTAAACCCCTATATATTGATTTTATAGTTCCATTGAAGTGATCGCTAATAAAATAAAGCATATTCTAGACCTAATATAGCATTTTTATTTGGTTCCAAATGTGTAGAATATCCAATATCAAATTACTAAAGAAATAATTATAATTTGCCATTTAGTATGTCTTCCTTTCTTTATTTCTTTTCCTTAGTCTAACCTCTCTTTTTCTAGGAACGTTTAAGTATTCCACACCTCCAGGATCTTACAGGGATACGACCTCTATGGATTTAAATTCTGGTTCACATAAATACTTTTTGACCACTCAAGGAGTTGAAGAGACTCCCAAATGAGTGACCAGCTCAATTCCAGGATTACCTTCGAGACAAAAATATTTAATATGTTAATAAATAGGAACTTCTTGGTGATAATAAAATTGTATTTCACATAATCAATAAGATCCAAATCACCAAATTAAAATATTAAAACAGGCAACGATAGCGAGGCTATCATTATCAAGACTAGTTACTGATTGAATAAAAACCAGATAAAATGTATAAACACAATATCAGTTAAAATTCTGATTACGTCACATGACGTGACTTACAATTTTAAATTACTAATTGACATCATCAACATTCTTTCTTTATTTAACCCTTAAATTCGTAATGTATCCTTTTAGATACATCAGTTGGTTTAGTTAATTTAATATTTTGAATAAATCAGAAGAAAACGAACAAAAATAAACCACTTAAATGTGTGTCTAATTATTCAATATACCTAATAATAACAATTATACAAGATTCCGTTTTCACTGAAATCCGCCACATTTAAATATCTAACAGAAGAAATTTGTGTTTTGCAAATTTAAGGGTTAAAGAAAAGAGGGCGCCGACCAGAATAGGACCCCTTTCATTATTCAATTTTTTTTCTTTGTTTCTATAAATCTCCAAATTCTCAAGAACGTTAAAAAATTATGAATAATGAAAGGGGCCCTATTCCGGTCGGCGCCCTCTTTTCTTTAATTAAAAGAAGGGAGAGTTACGTTGATGATGTCAATAAGTTATTTAACATTTTCAGTCGCGTCATATGACGTATTGTGTTTACACATTTAGCCTGTTTTTATTCAATCAGTAACTAGTCTGAATGATAATCGCCTCGCTATCGAAACGCATTAACCGTTTCAATATTTTGGTCGGTGATTTGGGTTTCATTTATTGTGTTAATACAAACATATTTTGCACAAAAACTCACATTTCATATATTCATACATGGATGATTACTGATTATGATCGCCGGATGGTATTCGTAGACATTTGAACCTTAAATGTTTCCCGAAAATTTTCTTACAAATGAAAAACTACGGGGGGAAAAAAACTCCCAGGAAAGTTGTCCGAAACGGGGATCGAGGATCGATTGCTGCGTCCAGGCAACGATGTCACCAACTAGACCACAACCGGTGGACCTGCCGTTTTGAATACAACATTTTGTCACTTTATCCAGATTTCATAAAATAGGTATTGTCACAATTTAACCAACTGAATTAACCACTTGCGCTATCGAACCTGGAAGATCATGGCAGCGCTGACATTACCTCTCTATACACCAGTATCCAGAATCAAGATTTTCAATTAATTTTCTGTATAATTCACGTAAAGGTACCTACAAAGAAGAGGTTAAACTAAAGGAGAGAGGAAAATATCAGAATTAATTAATGACATAGGTATTTAATAAATTTACGCAAGTAAGGTTTGCAAAAGTGATTAAATACACTTGACTGTAGAAAAAGGAAACAATAAAATCATTAGAAGACTTACAGACAATACATATTTTTTTTATTATACAAAATTCAGTCCACCACTATGGTGATAGCATGCTACCTTGTCACGCAGCGGGCACGGGTTCGATTCCTGGTCGGGACAGGCTCCTGGGTGAGGTTTATGCGAGGTTTTTCCTCACCTGTAAGACAGATGTCAGGAAGCTTAGGGTCCAATGGTCCCCGAAAATCATCCGGCCATCATCATCATCATCATCCTTATTATTATCATCACCATCCTTCACCGGCGTGGGAAGCAACGGGAAGCTACCACACCTATAATTCACTAGTAAAGCTGCAAAGCATAGCATTAAAATACTGTGATTGCAGTGAAAGATGGATGGATACAAAATTATTGGAACACTCAAAACCCCTGTACCCACGGTATAACAGTGACACGTCATCACAACTAGCAAATCCTTGCAGTAAACGCTAGAAGCATCATCATGTTACTACAAGTAGGCTTGTAACTAACTATAATTATTTGTCTTGTTGAACTCTGAATGCATTAGTAATTCAGTGATTTCCGGTGCAGAAGAGTGTGTATAATTATAAAAAGTCAGCAAAATGTACGAATTACTGTAGCAGAATATGATAGAACAATTGATTAGCGACCTGAAGAATCTATGTATGTAATTTCTGGTCAAAAGAAAGGGGGTAAAATAGCTAAAAAATTGATAAGTGTGGACATAGAAAAACTAAATCTAAAAAGTATGATATAAACATTATGGATAGCGAAAGACAGCTATGAATGTATTATGGTTAGAACAGAATTGCAAGGTTAGTGGAATGTTGGTTCATAATACATCAGGTAAGCTATCTCAGCCGCCATCGGTATAGTCTAGAATTCTGCCGAGGTAGTGGACTTCGACGTGCTGTAGGCCTACAAACTGAAACTTAAGATAGCTTCCGTAACGCAATGAAGGCTAACAACGATCTAACCTCATTTAAGGTAACTCAGCCTTGTTGGTGTTATAACAGTGATAATGTTAGTAGCTGAAATGCACTACAAAAAAAAAAAAACACTTTACTTAAATATGTAGGATGTAGTAGAGATCGCAATAGAAGGAAACACATGTTGTAAAAGTGAGATGTAATGAAAGATAATCGATAAGAATCGAAATATTTTCTAACCTGTGGCTTGTGTGGTCAAAAAAGTATATATGTGATCCTTAATTAAAATCCTTCTCCCGATAAGTCGTGTAGCTGTAAGGCCCGGGTGGCATTGTGGCACGTAGAAGTAGGTGTACTTATAATGTGAGAGGTTAAACTGCGTTAATGAAATGGAACTATTGTCTAGTGGACCAATAACCATTACCTTATTATTTATCACACCGCTTCGTTAGACTCTTTGATACACATAATTAGGTATCAGATCCCATCAGCACATTGTCCTTTATATCCCTCCTAGAACATGGAATTCCCTTCCACCCTATAATAATAATAATAATAATAATAATAATAATAATAATAATAATAATAATAATAATAAAAACAACAATAATAATAATAATAGCAGCTTTATTTTACCTGGCAGAGTTAAGGCCTTAAGGCCTTGTCTACCACTCAACCAGGTTTAAAAAAATACAAAAAAAAGTCTTAAATCTAAATTACAATAAATATATATAAACGATTACAAGTTATGAATACGATACAATTAATATTTATAATGTAATTTGATTTACTCTAAATTTAACGAATTAAATATATAATATGTACAAGATATATAAAAAACGAGGAAAAGATTAATGGCATCGTATAAAATTAAATAAATAGAGAAAAATTAATTATTAGACAACAGGTAACTGTATAGGCGTGACTTTAATGTACCAAGTGTGCGGCTACCCCTGATATCTTCAGGAAGGAGATTCCAGGAGCGGGCAGAGGCTACTGTGAAGGAAGTAGAATAGGAGGATGTGCTATGAAGAGGAATTGTTAGCAGACTGCTATCTTGTGACCTAGTGTCAATATTGTGGTAAGAGGATAACTTCTCAAATCTGGACACCAGGTAAGTAGGGATGTAGGAATTCAGAAGCTTGAAAAGTAGTGAAAGAGAGTGCAATTTACGTCTGTCAGTAAGACGGAGCCAAGAGAGTTTATTAAAGTGTTCGGAAATATGGTCATAACGGCGGATATTGAAAATGAATTGAACACAAGCATTATGAACACGCTGCAGTCTCTGCGACAAGTCATAGTTTATATCATTATATATAATGTCACAATAATCGAAGTGTGGTAACACAAGATTCTGCACAAGGATTTGTTTTAACGAAACTGGGAGAAAATTCTTTAAACGTCTAAGATAATGTAAGATGGAGAAAGTCTTTTTACATATGTGTTTCACTTGTGTTTGCCAGGTTAAATTTGCGTCTAGATGTAGTCCAAGATCTATTACTGAAGAAGAATAAGGGATAATTATATTATTTATAGTAATGTTTGGAAGTGTTGATATGTCAAAGGTTGTAAGCAGTCTTTGTTGTCCCATTAGAATTACTAGTGACTTGTTAGGATTCAGATTTAGACCGATACTTGAAGACCAGTTAAAGATGGATTTGAGATCGTCATTTATTTTCGTCAAGCTGTTATAGAGATAATGAGGAGGTGAATGTAGGTAAATTTGGAGATCATCAGCGTAGAGGTGATAACGGCAGTGCTTTAGTACGGTTGGCAAGTCATTTATGTAGATTGAGAAAAGAAGAGGTCCGAGAACACTGCCCTGGGGGACTCCAGCCGGCACGTTGCGCCAAGACGAAGATCTAGAGTTTAATGAAACGTATTGTTGACGACCGTGCAGGTATGAGTCGAACCAGGATACAGCGCTGTCAGACAAGTGTAAGTGCTTGAACTTTATCATAAGTAAGTTGTGGTCTACTGTGTCAAAAGGTTTGCTGAAGTCAAGTAAGGTTAAAGGAGTCAATTGACGTCTGTCCACGGCTTCACGAATATCTTCAGTAATTTTTAGCAAGGCTGTGGTTGTGCTATGACCAGATCTAAAGCCGGATTGATAAGGATCAAGGAGGTGTTTTTCTTGGAGATATTCAGTCATTTGCTTATGTACAATATGTTCCAGAGCTTTAGATAATGTCGGAAGGATGCTAATCGGTCGGAAGTCATTACAGTTAGTAGGTGTACTTATTTTTGGTATAGGCCGACCTCTAGACTGTTTCCATACAGTAGGGAAGATAGAAGTTATAAGGGAGGCATTAAAAATATGAGTCACTGTGGGTAGTATAATGTCAATGATTTGATTTAGCATTAAAATGCTGATGTTATCTGTTCCTTGTGCATTTGATTTAATCCGCTTGAGTGCTTTTTTAACGTCTATAGGCGAAATGTCGTAAAAGTAAAATTTATCTCTTCCTATATGGGTGGATGGGGATAAGTCTTTAAGAATGTCTATTTTAGTCTTGTTGTCTGGAGGTGTCATGGGTATTGAGGTAAAATGTTCATTTAAGTCATCTACAGAAATGTCTATAGAGTCAGTTGAAGGATTCAACTGTCTAAGTCCCATTGTACGGAGATTTCGCCAAGTGTCCCGTGCACTTATTTCAGGTCCGATTATACTGTGGGCGTGTCGTAGTTTGGCATTGCGTATAGTTTGTGTAGTTGTGTTTCTAAGTTGTTTGTACAGTTGCCAGTTCTCGTCATTTTTATGTCGTCTGTATGCTCGGTATGCTTTGTCTCGTTTTGACATAAGTTCACGTATTGAGTCATTCATCCAGGGAGCAGGGGGGCGGGAAAATCGTCGGGTTTTTATTGGTGCATGTCTGTCATATAGTTGTAGTATCAGTGTATTAAATGTGTCTACTTTTTCATCAACTGATCTAAGATCCCATATTGTGTACCAAAGTAGTTCTAAAGCGTCTGATTTTAGTTTAGTATCGTCTATGTTTTGTAAATTTCTGTACGTAATCAATTTAGAGCGTCTTTAAGACATTGGAGTGAGTATTCTACGAATACAATGTCATGAGCAGATATGCCGGGAGCAGGAATTTGTCCATATGACAGTACTTTCTGTGGATGTGTAGTCACTATTAAGTCCAGTAGAGTGTCGGTAGTAGCAGTATGATGTGTGGCAGAGAGAGGAACAATGGTCATATTTAAGCTTTGGAACATATTTTTAAGTTGTATGGCTGGTGAGTCAGTCTGAAGAAGATTTGTATTAAAATCACCTGTGACAATAACGTGTTCATAATGAGGCAATGAATCGTTCAGAGCGTGTTCTAGATCCGAAAGGTGCCCTATTTTTGGAGGTTTGTATACAATGAATGAGACTTTTTTTTAGACTGGTTTGAATTTCTATGAATAAGAACTCGGGGCGAGCGGAATATACAGAAGGAGACTTGTGGACAATTCTTGGATCAAGCTCATTTGATATAAAGGCACAAACTCCTCCACCTGTTTTATCTATTCTGTCATTTCTGAGCAGTGTATATCCGTCTAGGTGAACAAGGGACGAAGGTATGGAAGGGGTGAGCCAGGTTTCCGAAATTAAAATGGCGCTCAGTCCAAGAGATGAAAATATGGTTTCAAACTCATCAAAGTGGGACAGAATGCTTTGTGAGTTTACGTGAGCGATTTTAAGTGATGATTTTTATCAACAGAAAATGCATTCTTAAGTAGACTCGTAGTTGTTTTTGGAGGGGATGGTAGGGATTGAGGAATGTTGCTACCTGTATTAAATGCTGTCTCTACAATAAGAGGGTGATTGGAGAAGGTGAGTGAGTCAGGGGTTGCAAGGAATTCATCAATTGTCAGCTCAATGTTGCCAATAGCAGAAAGTAAAAATAAACTATGTACTGTAATAACTCTAATAAAATTAAAATTATTTAGCTAAACAAATAACTTAAAAAAGAAAATAAAACAAGTAAGTTGTCCTAAATAAAAAATAATAAACTTAAAACTTACCTAAATTAGAAATAAATTAACAATATAATTGTTAGCAAAGAAAAGACAAATAAAGTAAACATATTTTACACTCAGGTCCTATCTAGTTGATATCCGTAGAAGATCTAATTTTGCGTTTCTCGCCATTTATTTTGGCTATGACGGCACCGTCCATTGTCCATACATTTTGAATACCGTATTTCTGTATACTGTCTTGTAGCAGGCGATAGCGACACTTCGTTAGGTCCTCGCGAACAGTGACCCCACTTCCTTTCAACTTTTTCTTGCTTAGAAAAACTTCACTGCGCTTGCGGTAACTAACAAATTTCACTATTATAGCCCGCGGTCTTTCTGCATTACTAACACCAACACGGTGACTTCTGTCAATGTCAGTCACTGATAGATCGACACCGATTTTTTTGGCCACCTCGATGGCTTTCTGGTCACTGTCTTCTCCTGCCTCTTCTTTTACACCAAAAAACCTGAGGCATTGAGGTCTCTGGTATTGTTCCAAATCGTCTATTTTATTTTCCAACACCTCAATCTTTCTGTCTTTTTCATCGAGGGTCTTTTTCAGATCCTCAATTACCTTAGTGTTGTCCTGGATGGTCTTCTGCAGTTCCGCCACTACCTGGTCCCGCAACATGGACACAAACACCTGTAGAGTGCCGGGATCCTGTAGCGCCTCTTTCACCACACGTTTCACTACTTCCTCCGCAGAACTTGTAGAGTCGTTGTTTGAATTACGTGTGTTTTTTCCCATGTTGTTGAATGTACACACTTTTGACACTAACTAATATAAATTTAAACTTAAACTGACTACGAATATGCAACTTTAACTATGAAATAACGAAGGCACCTACTAAAAATAACTTAAAACCTGCAGCGTAACTTGTGCGTGTTAGTAGCTAGCCGAGACTGCGAACTTTAACATTCTTGAAAAAACTGATTATACAATTATTAACAGAAACACTTCACTAATATATTTTTGACAATCGTAGTATATTACGATGCAAGGTCGGTAATTGCTATTTACAGAATCGAGGAAAAATGTTTAAAAACCGAGCGATAGCAAGGTTTTTAATTTCCGAGATTCTGTAAAACACTTCACAAACGTAAGTTGTACATTATTATTTGCGCGATGGTGTTTTCAAAATAATAAATAATAGTAAAATAATAAATAATAGTAAAATAATAAATAATAGTAAAATAATAAATAATAGTAAAGTAAAGTAAAGTGATCCCACAACAGGCCCGGAGGCCCTTGGGGTAGTAGGAGGTTAAGGCTCCCACTTTTTCTAGACAATCGGCACTGTATGTCAGCCGGGTTGTCAGCCCTGCGTGACGGCCGCCTTTACCCCCAGAACAAGCGTCTGGTACTCATTTCCGTTAGAGGCTGAGTCGACCCCAGGGCCATAGTGCCGCCAGAGGGTTTGGGTCAGTTTAAAAATCCTGACCCCAACGGGACTTGAACCCTCGACCCTCCTGCTTGTAGCTCAGTGCCTTAACCACTACGCTACGGCGTGCCCCAAAATAATAAATAATAGTTAAATAATAACATATTTGTTGGAAATATTTGCGTTCATTATAAACAACTGACTAACGTTAACAGTGTGGGCAATGTTTATTAGTTGAAACAATAGGAGGCCTTGATAACAATTATTGATAACATGGCCGCAAGTACGTATTTATTGTTTTATATTGTTTCAAATAAAGTTCATTTCATTTAAAATTGTACCGGGCTCGGTGATAGGCAAGAGATCTCAGGGTTATGAACTCTTTATAAGCAAAGGAACAACGTATAAATGTACACTCAATTTTAACGAATCCAAGAAACTGTTTATTTAAGGAGAAATACACTTTTGTTAATACAATTACAAAGTTTTATCTAAGAGTGGAGTCGATGAAATACTTAGAGGTCCACGTGCTCGAATCAATATTTTCAAAGTCCAAATACTTAACGGACTATAACTTTAAATTTAACTATTTCTCGGACGAATCTAATATTTAAACTGAATCGGAGATCGCGGTCTGCCGGTCTACGATGTTCCAACACTGAACACAGAGTCACTGAAAGTAATAGTGAGTGATTTGATATAAGTTCTCGCTTATAAAGGCGGTGGCTCCGCCCACTTTTCTCGAATCCACTCCTTACAATTGAATATATATTTATGTTACAATAATATTATTTACTAGTATGTATAACATTTCTAAGAACTGGGTAAATTGGTTCTTTGATATTAATAGATAAATGTTTATCAGTTTCTTTGTAAACTGTCAATGTTAAGAGATTATCTTTTCTAGAGGTGAATGAATGTCTTTTGTTGTCTGTACTAGTCAGGTAGTTTTTTTATATCCATATTTCTTGGAATTTGTATAGACTGCTAATTGGAATTAGTTATATTCTTTTGACAATACCCTTTTTTGTGTTCCTATATTATTTGTAAGTTGTTTAGTAGGTAGAGTTCTGACAATACCTCTTTATTCTAGACAAATGTACGTGGAATTTTTATCTGGATATATTTCTACTTTTCCACATAGATATTTTATAGCGATATTAGTAATATATTCTATTTTCATTATTTATAGATTTATTTAATTTTAATAACAATTTAATATATTTCGGAACATTTTAGTTTCAGATCCATGCATATTAGAGTTGTATCTTAGTTTATATGTCTCCTATCATATTAATCGCTACATATGCCTACTTGTATATTGAAAGTAAATAGTTTTAGTATTTCTTTAAATATACAAGTCTCTCCTTTTGAGAAACTTATTTTCTTGGTTAATTTACCTCTACAAATGTCTCTTCCATGAAAGAATAACAGAATACAATAAGTAGCTTAATACTAAACTTATAATTACTTAATACTAATTTTATACATTTTGGTTACAACAATATATTTTTTCTTACACACTCAATTTCATACAACATTCTTAATTACAATACAGTATATTGTACTACCGATGGACCATTTGTTTACAATTCTTTATATGGCCGCATCATTTCCAGGTGATACACGTCCATGGTTTTAGTTACATTATCAGCGTGAATTTACTGTACTGATTTAATTTTTGAAATTGGGTATTTTGATAGCTATGATCCGAGTTTTCATTACGTGGCCGATATATTTGTGCCCGAGTATTTAGGCTGTTTCTGCATTCCGGTGCTTGAGGATTTTGGTTCGAGTCATGTTGTAACTGGATTTGTCTACCGGCTGATAATGTATTTGGTTGTGGGTGCCGTGGACGATTGTACGACGAATTATGCAAGTAATTCTCGTACCATCGCCGAGTATTTTCTCTGTCTAGGTTTATCTGTCTATCATGTTGGGCGAATGGGGCTTGTCTGCGATTTTCCCGTCTATCATATATTTGGCGCGTTTGAATTTCATTTCGCCTATTTACCCGCAATATGTTTATCTGGCGGTCATTTTTGTGTCTTTCGTGTCCCCTAAAGTTTTGCCTACCTCTGTTTGTATAAGAATTTGTATCACGTGGGTATCTGTTTTGCGAAGTCTGTGCCTCTCGCTCTCCTTTTGAAAATATTCTGTCTTAGGTGGTGTAGGTACGGTTATAGCCTTGATTTATGTAACTTTGTGGTTTTACCATAGGTAGGGGTTGCAACTCATGATTAATTCCGGTCTCTAGCATTTGTAAGATGTCTAGCATTTTGTCATAAGTATTTATGTTGGCTACGAGAAGGCTTGGGCGGATTGCTTGTGGATAGTGATTTATAATCATGCGTATAAATTCACTATCGGCTAGAGGTGGTGTTATGAGGCGTGCACGTTTTGCCAGAGAGAGAAAATACTCGGAGTAGGTTTTCCCACTGGTCTTGCTGTATGTACCACTGCATATTTCCTGCCGTATTTTGTGTTGTTGATCGGTTCCGAAAAATTTATTTCTGAATATACTACGAAATGTGTCGTAGGAAGTACTATCAGATAATGTGATCTCAAACCAATCTCTGCTTTCTTTTTCTAAGCAATTTTTGACCACATATATGTAATGTTCCTGCGGAATTCCTTTTATTTTCAAATAATTATCCAATTCGTTGAGGAATTGGATAGGATTAGTCCCGTTATTGGCATTAAATTTCGGCAGTGGTAAATCTAACAATCCTTGATACATGGGCGTGTTATATACCCTGTTATTAGTGCCTAAAGTATGTATTGGAGTAGCTGAAGTAATGTCCGAAAATTGGTTATTTATTATTTCAGCTTCTCCTGAAATATTGCATTGGTTGTCTGTGCAAGAACGATTCAATTGTTCTCTTGCTAGTACCGCGGTGTGGTTCACGTTAGCGGGGGAATGTATTTCATTGATTTTCTCTTTCATCTCATTTATTGTTTTAGAGAACTCTTCTTGGGTTGAGGTCAATTTCTTAGCGCGTTCTTCGCTCTGTTTGTTTATGTCGGCAATTTTACTGTTTTGGTCAGAAATCGCGTCTTGGAACGTTTTTTTCATTTGATAATTTTGTTCTTCGCGCTCTTTACTCTCGGCAGTGATAACCAATTGAATCGTCTCTTGCACAACTTTAATGTCATCAATTTCACTATTAGTTTTATATAATTCGTTTGCAACGGAATTTATTTTTCCAGATAAATCAGATCAAATATTATTCATGGATGAGTTTATTTCAGCTTTTAGCTTTTCGTTACTCTCTTGAATTTTAGTTGTGAGGGCATTAGTTAATTCCACTTTTATTTGTTGGTTATTTTCTTTGTTTGGTGTATTTTACTTATTTCTTCTCTACACTCAAATTTAGAATCCCGAACTTCGGTTGTTATATTATTTATGGCATGTAGAAGCATGGTCATATCTATGGTAGGTGTATTAGTAGGACCTGGGATGTTTGCATTAGCGTTACTCATGATCGGTTCTGAATTTTCAACAGTGTTATTAGCCATGTTAGTTTCATTATTTAGAAAATCTATTTAATTTTGTTGGGAGGTATTTTCATGATTGTTAGACATGTTAGTATTGATTTTATTTACTTTTGTCTTATTTGAACTGCGGAGAAGCATAGATTTAAATTATTTAGAGTTTGTTTTAGATCTAGTTAACTCTGATTTATCTGGGCATTTAAAGTTAAACACAATCAATTATTACAATTAATGATATGAGCCCTGTAGAGAGAAATATAGACAAAAATATACACACTTAAATTTGTTTTGTACTGGCCTGTTGATGTGGTGCTGGACAATACTTACCATGTGTAGGTGTTTCTGCTGGTTTTCTTGTCCGCTGGATTTCTGGTTCGCTGATGTGCTGGCCCACTCTTACATCTACGTGAGGTCGTGTTGTCGTGATGCCTTGACGATTGTTTATGTGCACACGGCAATAAATTTAATTGTAGCGGTGACGAGGAAATTTTCACTGCGATATGTTAATGTTTAGAGCAGTTTCGTTGGATATATGTAGCGATTCTAGAATATTTCGTTGTTGTATGCTGACAAATAGAGTTCACTGATGTCCACGTGATTAATTTCACAAATTTACACTTTTGCAGTTCAATTTTTAGTTTAAATTTCTCCGAATTCGTACAGCAAATACTTTGGAAGTCGTTATTGTTTATTTAAATCAGAGTTTATTTGGGTTCGTGATTATAGAACTTTTAATCGAGGCTAAGACACGTTGGCGTCATTTGGAGATTCATACGTGGGTGTTTGACTCGATGGGCCCATTTGGTGCGATGAGTCGATGAGGTATATTCGATGGCTACGCGTGCTCGAATCTATATTTTCAAATGTTCAACAGACTTAACGGACTATAACTTTAAATTTAACTATTTCTCGGACTAATCTAATATTTAAACTGAATCGGAGATCGCGGTCTGCAGGTCTACGATGTTCCAACACTGAACACAGAGTCACTGATAGTGAGTGATTTTGATATAAGTTCTCGCTTATAAAGGCGGTGGCTCCTCCCACTTTTCTCGAATCCACTCCTTACAATTGAATATATATTTATGTTACAATAATATTATTTACTAGTATGTATAACATTTCTAAGAACTGGGTAAATTGGTTCTTTGATATTTAATAGATAAATATTTATCAGTTTCTTTGTAAACTGTCAATGTTAAGAGATTATTTTTCTAGAGGTGAATGAATGTCCTTTGTTGTCTGTACTAGCCATGTAGTTTTTTATATCCTTATTTCTTGGAATTTGTATAGACTTCTAATTGGAATTAGTTATATTCTTTTGACAATACCCTTTTTTGTGTTCCTATATTATTTTTAAGTTGTGTAGTAGGTAGAGTTCTGACAATACCTCTTTATTCTAGACAAATGTACGTGGAATTTTTACCTGGATATATTTCTACTTTTACACATAGATGTTTTATAGCGATATTAGTAATATATTCTATTTTCATTGTTTATAGATTTATTTAATTTTAATAACAATTTAATATATTTCGGAACATTTTAGTTTCAGATCCATGCATATTAGAGTTGTATCTTAGTTTATATATCTCCTATCATATTAATCGCTACAAAATGTAGTGATTTGTTTCGTATGATTATAGTAACACTACCTTTTGGATATTTTCTGTATGTACATTGTACGTAGTATACATAGAGGGTAGTTGATTTACTTCCCGCTCGTGGGTGTAAATGAAATATTATATTATAGTTATTTAGGTTGGAAACCCGAAATGTAGGAAGTTGAACTTTGAGTCATGGTTGCCTTTGCTGTAAGTACGATAAAACGCACTATCGCGCAAAAATAAAAATTTGTTTCTCCTTTCTTCAATAAAAATAATATTAAGAGTTGCCAATATTTTTACCCAATGGTATTATATGTATATGTATATGTATATATATATATATATATATATATATAAACAAGAGATTGATTGATTGGAGTTTATTACTTTCTTTGTAATTGTTGTAATTATTTTTCTTTTATAGTAGATTCGAGCTGTTATTCCTTTGTGTATATTTTTTTCATTAGTTTTAATTTTAATTATCTTTAATTTTATTGTATTGTTAGACATTATTTTTATCATTGTTCAGTTTGACCAGATAATTTAGTGTTCAGTATGTAAAATTATTGTATTTTTATGTATTTCAATTTTGTACGTTTGTCCTGGTGAGTGGAAGAGAGGCCACATGGCCTTAACTCTACCAGACTAAATAAATAAATGAATAACACTTTATATTTTTAATATTAACGTTTATATACGACATACTACTATTAATTACTTTCAGAGAAGCGTTTTACAGTATGTTAGATATCATCATACTGTTGGATGATGGACTATTATTATTATTAAGACAACTCAGTTTAAAATCCTCGGAACTAGACGAGTTTTAGGTCCTCTAATCCTATAATACTCGTGATATTAAATCCAATAGATAAACAGTGACAGGCCATCAGAGTAATGTTGTATGTTTCACTAGACTTTTAACATGCATTGACAATATAACAAAATGTACAGCAAGTTCTTATGAATAGACAATTAGGTAAACATGAAATCTATAGAAATGTGAATGTTTAATTAGCGGATGGTGGTGCAATGCTACTAAAATTAAAATATATTTTTAGTGGATGCATCGGTTTTGACGCCATGATGAATTGTCGTAACCATAATGTCATGTTCGGACATGGATTTTATTTTAAATTATTCTATTGTTTCAACTGTCTATTGTATTACTTTTCATTTCTGCATTGAATATGACATTTCACTCATGGCGTATTTTTAACATCATTATTTATAGAGCTCTTTGTGAAATGTTAAGCCTCCTCTAATTTTTTCTGATTTTTATCTGACGATCACGTCCTACACACTTTTTATTGCTCAATACTATTAAAATGCAGTACGAAACACCTTTGAAGCCATTATGTAAAGGTTAAAAATATGAAATTAGTAGGGTAAGGTTCCTAATTCCGTGATAGTTTTTTACTTCTTTGTGCAAAAGTAATATTTTAGACAATGGTGGCAAAATATAAATACAGGAACATAGTATGAACCTTCCACGAGATTATATAACGAATTTATACACCAAACCGATGTACAGTTGTCTCCACATGCCAATTTTTGTTCTTCAAGACAAGGATTTCTAAATACGTGATAGTGGTATCCCAATTCCGTAACATTAAAACAGAAGCTTATAAATTAAAAGTAAAACTGAATTCGCCGTTCATTAAAGTTGATGATCAATATTAGATGAGGGCAAATGCAAAAATTTAAAAAAGTGGTAACAAACGACACTTAATATTTAGGTCAATGTCCCTCTATAAAAATAAACTTAACATTAAATAATAATATTAAGAATACACGATGTATATACTAGTCATAGTTTCTAGCAACAATATTGTCCTTTATAAACATAAGCATGAATCAATGTAATAATGATAATAATGGCAATAATAATAATAATGGTAATAATAATAATCGTAATAATAATGATGATGATAATAATGATAATGATGATGATAATAATAATAATGGTAATAATAATAATAATAATCGTAATAATAATGATGATAATAATGATGATAATAATGATGATAATAATAATAATAATAATGATAATAATAATAATAATAATGATAATAATAATAATAATAATAATAATGATAATAATAATAATAATAATGATAATAATATAATAATAATGATAACAGTTTAGAGAAATAACGAAAATTGAAAATATAGAAAAATTCACTAATTTAACGAACAATGAAGAAATTATTTTAGGAAATTGGTTTCAATTAAATACTTACTTAGCGGCATTAGGTTTAATCCAATTCGTTTCAGCATTTTTATTAGATAGGAGATTAAAGACAGGCCGAATTTTGAAAACGCATATTATTATATGGATTCACCTTATCTTAACTAAAAAATATTCAGCTAAAATATATAAAAAGTTGATTCTTCCAGTTTTATGGATGCGAAATATGATCTCTTACTTTAAAATACGAGAAAAGATTTGAAGTACTTGAAAATAAAGTGCTCAGGAAAATGTTTGGACCTAAGATAGAGGAACAAACAGCTAAGCGGAGAAAACTACTTAACTGTGAGCTACATGACTTTCAGAGGAAACCAGATATAATAAGGCTTTAGTCTCATAGATCGAGATGGGTAGGGCATGTAGCACGAATTGGAAAAGACACAGTGGCATGGATATTTCTTGTAGGAAAACTAGAGGAAAATGCGCAGTAAGTAGGCCAAGAATAAAGTGGGAGAATAATGTTAAACAATTTGAATGAAGTCAATTATACAGGGAATGATTGAGAAAATATTCCTCAGGATAGGGATATATGGAGAGCTTATTTTCGCACGGCCATGAGCCTCCTGACTCGATAGTTAGAGTGAGTTAATTAGTTGTGACAAAGTAGTATTTTAAAAAAATATATTTTTTGGGTTTGAGATAACATTCTATGATTTCATAAATGCGTGTGAATTCATTTGCCTACTTAAATGTGTACGTTAACCTGAAATGAATAATGTTGTAACATCACAATATACTCCGTGATAGTGATTAGGCCTACTAGGGCCCGGACATGGAGTTAGAGTAAGTATAGTCTTACTATACATAATATTGCTTGATGAGAGAGTGGTAGGGGGTGAAGTAGCACCAGTCTGACTAGTATGGCATTTGTGCTGTACTGTTTACAGGTGGTATAGGCGGGTAATGAAATAAGTAGCTAATTGTGGATTACAAGTTTATTTTGTTGCGTAAAATATTTTTTAACTTTTTAAATTAAACGCTACTACAACAAAAAGTTAAACAAATTTATAATTTCCGTACATTAATTCTCTTTGTGCATCTATAAATGCAATGCTGCATACATTATTACAAAAGTAAGTTCATTATTTCTGCACAATTATTTTCTTCGCAAAGTTTTAAATAAAGAGGTAACACAAAAAAGTATGTGCATTGTACATAATATTTTTAATGTATTTAAGAACGTCTTCATAACAAGGAGATAAAAAATACCTGCGTAAAGTTGTTTCACAAGGGATTTTTCTTCGCGTATATTTCTCAAAAAAATTATTAAGCTGGATTTTGCACTTTATTGAAAGCAATATTCGCGGAAACCATCGTTTCGCATAAATCCTTGTAAAATTCACGATGATTACAAGTGTCTGAAACTCCTTGTGCGGATGACTGTATTTCATCGTCAAGCTTATGTTTTATATTCCCAATGTGTTTTAGATTTGCAATGGCTCTTCATAAAAATTCTTCTCTCCCCCTTCAACTCTACATTACACAATTCACAAAATATTTTATCTTCTTTTAGGCAAAAATACTCACGGCCGTACTCACGTACAAGTGAATTCATCTTGTGTGTGTTTGTTTTCGGCATGTTTTAATCATTCATCAGATCGTGCTGATCGGTATTATGATTTGACTGCATACTATACTTGTAGCAGCACAGCAAAGACGCCAATGACTGTGGCACTGCGCACGGCAATGAAAAGGCAATGAGGTCCGAGCTCTAGTGATTACATTCCTGCCTGTTTCTGTCTTGTAAAAGTTGACTATTAAGGTTGTTTTCCATCGTCTTGAAATTTGTTTTCGTTTCTAGATTTATTTTGAATAAGCAAATACTATTAATGAATAAGTTGAGTATATTACATCTCACTTAATAAATTATGGATTCGGACTTTTTAACACCCTAACTCATTAACCTTATTTTTTATCCATTGTATTACCGTATTTTACGGTCTATAAGACCCACGTTTTCTTCAAAAATTGCCTCCAAAATTCAGGTGCGTCTTATACTAGAAATTCATATAAAATATCCAGTGTTTGATTTAGAATTCCCGCCAGTCTTAAAAATGGCCATATATTCGATACCGCGGGAACTATCTCTATCTGGAAACTTTGAATTCAACTGGCAGCAGCAGTGCACCGATGCGACGAACATGAGTTGCGTGGATTCACAAGCTTGCTAACACTGTCTCCCTCCCGCCCCGCCATCACAAACCCAGTCTAGCCTATGATGCATCATTGCAGTCTACGATGCCAGTGAACTTGAACAAATAGATGATGGATGAATCCCAACATGAATTCACGCGGAAGGGAGCTTTAAAACGACATACAATCAAACAAGTGTATTAGTGGATAAAACAGTCGTGGACTAGAGTGTGAGAAGACATTATTGTTAAATCTTTGAAGAAGTGCGGCGTAAGTAACGCTCTCGATGGCAGTGAAGACCATCTTATATATGGAGAGGCCAACGATGAAGCAGAAGAAGAAGAAAGTTCAGATGACGATTTTCAGGGATTTTAAAAATCAGAGAGGTTTTATAAAAATTTAGTCTGGCTTTGCAATCTAATAAAACATATTAAAAAAAATTAAACATTAAGGCGCGTCTTATAGTCCGTAAAATACGGTACCCTTCTTTACTCTAACGAATGAATGAGATTAAATCTACTCTATGGCGATGTATAGTCTGTTATGGTGTTCCTGGTTCGATTGAACCGAAAGTGCCTTTCTGCGGTTCAGTATGGTATCTTTGTTCTCCTCCCTACTACAGAACATTTATGAAATATGCCAATGTCCTGTTTTCCTTGTGCCTACCCCTCCCCTTTTCACCCTTTCCGCCGCGCATCTCTACGGCGCATATCCCCTCTACTTGCGAACCTTTATATACATTGTACTCTTACCGAACATCATCATTCGATCAGCCTAGCAACCGGCGTTTGGTTATTTAAAGACGGATTCAAAGGTGGAATCCAGTTCCAGCTCACCATGCGACTGGAAGGTTAATATGGTGGTCTATATAGACAAGTTGATTGAGGCCGAGAAGAGGTCTGTTTTGAGTTAGTCCAGCAATGTACGGAAGAAGTGATTCCTAAAGCTTGGACACGTGTGTGAGTGTGGTATTATGTATGGTATGTTATTTATTCAGTTATTTTTACAGTTGTGCTTGGTCGTTTGATCAAGAATCATCTTTTGTTATTAATTTATTGTTTTATTTAAAACCAACTTGTTTATATTAAAAGGTTATCTTTTTAAGCACGCCCCTCTGTTATTATTCAAGTATAAGTAGTTGTTCACTCTCCTATACAAAAATCACTCACTGTATGCTTTTAATAATCTGTATCTATATATGTATATATGTTCATCAGGGAAAGAAAGATGAATTAATAGCTGCCTTTCATGGGCCCGAGGCAAGCTGCTTTCTTACAGATAACTTCTTTGAATATCAGGACCACGTTAATAAATGCAGCAAATTACAAAGCCCGATCCCGGACAAGTGTTACGCTGAGCGTGGTTTGCTTTTCTAAACCCACTAATGGTAGTAGATGCGTGGTTTCGCAACCCCCACAAATGGTAGCAGTAGCGTAGTGTGGTTCACTTACTTACCTACAAATGGTAGGCAGACCGTGGTTTTGTTTTTTAAACGCCACAAATTGGTAGCAGTCAGCGTGGTTTTGGGTTTCGTAACCCCCACACGATACATATCAAGCATTCACACACAACTCATACTGCCATTTATTTGGGCCAAGTCTCGAGGAGGTGCTACAACCCTCATTTTGGTCCTATTCTGCCCTAATTTGACACAGGCTGGGAGTCATCAGAAAGTACATGAGTGTGCCTGAGTAAATCATCTTAACCACACATTTCAAACATCTGTGGTTTGCTAAACCATACTTTTTTTTTAATCTAACATGAGATGAGGTGAAAGGTGATATCAAATGGAAGAAAGGACTTGATGGCGGTGGGAAGAGGAGTGGAGAGTTTTGGTAGTATACAATTCGGGAAACGAGTGAAATGATGAGAAAATCCCGAAAAATCCTGGTGTAGCCCACCACACCCTCCGGAAACTCAGGATTCGAACCTGACACTACGCTACTCTCGTGTCCACCGAGTCGGCTGGACTATATTTGAAAAGTTCTGCATTTATGTTACATTCACACCAGCGCTGCGTTTCTATTTTGCATTTGAATTAATTTTTCTTCGATAGTAGTTCTGATGTATCCATCATTTAAATTTTAAATTGCCTTTGATGCTTCCATCTAACTGGATAATTTCTTCTCTTCCTACCCAGAAGACTGGGCCTTCTGCCGCTACTTGATATAAGAAGAATCGAAATTTGATTAAAGAAAATTTAAATTAATTTTACAAGCTGGCCATGCCGCTTTTCTACGCGGTCATCTAATTGTCAGTGTCAGAAAAGAAAAAAAAAACAATGTAGCTCCTCGAGTCTTTCAGAGGTAATTTGTCATGATTTTATATATACACACATTTTATGTATTAGTGAATTCCGAAGGAATTAAACTATTGAGGTTGTTCTCTTGAAAATATTTTTGAACAAAAAAATTACTGATCCTATCTAGTAAACACCGAAAATTACCATGACCAAAATTTATATTAAGCTTATATATATATATATATATATATATATATATAGATATTATAAATATATTTTTGACATTTGGCAATGAAGGCAAATATGATATGAAAAGAATTGTATGCTTGTATTGGAATTCTTGAGTAGCTCAGTTGGTTAGAGCGCTAAAGGTACAGACTTTAGAGACTCGAGTTCGAATCCCGACTCAAGCATTCATTTTTCTTTTCATATCATATATATATATATATATATATATATATATATATATATATTTGAGTGTGTGTGCGTGTGTCCATTAATGCTCTAGAGGCCGCAAATTTGGCATATAGCAGTCTTTTAAAAAAGTAAGGACGATTTCCTTTAATCAGCAAAATAATACCATTAGATGTAGGAGTACACCTGAAACGAAAATTTAAAATCGCTCTAGTGGTCGCAATTTTCCATGTTTTGCTGCGAAACTTAGCCTCTGAAATAATATGAAGAAAGTATGTTTAAAAAATCAACAAAATCAGACCATTAGAATTGGATGTTACCTGAGACCCGAAATGTAATAATTTGCTCCAGCAGCCACCATGTTTGCTTCGTCCCAATGTTCAGTACATAATAGAATTTAGTTAGCCCTTAAATACAAAATGTATTCTATAAGAAACATTAGTTTAATTTATTTAATGGAGTAATAAAACAATAGTTGAAATTATTTAAATTTGTGTCTAATTATATAATAATATTCGAATGATAGTAACATATGATAGGTTTTCTCTGCAGCCCGACACGTTTAAATAAGTTAGAGTAAGACATTTAGTTTCACCAATTTAAAAAAGAAAAACATTCGTAAACCAGCAAAATCGGACCATAATTTCGACTCGCTTAGTTTACGCAGTTCCTACGTGACGGAATTTTATTTTCCCAAGATGTGTAGGTACTACTCTGGAAATATATTGCTCCTTTTCCTGAACATTGAAAAACAGTTCGTGAATGAAATTTATCGCAATATTTTGTGAAACACACAAGGTGTAATCTCAATATTATTAAACGTTATAATTTAACGTGAATCCCAGGTGCTGATTTGAATGTAGGAGGGTAGAATTAGGAATAGCTGAGAGTATGTTAAATATGATTAGGCAGTAACACAAACTCTGAAGATATTTTGTGCAAACATGAAAAGAGTAGAGTGGGGAAGTGAGAGTTACATCTGTGTGAGATGCTGTTAGAATTATTGGAGAAACTCAATTCACTTAATGAACAAGATTCCTGACAAAGCCACATGTTCTCAGTCATTCAGACATGTATTAAATTATATTCATTCCTTCTCTCTATTGCCATCATAGCACATAAAAAATACAATTCTTCTATATACGGGAATGGAATCTTCGTATATTGTCCATTATTATATAGGGTGATTCAGAATAATAATTACAGACTTCTAGGGGTTGTAGAGAGGACTTAGTAGATAAAGTTGTTATGATAAGGAACCCATGTCCGGAAACTCATCATTTTGATGTAAAATAAGTTTGAAGACCGAGACACAATGGGCTTATATCGTGTGTCTTCTGGTTCCGAATAAGTATTACAGACATCTAGGAGTTATACTATAAGTGTGATTCGACGTAGCGACCCCATTGTTCGTTCCGCCACGTGTACCTGCGACGCATGTTTCATACACACGCCCCATAAGACCTAGTATACTCGGACCAACGGATCT
The DNA here is from genome assembly GCA_030220185.1 of Diploptera punctata. Lineage (NCBI taxonomy): Eukaryota > Metazoa > Arthropoda > Insecta > Blattodea > Blaberidae > Diploptera > Diploptera punctata. The sequence goes on along the minus strand of JASPKZ010007655.1, from coordinate 485,104 downwards.
GCGCCCCTATAGCGCTGACATCGTTCTTAGAAAAGAACACGTCTATACTCTCACCATTTCACCGCACTCCCCTCCCACTACGTCAAACAGCAGCCACGGTAACTTATCGAGTAGGGATGTCGCTAAACTTCCCCCAGTATCATGGCTCTTGAATATTAAATAATGCAAGGTTGGAGTTGAGTTGACAACACTGGAGGGCAAATACAAGAGAGATATAGAAAAGAGAGAGAGAGAGAAAGAGAGAGAGAGAGAGAGAGAGAGAGAGAGAGAGAGAGAGAGAAGAGAAGAGAGAGAAAGAGAGAGAGAGAGAGAGAAAGAGAAGAGAGAGAGAGAGAGAGAGAGAGAGAGAGAGAGAGAGAGAGAGATAGGAATGCAGGGACGGAAATGATTTTCCGAGGCAGAAGGAAGTAGGCTTTAGTTCGCATATCTTACGGGGCACAGATTTGTTGGGCAGACAGTATGTACTCAATAAAATTACTGCTGCCACCAGAATTCCTGAAGAAGATCTTCCTCCAACTCGACTGGCGTAGTAAAACCCCTAGAAGTCTGTAATACGTATTCTGAAACACAGACACATGGTATCAGCCCATTGTGTTTCGATCTTCAAACTTATTTTACATCGAAATGATAGACTGCGTTTCCGGACATGGGTTCCTCATCAAAACTTCACCTATTAAATCCGTTCTACAACCCCCAGAAGTCTGTTATACTTATTCTGAATTACCCTGTATATTGTCATGGATTGACCAATTACTGTCATGTTAAAAATGGAACGAAATAACCGCGAAATACTTTCAGTCCTAACGATAACAATAATGTCACATCTACATCTACTACAATGGCGTAACAGCCCAATGTTGAGGTTTAGAAAATCCTTTGTTTGGAGTTACTAGACCAAGTTAATTTAGTTACTCTTATTGTCCACAGATGTCATGAATGGTATGCGGTCAACATAACCGACCCAATGAGACATCTAGCAGACAAGTAAGGTATTATAGGATGATGGGGTGGTAAATTACGTATAGAGGCCTCTTTATTCAGGCTTAAGGATCTTATAAGAGCCTGAAAAACTTCAGACTCGGGACCCACAACTTAAGTCCCTTCTGAAGGACTTGCTATTTGAATTGTTTTATCCTAAAAAATCTAACGGCCTTGACCGGGTTTGAACCCGCAACCATCTAGTCCAGAGACAAGGATATCAACCACTAGTCATCGCGACAAGTGTAATTGAATTACACTTATCTGCACAATGTTACTACATATCTTTTGTATCATTTTAAGCGATATTCCCGCATTAGTTGAAGCTATATATTTTCTCAAGGAATTTCGGCCAGTATGGAACCGGGGCCCCTACATTGGAAGACGAACACGACGTCGGCCAAGAAGAAGATGGGCAGACACGTTCAAACTGATGTTGGGAGGACATTGGTCAACCACATCCCGCAACAGGAACAAGTGGAAACAACTAGCGAACAATCTAAAAATGGACTAAAATTCTTAATAAACTGCAGTGAAGTGCACAAATGAAAGACTCTATAAACATAATGTTCACGTGAATTAGCTCACCACGTGAACCACTTAAAACTTTAAAATTGAGCCCCCCTCTTGTAGGAGGCCTTAGCCCTTCATGGGGCATAGTGGCTACATTCATTCATTCATTCATTCATTCATTCATTCATGGAACCGGTGCCCTCCCAGCACCGTGAGGAGTTTGGTAATTACTATAAGTAGCGAATCCAGGTTGGAAAACCAGCTTAACAACTGGGGACCCAACATGCTGACTTAATGTCACCTCTTTACTGGTTGGATGATCGTCCACCTGTGTGATAACGCAGAGGCGAGCAGCCAGCTGGTAGGCTAATGCCATTCTAGGCTTGTCGCGGCATGGTTATTTCTTTAAACGCCCCGTTATTCCGCTATAATTGCACATATCTATTTCAAGTAGACATTAATTATTAAATAATAAAACTAATAATAAAACAATAACAATAAAATAATAATACTAAAATAGTAACGATAAAATAATAATAATAATAATAATATAATAGGCTAACAATTTTTTTTAATTCAAATCTAAAAATAATATACCAATAAGACGGTAAAATGTATATTATCAATTTTTAATTATAAAAATTGATTATTTTATTGTGGGGCGACGCCATAGCGTAGTTGGTTAAGACAATACACTACAAGCCGGTAGGTCCAGAATTCGAGCCCCGTGGTGTCAAGAATTTTAAAACTGACCCAAACCTTCTGATGAAACTATGGCCCTGGGATCGATTCAGCCTCTAATGGAAGTAAGCACCACACGCCTGAACTGGGGATAAAGTCAGCCGTCAAGCAGGCTGACTACCCAACTGACATCAAGTGTCGATAGTCTAGAAGAAAGGGGTGCCTTAATCTCCTGCCACCCCAAGGGCCTCCTAAGGCTTGTAGTGGAATCACTTTACTTTTTTTTATAATTTACCGCAGGGATTTTTTTCCCCATTATATTAAGTAATCGATAGGGGCTTATATGTTTGATGAAAACAGGGACGTGATTTCTGCCAAACATATGCCTACTTGTTTAACATGGTTCCACTAATTAACGAAAGAAAAAAAGTGTAATACATGGTGTGTTTGAACTTGGGTTTTCGACATTCGGGGCTGCTAGGCGTTTCCAAATTTCAGAAAGGAGAGCTCGGAGATCGAGGTTCGTAAACTTTTAGTCGGAAAAGTGGGAGTGCTAGAAGCAAAATTTCAACATCATAACAGGACGCCAAAATGGTGGCAGAAATTGAAAGGAATCCCTTACATACCGCTGCAACTTTGAAGGCAGTTGTTAATTTTCCTGGCCATAAACAGAGCGTGTGAAATAGTTTAAGGCCAGCCAATTTGAGATCTAGACGTGTATTTCATTACAAGGAGAGTTCATAAGGAAGAGCATTAGAGGAGCGTTTATCTTTGCATTAGGAAATCGTGATTGGGATTGAAAACGTGATATCTCCTCATGCTTGAAACAAAGTGAGAACATATGGGTACAAGTAAATAACTATCTCCGGAAAAAAATTGGCCCAATCCCCGTTCGACACGTCTGATGATTTGATGAATCTCGTCTCAGATGTCTGGTAGGCTGTGGCTGAAAACAAACGCTATTTGAAAAGCACTGGTTGATTCTATGACTACTCGATTGCAATATGTGAACGCATTAGTAAGAAGATGAACTAAATATCGAACCGTGGCATGGATTTACTTTAAATTGCTTGAATTTTTTAAAGGTGACCATATTAAGTTTCTTTGGTGTATGCCATGAAAAAATATTTGGTACGAATAAAATCTTTCTTTCTTACAATTGACAGACATGTAAAAATAAATAGCGATATACGTATTGCATAATACATTAATGAATCTTGTGCTAATACTAAAATAGTCATAAAGAAGAAAGGAGAATTACATTTTCACTTTATTCATACAGTAATATAAAAATCATCAAGTTCTTTTCGAACGCACGCCCTTATAAATTCACAACAATACCTTACACCACGACAGTAATATGTAGCATTTTTCCATTATATTTATAATGACGTAGCCCATTGTTGAGCCATAGCCTCTCCTTTGTATGGAGACCAAGTTAAGTTTTAGTTACCTTATTTGTTCGTAGATAGCATGCGATCAACACATCGACCCAATGAGATATCTAACAGGCATTACCAGAATAAATATTAGAACACGTAAGACTTAGGTCCAACATATAGAGTGGCTTCTCCGAGTCTAAGGAAAACACTCCAATTAATTTGGCTTTTAAGACAACAGTCACTTACACTCTTGGAGCTGTACATTTACATAAATAATAAAAAAAATATTTGGGCTGTAATGTTGGCTACAATGTGGAAAGAGATATTGACTCCAAAATAAATAAATTTCAGAAGGTGTGTGGAACAATACAGAGAGCATTCAAAAATAAAATTAGAAAAGAAACCAAGATAAAAATGTATAATGTTATGGGCGGTTCCCACAATATTGTATGGATGTGAAACTTGGACACCAATGAAAAAAACAGAAGGATAGAATACAGATGGCGGAGATGAGGTTCCTAAGACAAGTTAAAGGATGTACAAGGCTTGATAGAATAAGAAATGAGGATATAAGAGAAGAATTGAAAGTACAGCCTTTATTGGATAAGGTCACGAATTACAGACAGAAATGGATTGATCATATGGATGGAATGAGTAAGGAGAGATATCCATTGTTAGCAAGAAATTATCAAGCAAGAGGAAGACGTGATGTTGGAAGACCTAGAAGACGTTGGGCTGATGCATTATGAAGTCGGAACGGGCAATTGCCTAATCCCTGGAGTGATGATGATGATGATAACACCGAGGCAGCGGAGATGAGATTTTTAAGGCCAACGGCTGTTTACACTCTTATGGACCAAAAAATAAGTAAAGAGATAAGAGATCAATTAAATATTTTTAAATTGACGGATAAAAATGACAAAGACAAAATTGGTACGAGCATCTACTTAGAATGCCAGATTATAGACCCCCTAAATTTATTTTAAACTACAGATCTACATAGTACAGAAGTCAAGGAAGGTCATTTGCTAAATGGAGAGACCAAATCTCGAAGTCGGAACAGGCTAGATGGCCTAAGCCTTGATATTGATTATGATAAAAAACATTCACACACAAAAATATAGCTATGAATGATAATTAAAAATACTGTGAATTATAGGAATGAACGTGTTATCTGTCGGTCACGTTGTCTGAATGATAATAAAAACGGAATTGTCAATTACATCGGTCAACATGATTTTTGTCTCATGAGTACCAATAGTTGTATTTAATGCAGTTTTTAATCGTGTTTTCAAATATGTATTCGGAATTTCTCCATCACCCACAGTTTTTTTTATTTCAATTTCAATTAATGCATTTAAATTACTATTTTTTTAATAAACGTTTTTTCGTCCATTTATCCAGTGAGCGATGAGCACGGGGAAAACTTTCATCAGGAGATTTCAGCTATGGAAAAGAGATATTGACAAATGGAATCCTAATATGCTGGCCGGTTATTGTTGGACCATCAAGAGGGATGCTCCACAGGCGCAATATAATAGAAAATCGTCATTTCTTAGTTTCTAGGAGAGTCCGAATGTTCGAATATTGTGTAGCTACGAATGTAGAAAATATTGAAGTGTTTGAAATTATAAATTCCTGTCACTCGGAAACCTAGCGTGATGGAGAAAACCCGACAGAATATTTGAATTCAGGAGAAACAATACTCTCAGAAACACATATTTTTCTTTCTGAGACAAAAAAAAAGTTTCTTTTTTGTTGCTCAGTGTTATGGGAATGATTATGTTATCTGTAGGTCAGACAGTCTCAAGTATTCCTTCTTAACTTTAATTATAGTTAACCTAATGGTCATAATCTAACTAAATGTAAATGTATTAATCTCTACACGCGCTCCAAGGAGAAAAAAAATAACTATGTAGGACATGGTAGCGAGCGATGTCACTAATGTCGCAGTAAAATAAATGCTGGCAGCATGAGATCTAGTCCAAGATATAATGGCATATAATCAGTAATAATAATCGATATAGTATGTAATCTGTAATCATTTACAGAGTATAATTTATGGGCCATTGCATCATGCATATACAGTCATTTTCGCTACAATACAAACTTGCTTTTAGATTAGGTAGGCCTTAATAAATAAACAGTTTTTTTTTCATGAATGAAAGCGATGATTTTAAAGTTCGACACGTAATTTTTTTTTAAATTCTTAAATTCATGAAATTATGGCGACTCTAAAATTTTGGCACCTACATTGGTACATATTTGAATTTCTGTCAAAGTGGTAGGGGGTACTTTGGTCAGACTGATTTGTATACGTCAAATGGATTTGAAGTCTTTAATCCTAGGTTTTTCAATAAAAAATATTCCGGAAAATTTTTCAACAACTATTTTCATAGAATTAATTCATTATGAATGCTCTATCTTCTTGCAACGTTTAAATTATTCATAAAGGATTTATAAAATCTAACAAGATCTTCTCATCTATAATTAATTTAGCAGTAGTATCAAGTTCATCCAGTCTTCACAAATGTCTGAAACTCTATTGATATTCCCGCCTACATTCAATTAACACAACTTTGCATCAATTCTATAGTTATTGATTTTCATTAATTACGTAACTCGATTACCTGAGAATTTATAATCTTATTCCACAAGAATACTGGTATTATAACAATGAAAATAATAATAATAATAATAATAATAATAAAAATAATAATAATAAATAATAATAATTCTTCTTCTTCTTCCTTCCAAGTATTAGGCCGAGACCTGTTACGATCCTATAGAAAATTTTCCCTTATGGGAAATTCTCGTATAAGACTTGAAAGCATAATAATAGTCCCTTCGATTGGTTGCTGGCCAAAGGAAGGCAAGACCAGTGATGGGGCTGCCATCTTATAGCCTCTGGTCAGGCTTTTCTGGAGAAGAAAAGAAAATAAAGGAAAGAAGAAATGGAAAAAAGGAAGGACTCCCTAGACCCTCGGATGTCCTAATAGCGTCGGGGTCGAAAAAACAAGAGTTAACCAAGAGAGGTTAGATAGTAAAGTTAAAAGAGTGTAAAACACAAGTAAGTGGAAGAAATGTTTTGCACAGCTTGGGCACCTTGTGGTCGCCATCCACATATCCCCTAGATGAGGACTCCTGAGGGGAATAATAATAATAATATAAATAAAAAATAATAACTGCTCCCAGACTCATGGGCTTAGTGTCTAGTGGTCAGATCTTCTGATAACAGTTCAAGGGATCTCGGGTCAACTCCAGGTCAGAAAACATTTTTTTCTTAAAGAGAATTACTCCTTTGGTCGCTCATGTCTCAGTTTAAGAATTCTCCCGGTGTTTCATTATCATTGATCATCTATCATATCATTTGGATAACGCAATTCCTTCTTCCAGGTGGTCAACATAAGAAATGAGAGAATACTATAAATGTCATAAAGACATTAGTAAAAAATAACAATCAGCTCTTGGCTATGTGATCAGAGTTTATTATTACAGTTCATGAGGTCCCGGGTTCAATTCCCGGTCAGATCACAGGCATTTTTCCTCGCATATGATCTGTAAATTACGTTAAGATTACATTTAAGGACTCTCCTGGTGCTTCGGTATAATTTATCACCCATCATATCATCGGGGTAACGTAACTCCAGCTTAAAGGTGTCCCATTCTCAGAAGCTAGTTAAATTCCGCCAATGTCAGGAGATAATGCCAGAAATGTCGTTAAGACAACATAGTGACAATGGACAACAAAAGTAATAACTATATTATTATTATTATTATTATTATTATTATTATTATTATTATTATTACTTAGAAATTGACTATTTACGCAGAAGTGCCAGAAAGTAAAAATTAGAACTGTCACAAATAAGGAAATTAAAAACATAATGGAAGCAGAAGAAAGCATAATTGAAAGATTTGAGGAGATGGAATTAAAGTAGTTAGGGCATATTTTAAGAATGGAAGATGAGCGATGGCCGAAGCAACTATATCAATGGCAACCGACTAGAAAGAAGAAAAGAGGGAGACCAAAGTTAACATGGAAGGAAAACATGAAGACAGCAATGTAAGCAAGAGGGCTAAGGATTGAAGATGTCCAAAATCGTAGGCTTCGGAGGTCTGGCACGGGAAGACGGCATCAGCTGTAAAAACCTGAAGATAGATAGAGATTATTATTTAATTTGAAAGTACATACCAAAAGTTAAATTTATCTATTAACTTTTATCGTGAATAATTCTATTATTATAGTTAAATATACTCACTAGATTATAAATTTTCTTTCTTCATTTTGCTTAGTTTAACCTCTCCCTTCATAGATACCTTTACGCTCTCCACGGTACTCAGACCTTGTAATGTCACGTCTTGTTGGAAGAGGACTTCATACTCTTGATCACACACATTACTTTACTGACTCCACAAGAGCATGGAGGACTTCCCTGGATTGGTGATCACTTCAATGCAAGAGTTACCTCCGAGACAACAGGATCATTTAAAACAAAACACACTGTTCAATCACACCTTAATACAAAGCAAGACGAATATGATATGAATGATTGTGAAGATCATAATGTGTTCGGGAACTATTAATACCATAATGTTACCCGAAATTTGATTTACAGGTGAAGAAAGAACCCAAAAAACCTCGCCTAGAAAATCTGTCCTAATCGGGGAGCGAACCCGAGACCGCTGCTTGAGAAGCAACATTACCCCGAGACCACGTGGGCGAAAATCCTAAAAAAATGCACATTTTCGAAAAAAAAAGACATTCTTCGAGCATATATAATAAGTTGGAAAGATAGAAAAATATCTTATATGAATATCATAAAAATTATAATATATATGTATTATTAAACTATATTATTATAGTAATATATAATAATTTATCAAAGAAGAGACAAAAAAACATAACACAGAAATAAGACAACTAAAAATAGAGGAATTAAATTCAACAATAGAGAAATACAGGACAAATTGGAAAGAACACTTGGCAAGGATGACTGAGAATATAATACCAAAAGCAGCATACAACTATTCACCACGAGGAAGAAGTAGTTTGGGAAGACCAAGGAAAAGATGGAAAGAGCAGCAATTGGAGCCGGAACAGGCTAGTAAATAAGCCTAAACCGTGAAGAAGAAGAATATAGAATAATAATTATAATTTTTTTTATTACTACCTGGGATAGGGAGTGGATGAGTTAACCGTGAAGTTATCTGCACACCCACTGTATCGTCTATGAAATGCAATATGAGAACATATAAAATATATCAGCACTTCCATACTTCATTCTACGATAGTATTGCAACTACCCCACAAAAAATATTTGTTTCAAATACAGGGTTGATCAGATATAAATCAAGTGATTTAAATGATCTATTTAATCGTGATTTAAATAAAATTATTTTTATCTACGCAAATTACAGTTTGATTTTTTTTAAGTTTTGCCAGCATAAAAATTCACAAGCATCATAGCAGTTTCAAATTCACATTTAGACTGCGGTTAAAAAGTCGGCTCAATCATTTGGTTCATAGGCGGCATCAAACGCAAATATTTCCGTCTGGTTTAAAAATACTTTGTTACTACCAGGTAGAGCCGGAAAGTTGTTATTAGAGGCTTCTAAGACACCGTTCCAATCACCAAGAACTGAAAACAGTTATCTGCCAATAATAGGGTTGTGCCAAACCAGTAATTTCGAAAAGTAGTTTGTTCACTCGCACTCACTTTTGTGAACCAATCAATTAAACTAGTCCGTTCACAAAAAAAAAAACTTTCATTTTCGCTTATTTTGTAGGACTGGAGGGGAAAGCAGTAAATACGAGTCTGGGGTGACTTTGGCATTAACTAACACCACATGATAGCTGTAGACTTTAAAGATAAACAAACAATACCAGCCAAATCAGTGTAAATTCTGTTCAAATTTATTTGAGTATGAGCAATTCTAAAATGATTGCTACCATACTTTTATTTTATAATTATTTATACCTCCTCCTTTTTATTTTTGTTATAACTGTATTATACGCATAAACAAAATCGTGCTATTGGCAATTACTTGATGTTAATCTTTACAATCCCTAAACTAAAAATATAAAGAGAGTGAATACAGTACAAACTCCTTATTCCCCGGGATATATTCCGCAAATATGCCGCGAATACAGAAACCGCGAATATGGAATGGTAATTTGTTTGGGTATATAGGGGATACGTTCCAAGGTTCAAAAATAGAAGAAAAATTAATAGACATAGTAAATTATGTTGTTTTTAAACTTGGATAAATTGAATCTTCATTAAATACTCATTTCCAGTATATGAAACGTAAAGTGATTGTAATATTAGACTACATTAGATTTGTAACGTTGGCAATACTGCGTATGAGTGATGACATAAGCAAGAGGCGGGATAATGTAGTAATGGATGAATGAGCGTGTTGAATGTTGAAAGTTTGAAGTACTGAAGTGTTTAAAGCCATTTCACTCTATCAAGGTAGTTCGTTCCTCTAAACCACTTCACTCTGGCCAGGCAGTTCGTTCTTTGACACTAGTTCGTTCTTCTAAAGTACTTTACTCTGGCATGATAGTTCGTTCTTCTATGACACTTCATTCTGGCCAGATAGTTCGTTCCTCTATGGCAGTTCACTCTGGCAAGGTAGTTCGTTCCTCTCAAGCACCTCACTTCAGACCGGCCAGACAATACACTCGCTGCGGTACGATCGATATGGATGACATAGGAAAGAGGTGGGGACATACAAGGTTGATGGGCGGAGAAATGTAGAGTAATCAACGAATGAGGGAAAGTTGATTAGGTGTGAGACATTCAGAGCTTGAAATAAAAAGTGAACTCTGAACTGGCAGTTAACTAAAAGTGAGTAACTTTTTGACACTTCACAGTAGTGATGCGTTCTTTTTAAACGACTCACTCTCGAAGTATCCATCGCTAACCAATAATAATAATAATAATAATAATAATAATAATAATAATAATAATAATAATAATAATAATAATAATAATAATAATAATAATAATAATAATAATAATAATAATAATAATTATATATAACTGTAGGCTTTCACGGCCGGCGTCTTGATCCCTATTAGGTTCGTCTTCCGGGCATATAGGCCGTGGTCCAGTCGTTCTTCTACTCGACGTTTCGTCTACTGCTGCGGTAGACATCTTCAGGAGATACTGCGTGCTCTCTGTGAACTCCTCAACAGTCGGCTGCAGACTGGCTGGTCGTTGGAAACTCCCTCCCTATTTATAGGCACGCCCCTGGTGGAGAGGCGGTTTTCTGCGCGGTCCGTGTTGCGTGCTGTTTTGTCCAGGCTGTTGCTAGCAGAAGTCATAGGCTTCGTTGTCGTATTGTGCAGTGCCGGGATCCAGATTTTGTTTATCTTCATGGTTTCTTCTTTTTTGTTAAAGGAATTTTTGTGTTTATATATTTCAATGGCTTCTCTGTACAGTCTGGTGTAATAATGTGATGTTTGGGACAATACCTGTGTTTCTTCGAATCTTATTATATGTTCTTGGTTGTTCATCCATACTGAATGAACAACCAAGAACATATAATAAGATTCGAAGAAACACAGGTATTGTCCCAAACATCACATTATTACACCAGACTGTACAGAGAAGCCATTGAAATATATAAACACAAAAATTCCTTTAACAAAAAAGAAGAAACCATGAAGATAAACAAAATCTGGATCCCGGCACTGCACAATACGACAACGAAGCCTATGACTTCTGCTAGCGACAGCCTGGACAAAACAGCACGCAACACGGACCGCGCAGAAAACCGCCTCTCCACCAGGGGCGTGCCTATAAATAGGGAGGGAGTTTCCAACGACCAGCCAGTCTGCAGCCGACTGTTGAGGAGTTCACAGAGAGCACGCAGTATCTCCTGAAGATGTCTACCGCAGCAGTAGACGAAACGTCGAGTAGAAGAACGACTGGACCACGGCCTATATGCCCGGAAGACGAACCTAATAGGGATCATAATAATTATAGCTTTATTTTACCTGGCAGAGTTAAGGCCTTAAGGCCTTGTCTACCACTTAACCAGGTTTAAAAAAATACAAACAAAAAAATAGTCTTAAATCTAAATTACAATATATACATAAACGATTACAAGTTATGAATACAATACAATTAATATTTATAATGTATTTTGATTTACTCTAAATTTAACGAATTAAATATATAATATGTACAAGATATATGTCTTCGCATTTTTAAATGACGTTTCCATGTCTACTCCATGTGGATATAATTATCTTAACAACGTTCCAAATTTTGTCTTTTGCAGTATTATGATAATATAGTATGTTTGTGTCGGTGAACAAAACATGACCAACGCCGCTTGATATACTAAATACTTATGCGTGCAAAATAGACCTACTAACCACAAAACAAAGCGCCGTAAACTAAATGACTGAGCCGACTATAACTGTCAACAATTCAGAAAAAAAAGTTGAATTTCATCAAAACCAGATTAAGTACTGAATCTGGCGATGTTTTTCCTCTAGTGAAGTTGCTTCGTCGTATTGAATGCAGTTTCTAAAAAAAGTTATCTGTTAATCAACGTGAGTATACTGTATAATTTCATGAACTGCTCAGATAACAGTTAAAACTGGTTAAGAGCTAAATGTAAAGCGTGTATACTCGAGATATAAGGGCTTATAGCCAGGTTGGCAACACACAGAAACAGCTGTTTTGGAAAATATGAAAATCTAAGTCAAATTTGTGATTACAGAAAATGAGGATGAAGAAATGCCATGTAATGATGTGAGGATTCCATCTACAACTGCAGGCAGTACAAACAAACAAGTACATTGTAATATTTATTTTGTGAATTACTTTAATCACACATGTTCATTGTAAAATGCAGCCCCCAGTTATTTAAAATTAGTCATGATATTTTATTCAGCTTCTCTCTTCTTTCCAGATAAAAATATATATTCATATTCAGAATCATCCAACATACCACAAAGAGAAAATTAAGAATGGACACATTTGTTACAGAAAATGTCCGAGGGAGAAAGAAAAATACTGCATGAAAAAATGGCAGATTTGTATTTACAACTAACTCTCTTTTTATAATAGTCGAACATAAAGAATTCAAGAGACTGTGCACTCTTCTGAAGCCAAATATTACTGATAAATGGTTGGAAATTATTTACAAAAAGAGAGCACAGTGCTGTAGAATTAAAGTATATTATTTATATGAAAATAATAGGGGGAAATAAGGAATATCTCAAAATAATGAAAATACAGGCAACCATGACATTTGGTGTAAATGTTTTAATCTTTCAATTGATATTGATAAAATTTGGAAAACATGAAATGTTCAATTAATTCAAGGGTTCAAATTTCACTACGGTGTCGAAAAGCAAGGCATGTTTGAACACAATAATAGGAGTCGTAATTGTAACTTGAGACATTATTTTAGTCGTGACAAAATTCAGTCTAGTCAAATCTCATTCTCGAGTTTTGATCTTCATCAGATAAATTATAAAAAACTAGTTACTGTATGTACCTAGAATATTAATTTAAATGTCAATGTAACTTTAAAGTAGACAAAACAACATGGAAGCTACAGAATTCCTTCTGGCATAAGATGAAAAAAAAAAAAAAAAAACCATTGCCGGTCCCAAGTCCGGATGAGAAAGAAGGAGGGGGAGGAGTAACAACCTCGTTAAAAAACCTTGGTTCAGGTCGCCTAGCTGATAGTACCTTGTAAGGGCCCCTTGCCAGGGACACGGTGAAGACCTCAATGGCGGATATGGCGGAGTAGGAGTCCTACGGTACGGCATTGAAGGCGGAACAGGCAACCACTCCCTAGCTTAACAGGGAAAACCACTGCCTTTACGGGTAGAGGGATCTACAAAGGCTAAGGGAGAAAACCTCAACAGAAAAACAAGGGTGTATCAGATTCCGTAGCTGTGGTGGAAGCAACTGATCTAAGGGATGGAAACCCTAAATTCAAATTACCTGGTCCTCCAGGTTGGGGGTTTGGCGTTAGGCTAGCTCCCTAGCACAGTAAAAGAAAACATGCCTGTAAATCTCAACAAGAATCAGCCGGACAGTCTAATAGGAAATGGCGAGAGACAGATTGACATGGAGGAGGATTGTTTCACTTTTGAAGTTGTCGTGCCTTAAGGTGGTGATGATGATAAGATAAAAAATATGTCTCCATGAGATCTCGATTGAAAGCTGTGAAACATAATCTCTGACATCCCTGATTTATTATCACTTGGGAAAAGTTTTAGTCATAGTTTAGTTGTTCTTCAGAGAAATCTCTAATGTTCTGCTCGTTTAACCAAGAATTAACAAACAAAAGTTGTTACACATTCTGTACGCTCTGACAAGGGCATTATGAAGTTTTGAAACATGGCAGGGACATATTAACACACTTTTTTTTATTGTTTCTTGAAGTTTTGAAAATAGAATGTTGGAGTTATATTTGTACAAGGATCACGTGGACCCATGGGATAACAGCAAAGTTTCTACTTTCCAAGTCACTGCATCAGGGCACCACGTACACAGTGCCGAGGAAAAATTAGAATTTCAGTTTAAAACTTTTAACATTATAAAACGTGCTACATGTTAGGGCTGGTGAATTCATATAATTATTGTAAAACAATATTAAACTTATTATCTGACAGCAATGCACGATTATGAAAAAATAACTCAAAGTTATAATGTTTTGGACTTTTACTCATGTTCAACTTCGTTTGTTCAACTCTCGTTTAGGAAAAATAATGGTTCGAGAGAAAAAAGTTGACCTCCGATTTGTTTTGTTTAAAATAAACATTAGGTATATCCCAACACTTAAAATATTGCGGATAATGCAGAAACATAAGAGAAAAATGACAAAGCACTAATTCCTTTTTCGTCTCAATTAAATTACTACATATAGCATACACTATAGCTCAGCAGTGAATAAAATACAGTGTAATACATTTTTTCCTTGACTATACATCACTCACTACCTAAACCGGTGTTCCCCTAAGTCTCTATTTCTCAATCGATTAGCGCCAATGCCCATATCACTTGAACAGGAACTGGTATCGCCATAAAAAAAATGTTACCTAATAACCAATATCAACGATGCTCACGTAATTGAATGTCTCCAAAGATTATAACTGAATCACGTGATCAGGGGAATTCTCACTACAAGTTTATTGGAAGGGGAGAATTACCTCATACAATTCTAGCGCATTCGCAACACGAATGGATTTTGTTTGCTGCCAAGCTATAGTAAGCTAGATCGCAACGCTATGCATTCATATTTTGTCTTAATGCTTGAATACATAAGATACAGGCGAATGAAAAATAGTGCGTAATTTAATTAGCCAGATAAGTGACATTAATTATACAATTTATTTCGTTTGATTATGCAAAGGACAAGTTCATCTATAGTGTTCTGCCCTATGATAGTCCTTCACAGCAATCATAGCATATGCTATGATTTGCAGCTTTACTAGAGATTTATAGGTATGGTAGCTTCTCGTTGCTTTCCACACCGGGGATGATGATAATGGTGATGACCAGATGATGTTCGAGAACCGTTTGGGCCTCAAAATGTCCTGACATTTGTCTTACAGGTAAAGAAAACCCCGGAAAACCTCACCCAGGAAGCTTGTCCCGACCGGGAATCGAACCAGGGCCCGCTATGTGACAAGCAGCACGCTACTCGATTCCACGGCGGTGGACAAAGGACAAGTTGGAATACACTAAATTAGTGGCTAGTAGGTTCGTCAGGCGAAATATAGAGATATTTATTATATTTCTGTTATTTTTCTAACAGTTTGTTATATCAGACGTTTAAAACTCGTATTATAGAGTTAGTTCCCGGAATCAAACCGCGATGCTGATAAATCTGTCTGAGCAGTTTTCCTGCATTTCATGAAACATTAAGCCAAACGCTAGATTGTCATTTGAATATCAGGTCTCTCATCATCATTATTCCTAAATTTCCAAAAACTTTCTTTTACCACTTTCGTGATAAATCACCATTTCACGTTGCACTAAAATTAAACCAATGAATTTCTACCAAAACACGTACAAATATAATGGTAAATCACAGCCTACTGGATACAGTCAAAGATTCTTGACGCGATATGGTGTCGACGATAAACTGTGTAAAAAGCGTTGAATAAAAATAATTATTTTTTATTAATGTTCTTATTATAGAAAAACAAAAAATGAGGTTTTACTTCCTTTGTATATTCGAAATATATATTTTTATAATGAATAAGTTTAGCGAAGTGGTAAATCAAAATTTTCAAAACTCCTAACTATTAAACATAAACATTTGATATATATATATAAATTAACAACTTCTTATTAACTGCCCATTCCTATTATAAAATACATTTTAATACGTATGTAATTAGTGATTAAAGTTCATTTAACTACTTTGGGTAGTAATTTTTACTTTGGGTAAAAATTGAGTTGAGTTTTGTGAAGAAAGTTTTACTACTCAGGAGGACCCTTAGATTGAAAGAGAGAATCATTTGTGCTTGCTCATGAATGTGTGCCTATGTAGCCCAAAGATAGAGATGCGTAAGACTAGAGATCCTTGGTCTAAATCCCGGCTCAGGTGCAAATTTTTGTCTATAGTAATACCTGTTTAATTTATGGTAAAATATTCATAAAACAATTTTGAACAGAAGTTGAGATAATGAATTTAGAAACGAAGAGTTTTGATATGGAAATTACTACCCGATGTCCTTAAAATGGTTATGTGCTAGTCAACACACTGTACGTTGATCTGTATTTTGATATAATCATCATGTTGGAAAAGTGAATGGTATCAGTAGAGATCGGTTTTGATACTGTTGTATTGACGAATTGCATAGTATGTTACATGCGGTAATATTACAGAGAATTGATTTCCAAGCGGTGCTTGCTTGTAATGAGATGTCATGTTAAGTTTCCTAATTTGGCCGTCAGGAAATTTTACCAGCTGTGTTTTATTCACATCAAACATTCACAATTGGTTTATCAGAACTGAAATGAAAGTCGTACCTCTTAAAAATTAATTTTATTTCATGGAATTTTCCAGGTCGTTAAAGTTTCACACATATTTATTTCAAATACATATTTTTTTATCTTTCTCTTTCGCCGTTACGTATCTTAAGGGACTTATATAATAATAATAATAATAATAATAATAATATAATAATAATAATAATAATAATATAATAATAATAATAATAATAATAATAATAATAATAATAATAATAATAACAATAATAATAATAATAATAAAAAATAATAATAATAATAACAACAATAACAATAATAATAATAATACTAATACTAATACTAATAATAACAACAATACTAATAATAATAATAATAATAATAATAATAATAATAACAACAATAACAATAATAATAATAACAATAATAATAACAATAACAACAAAATTAACAATAACAACAATAAAAATAATAATTATTTATTTAAACTGGCAGAGTTAAGGGGTTTCACTCAACCAGTGAAACATATTAAATATGCAGGATGCCCGTCAAGTCCCTAACCATTTCTGGGAAGGAGCACTTCAGTCCGAATGAATCGTATATCATAAGTAATGCCACGAGTGATTTCCAAATAATCGATATATTCACGAGTCAGGGAGTGACGAGTTAATTTATTTAGAGCATCTGGGAATCAAAAGAGGAATTTGTTAGGACTATTTAACGAATACAATTAAGCTGTTTACTTACAAATCATTATTTAAATTTAGTTATCTTAAAATATTTATATATCTAATGTAGGCCTAAATGGCGATATTTGAAAACAAATGAGAAATGTTTAGTTCTGTTTCTTTTGTTCATCCACTGCAACTAGATCATATTGTTTATTGCCAAATAGGATCGCAATATTGTAAAAATGCACCCTAGTGGAGAAAAAATGAAACACTTCAAACTGTATATTATAACGAACATTATAGGTTATTCATTATTTTTTTTCGAAACAACTCCGTAAAATCATTATTTAAAACACAATTATCAGTTGTGTAGTTCGAATGAATCTGTTTATCATTTGCTATATTAAACGTATTTTCGGAAGTCAGTCACTGCAAAATAATGCTCTGACCTGTTCAGAATATTAAAAAGGAGGAGCTTTCTTTAATATGATAAACAAAAGTAGATAAATATCGAGGTGAAACACGAGTGTGATTGGTGTAAAACAAAATTCATTGAAACGTGATTGGTCATTGACTCCCATTTGGGGCATGAGTTAAATAGTCACATCAAACAAGATAAGGAATTCATTGAAATCACTGCAACTCGAGATGACTTCCCTCAGTATCAAAATAGTTGTCCCATCTCCTCAATGCACCTGAACACACGGTGCAGCATTTCTGGGGTCATTGTACGCACGTATGCACAAATGCGTTCACACAGGTACCACATATCCCTAATCTTCATGTTGTATACCTGACTTTTGATGTGACTTTATACCCCCAATCAAGCGAGATCTATTCGCCTTGGCAACAATATCCATATAAATTTCACATTACTCCAAACAATAAAATAAATCCCCATAAAATCGCCGTGTAGGCTAGTGTATACCAGCTGAACCCAATACCGAATACACACGCGAATTCGCCGACAAGGGACAAACACAAGTCCCAGGAAAGGCATACTGGACAGCACCAATAGCTGTCCCCAAATGATGATGACTTTATACAAAGAGGTTCATCAGGCGAGCATGCTGCCCAGAACCTGGTGAGCCTCCTCTTATCCAGCGTCCTGGGAACGTCTCATTGAGATAATCACGCTCAATATGCGCAAAGTGTAGTGTGGCACCGTCTTTTGAAAAACCACCGAATTTAGAATGTTGTCGGCAAACAATTGGACTCCAGGAATTTCTCAAGTATATCCCGGTACGATGGTAACGTGGGACAGTACATGTGATGTTGGGTGAGGCGCAATCACACGTTCAACTTTGGAGGGTTTCATTCCAATTTAATGACGATGTAATAAGTATTTTTCTTTAATATGAAGCGCAAGGTTGCCACTCAGTGGCAAGGTTGGGCTGCCGTGTTCGATGTTTGTGCATTCTGCTCGATTTCCTGTCGTATGGCCTCCACAGTTTCGTGCGACTTCGATGGCCGTCCAGAACGTTTCTTGTCAAGAATACTTCCAGTTCGCTTGAACTTGTTGACCGAACCTCTAATGGTTATTCGCGTTGGGATTTCTGTATAGTAATGTTAGTGAAAACTGTTCTTGGACCTCAGCAAAGTGCAGTCCACAAAGCCTCCAAATTACGACCGCTGTAAGTTATTGATTGGTCAACATATTTCAGAATACCTACAAAAATGACAAAAATTTGCGTTTTCCCAGAAATGCTTAAGGACTTCTCGAACACTCTGTAGAAAAAATATAGGATAAATAAGTATAAATAAATATTTATCAAACTATACTAAAATTCAAATTAATTAAATCAATATTATTAACTAACTCACTGACACTAACAAACCCGTAGGTTTATGACCGTGCGAACATAATACGCTCTTCATATATCGCTATCCTGTGATAACGTTTCATACTTATCGCCTAGTGGAATTCCATGGTAACTGACATAAAATTGCAACAACATTAAATAACATCTGCATTGTTTTAGCCTTTAGATAATGGAATACTACTTTTTCTCTTTAACACATATACATAAATACATATATATCCATCCATAGTAATTCTGCCAGAAGGCAGGTCCTTCACTACAATCATAGCAACTGTACTAGGGAATTGTAGGTGTGTTAGCTTCCCGTTGCTTTCCACACCGGTGAAGGATGATGATGATGATGACGATGGCCATATGATTTCGGGGACCGTTTGGACCTTACAGCTTTCCTGACATTTGTCTTACAGGTGAGAAAAAAACCCGATAAAAACCTCACCCAGAAAAACTGCCCCGACCGGGGATCGAACCCGGGCCCGCTGCGTGACAAGGCAGCACGCTACCTCGAGACCACAGCAGTGGACTATATATATATATATATATATATATATATATATATAAATAAAAATATGGAGATTCTGCCTTTAACATTGTACTTAAAATGTATGGTTTTAAGTATATTGGTAATTAATGTAATTATAGAATGATGTCAAGGTTTACAGTATGAGAGCGAAATTAATCTCTGTGAAGTTTTCACTTTTATTTAAACAAGAAATTATGAATGTAGTATAAATATATAAAAGGAATTACAAAATACATGTTTTGAGTTTTATGTTCTAATAAAATTTAGTCACTAATTATACTCGTACAAAATAAAGGCAACTCACCTAACAAACGATTCTGCGTGGTGTAATACTTTTAATTAACATAAATAAAAATTATCTGTATGAGTTTGTTCATAATCTACAATATTTTAGAATGTAAACATTTACAAATCTGTTTAACAGACCATGTATAGCTTTAAGTTTCTTCCCTGCTTCTTTAATGTCCATTTGTTATGTCAAATATTATATGGAAATCACCTCCTGTATAATTCATCTCCCTCAAATCATGTTTTTTGTCATTCACCATCTCATTATAGACACTACTGGTAGCTTTTCATCTCGTTTTCCTACAAGAAGTTTCCATATTCCTTTTCCATTCCCCATTCGCGCCACAAGTCATGCCCATCGCAGTCTTCTATACCTAAAATATAGAATGATCACACTACAGGCCTTAGGAGGACCTCGGAGTTGTAAGAGGTTAAGGTTCCCACTTTTTCTAGACAATCGGCACTAAATGCCACCCGAGTTGTCAGCCCTGTGTGATTGCCGCCTTTACCCCCAGAACAAGCATCCGGTACTCATTTCCATTACAGGCTCAATCGACCCCAGGATCATAGTGCCGCCAGAATGTTTAGGGTCTGTTTAAAAATCCTGACCCACAGGGACTCGAATCCTCGACCTTCCGGCTTGTAGCGTGCTCCCACTTATTACACCTGGCTTCCCATAAATATCATCTAGCTAACTGTTATAACTACTGTCTTCTCCGTTCACCTGTTTGACCTTTTCCTTTTGGTCAAATATTGTTCTATAGTTCGTCTGGCTTATCTTAGCAAGACATTTGCAGAAAGAGAGAGCTGTGCTCACTTCTCTCACTCGCACCAGTGTAGTCGGGTTTCTTCACCAGATGTTAATAGGAGAAGGGGGAAGACGAAAACTGACAACAGGGTGGGTTCTTTCTTTTGTAAGCGGTCAACGATCTACCCTTATATGTCCATCTATCCCTTTGCCAAGTTAAGCCAGATATAAAATAAGAACTTTGTTTTCAAATACACATAATCCAATCTCCTCTATTAAATAACAGTCCATGTTTTACATCCATAGTCAATATTATTATATAAGCGAACATTCAGAAACCATCAAAGAACCCTCTCTAAGATCAACGATAAAAGGGTATTACATTTTATTTTAAAAGAAGCTAATGTCTGGCCGATACAAATCTCTTGTAATAAGGAGTTCCAGAATCTAGCATTAAACTGGCCTACAATGTAATAACACTGGTCAACATGATTTTTGTCTCATGAGTACCAATAGTTGTACTTAATGCAGTTTTTTATCGTGTTTTCAAATATGTATTCGGAATGTATCCATCACCCACAGTTTTTTATTTCAATTTCAATTAATGGATTTAAATAATTATTTTTTAATAAACGTTTTTTCGTCCATTTGTCCAGTGAGCGATGGGCACGGGGAACACTTTCATCAGGAGATTTCAGCTATGGAAAATATATATAAAGGCAAATGGAATCCTAATATGTTGGACCGTCAAGAGGTATACTCCACAGGCGAAATATAGCAGAAAATCATCATTTTTTACTTTCTAGGTGAGTTCGAATGTTCGAATATTGTATAGTTACGAATATAGAAAATATTAAAGTGTTTGGAATTATAAATGCATATCTCTCGGACTTGCATGATGGAGAAAAATCGATATCATATTTGAATTCAGGAGAAAAAATACTATCAGAATCACATATTTTTCTTTCTGAGACAAAAAAAAAGTTTCGTTTTTGTTGCTCAGTGTAATTAGAATAAAGGGATATTCTGTTTTGTGGGATGTAAGAAGGACTTTTTGGTACGATAGTGAACTCAAATTGTGATTGGAAGATTGTGAATGAAAGGATAATTTGGTTTAGAACTGCTATATGCTATGTAAGAGTGGGGACGTAATAAACGCCGCCATTTTTGTTCCAAAAGTTAGCGTTTGATGTTGATGGTAAGAGAGTAAGTTTGTTACTAACTGGCACTATCGAACCCGCAGGTTCATATCAAGTGGACATAAGCTGCATTTATATATTACCTATCCTGACCTAATTTTTTTCAATCATTACTTGATTAATTCACCTACCTCAAATCATAACGTTATTATATCACCTCATTCTTGGCCTACCTAGTGTGCTTTTTCCTCTAGTTTTTCTAATATTAATTTATATGCTCTTCTTTAATTCCAATTCATGCACATATCTTGTAATATCTTATTTCTCTTAAAGACCTGTGCTCTCTGTTATGTAGTTTATTCAGTCCACCTGTCTGTACGTCTCTCTTTAGTCCAAAAATGTTTTTAATGTTTTATTTTCAATTACCCGCAATCTTTTCTCCTCTTTTAAAGTAAGATGCCGTAATTCGCATCCATAGTACCGCAATTTTAAATAATGTATTATTAGTTAACTACTTATTGAGAGAAGTTGAGATGCAAGAGTCCTTGTAATTCATATTATTATGCGTTTTAGATTGCTAGACTAGTTATTATTATTATTATTATTATTATTATTATTATTATTATTATTATTATTATTATTATTATTATTATTATTATTATTATTATTATTATTATTATTATTATTATTATTAATTATTAACATTTGGATGGACTATTTTCAAAAGTTATGGCAGTAAAAAAAAACGAAATTTTAAATCTCGTAACTTCTAACAATAATTACATTGATGCTTTTACTTTAGAAGAATTAAATACAATACTCGTCCACTGCAAAAATAAATAATAGTTTTAAAAAACTAAAAGAACACGCTTTATTAGAAAACTAAAAAATGAAAAATAATTTTAATTTCCAGTACGCTTGGGATAAAATAAAGTGGTCTACAAAAAAATTATCTCCAACACATATAGAATAAAATTAGAGTTATCAACAAAAAGAAAATAATTTTACCATCAAAAGCGTGGGGTGCTCTATATCAATTAATATATTTGATAATAAACAGATATTGGTAAAAGTAAGCTCTCTAAGAAGAAAATGTAAAAATCATAAAAATCACCCCACGCTTTTGATGGTAAAATTATTTTCTTTTTGTCGATAACTCAAATTTTATTCTATATGTGTTGGAGATGATTTTTTTGTAGACCACTTTATTTTATCCCAAGCGTACTGGAAATTAAAATTATTTTTCATTTTTTAGTTTTCTAATAAAGCGTGTTATTTTAGTTTTTTAAAACTATTATTTAATTTTTATTTTTAATATTTTACAGAATAAGATAAACATGTAAATATCTTTAAATTCGATACTATTGTAGTATGAGCTAAAAGTAATACTCTTCTATAAAAAAAAACCCTCCCAGCCGGATTTGAATCAGCGACGTATGGATTACTGAAATTATATACCACTAAGAGTTCACTGCTCTACCAACTGAGCTCTTACAACGATTGACTAAAAAGTCGACAAGTCCGCAACCTATTATACCAGTTTTCATTTTTTTGATTTTCGGATGATTCTGGCCAGGAATTTTGAAACAAAATATGAAATTATTGTATTGTCACGGGTCCTCTACATGTATACAAAGTTTCAAGTCGATCCAATGTTTCTAAGTGGGTGAAAATCGCGTTGAAAGATTCCGTTACATTGATACAAAAACACGTTTTTTTGATTTTCTGATGATTATGGCCAGGATTTTAGAAAATAAATATAAAATAATTGTATTGTTACGGATCCTCTACAAGTATACAAAGTTTCAAGTCGATCCAATGTTTCTAAGTGGGTGAAAATCGCGTTGAAAGATTCCGTTACATCTATACAAAAACACTTTTTTTGATTTTCTGATGATTATGGCCTGGATTTTAGAAAATAAATATGAAATTACTGTATTGTCACGGGTCCTCTACAAGTATACAAAGTTTCAAGTCGATCCGATGATTTTAAGTGGGTGAAAATCGCGTTGAAAGATTCCGTTACATAGATAGATAGATAGATAGATAGATAGATAGATAGATAGATACAGGTCAAGTTAATATAAAGCGTGTAAATAACAAAACACCAGGTGAAAATGGTATTAACCTGGAATTATTTAAGTATATGTGGTTAGCACATTGACACTCTCTTGTTTGATTTGAAATCTGTTACTGGAATTATTCTCGTCAAAACTGTTACCGAGAAGTTACACTTATGTGTCTAGTCTGTTAGGCGAACTTCAATAGTTTGCTGGTTTGTAATATGAAATTACTTCCTCATTTCAAGTTTCAGAAACAATTAGAGAACAGGAAACTCGCGTCAAAGTGTTTTGTGTACACAGTTGGGGAATGTGGTAAGTTGGGGTTTAAAGGGGCAACTTATACATTTACAATTTTTAACAAATGTACTTTTTATGGTACTGGACATTTTACGTCAATGAGAATAGATTTTTTAGGCACCTAATAAATTAATATAAAAATGGTTAAGTGATCCCACTACAGGCCTCAAGAGGCCCTTGGGGTAGTAGGAAGTTAAGGCTCCCACTTTTTCTAGACATTTGATGTCAGCCGGGATGTGAGCGCTGCGTGACAGCCGCCTTTACCCCCAGAACAAGCGTTAGGTACTCATTTCCATTAGAGACTGAGTCAACCCCAGGGTCATAGTGCCGCGAGAAAGTTTGGGTCAGATTAAAGATTCTGACCCCACTGGGACTCGAACCCTCGACCTTCCGGCTTGTAGCGTGTGCCGGTTCGCTCAGGGTAGAATATGATCACTCAGGGATGTTTTAAATTATACACTTATTTTAGTTTATTGGATAAATTTGTATACACAATTTTATTTACAATGTTTGATATTTCACTGTCTCGGAGTGGAGTTGATGAGTTATTTGCGCCCACGTGTTTTAATATCACCTTCGCGAATGGTTACTTAAGAACTTAACAATTGCAGAACGTAGGAGCGTGAGAGCGTTTTCACACGCGTCCTTGCCTTATAAGGGCGATGACTCCTCCCATCCCCACTCCGAGTGTATATGTTAGCTTAGAAGGGTAGGTACCATTCGTTTGGGTTTCTATGTTGGTAATAGACTCGTGTGGACGTTTGTGCGCCTTCCAGTTATTACTAATAATGGTACGTTTACTCACGAGTCTATTACTTCTTGCCACAAGCGCAGTGCCTTAACCACTACGCTACGACTTGCCCTCGGCAGCTAAGGTATAACTAGGGTGCACAATGCGATAGTTGACAGTTCCCTTGTTAGATCTGGATTCAATTGTGCTGTTTTATACAACTCCACTAAACCCAGGTATATATAATTTACATTCTGTATATCTTACTTTCCGTAATAAAAACACTAAAATATACTATATCTATGCTAATATTTCAACACTTCAGAAAACAGTTTTGTTGTTTACTTACATTCTAAGTGAGTGTTATGAATATCACGTGAGAAGACACGAATTTCATCTCTCTAATGGCAAGCGTATTTTAATAATGCACAAACTGGAATGTAGAAGAGATCGATTACCATTTTACATATGAAGGCAGATAAGTTTCACACTTATACATGAGTTTCGAATATTTTTACTTGGGCACAACACATATATAGACTATGGTATTCACAGTAAATTCTATTTCCCTATTCCGGTATGAATCTCTCAATTCCATTAGATCTATTAACAGAATGAAAACCTGAATATACAGGGTGATAACTAAATTCCACATTACAGACATTGAGGACGTATAATGGGGACGAAGAAAGTTACGTGTAGCATAGGAAGTCTTGTCCGGAAACGTATCATTTTCACGCTACACGCACGCAAAATACCACAACACACGTTCAACTCTCCCTCTTTTTTCGGCGCTGAAGACCCTGCACGTTCTCACGACTTGAATATTACCTGTGGTGTCACATGAAAACATTTATTTACGAGACCCCTGTAGGAAGACCTTCTGGCGCCGGTTATGGCTGCGGCGAATGTTGCAGGACCAAGGACTGGTGATCGTGTGTACTTTAACATGGTACGGAAGTACCGTATCTGTGCTGACATCGGTGGTCGTCACCACGAGCCCTTTTTGTGCACCTTGTGCAGTCTTGTGTTGCCACACTTCGATTATTGCGACATTATATATAATGATCTAAACTATGACTTGTCGCAGAGACTGCAGCTGTTCATAATGCTTGCGTTCGATTCATTTTCAATATCCGCCGTTATGATCATATTTCCGAACACTTCAATAACCTCTCTTGGCTCCGCCTCACTGACTGACATAAATTGCACTCTCTTTCATTACTTTTCAAGCTTCTGAATTCCTACACTCCTACTTACCTAGCGTACTGAGAAGTTATCCTATTACCACAATATTGACACTAGATCACAAGATAAGTCTGCTAACAATCCCTCTTCATAGCACTTCCTCTTATTCTACTTCCTTCACAGTAGCCTCTGCCCGCTCCTGGAATTTCCTTCCTCAATATATCAGGGGTTGCCGCACACTTGGCACTTTTAAGTCACGCTTATACAGTTACCTGTTGTCTAATAATTAATTTTTCTCTATTTATTTAAATTTGTACTATGTCATTAATACTATTTTCTTGTTTTTTTATATCTTGTACATATTGTACGTTTTGTTCGTTAAATCTAGAGTAAATCAAAATATATTATAAATATTAATTGCATTCTATTTATAACATGTAATCGTTTATGTTTATTGTAATTTAGAGGTGAATTTTTTTTGTATTTTTTAAAACCTGGTTGAATGGTAGACAAGGCCTTAAGACCTTATCTCTGCCAGGTAAAATAAAGCTATTATTATTATCATTATTATTATCGTCATTATCATTATCATTATCATTATCATTATTATTATTATTATTATTATTATTATTATTATTATTATTATTATTATTATTATTATTATCGGCCGCGGTGGACTAGTGGTTATGCTCCTTGCCTCTGGTCCCTAGGGTCGCGGGTTCAAACCCGGCCGGAATCGATGGGTTTTTTAGGACGGAAAAATCCAAGGAGCAAGTCCTCCGGGAGGGACTTTAAGCCGTGGGTCCAGAGTCTGAAGATTTTCAGGCTCGTAAAAAGTCGTGAAGCCTGAATGAAAAGGCTCTAGGCAAAATTTACCGAATTTTCCCGTCCTAGTACTACCTTGGTTTCCTAGATGTCAGTATGAGGCGGAACGCTGACCACGGACCACTCAAAAATGACATCTATACGAAAATAAGTGTATGATAATTAGTATGGATCAAATTTTTCCCTGTAGGGGGAGAGCGCCTAAATTTCTGTAAAGGGAAAACATGGGATTACAATAAATATTCTTCTTCTTCACTTTCTGGTTTAGGCAAGAGTTGCCTGTTCCGTCTTCACTAATAGATCTAAGACCATCTCTTCCGAGGACGTCCGACATCTCTTCTTCCTCTTGGAAAATAATGGAAGATTTTATTTGGTAATCTACTTTCTTCCATTTTCTACATGTTCTTTCCACTGTATCTTGTTGTTAAATATATTTTTTTATGGAGTAGATCTGTAGTTCTTCACGGATATCCTCGTTTCTTATCTGGCCCATTCTAGTGCAGCCCTTTACTCTTCTTAAACATTTCATCTCGGCTGCTTGGATTTTACTTTCTTGTTTGGTAGTGGTAATCCAAGATTCACTCCCATACAAAAGGACAGGGGCAGCCATTGTTTTAAAATTTTAATTTTGTTTGTTTATGGGCTTTATTATTCAATGTTCTATTTATTGTATCACAAATAGCTTGAAACTGATGTGTTTTGTGTTCAATGTCTTTATCATACACATAGCTGATGTCACAGCCTAAATATTTAAAGTGGGATACTTGTTCAATAATTTCGTCTCTAATCCCTTAGGCGGAAGTGGCAACCCTCCAGATGGGGTTAGTATATCCAGGAGATGGACCTAAAGCTTCGAGGTGGCAGCCCCACCAATGGTCTACTCTGCATAGCGTTGGTACCGCGATCAGAGGAATACACATCACTCGTATTCTTCACAATGGAAACTCGGACGGATTACAATAAATAAAAACAATTATTATTATTATTATTATTATTATTATTATTATTATTAAGGAGCAGGCGTCAGAGAGAGCAACGTGTGGTGTTGTATTTTGCGTGTAGCGGGAAAACGGTACGTTTCCCGACATGAGCTCCTATGCTAAACGTAACCATCTTGGTCTCCACTACACGTCCTCATAGTCTGTATTTCGAAATTAGGTACACCCTATGTACTTAACAATGAACAAAACTACTATTTCTTATATATATATATATATATATTCTTCTTCTTCTTCTTCTTCTCCTTGTATGCATTAAAGCTGAAAGGGTGTCTATTCATTTCTCTCCATCATAGATGAGGTCTTCCTGAAGGTCTTTCCTTTTTTGCTGAGGTCTCCAAATTCGGAATCTCATCATTCATCTGTTATTTTTATTCTATTGGTAATAGTAATTTAAATTATAGTTCAATCCAAATATTTAGTGATTAAATTTGCACACTTCCGTAATATAAACACATACATTTTATTTCTCAATCGTTTTCCTGTTAGTTTTCTTAAAACTTAAAATTATGCTATTTAATTAAATTATTTTATTTTTCGAGTTTTTACTGGATTTGTGCAAACATAAATTACTACTGGTCTACAAAAGATGTATATATTTTTACTTTTGTTTCCGTATGTAGATTTTTGTGCTATTTAAACATCCAGATATTTTAATTGTATTGTTAGCCTGAAGCATGATCTTTCTGAAACACACAATATTTATTTTTGTACTTTCTTTAACCTAGGAACATGGCCTCATACAGGAGATGATTCGTTAGTGACTGACATCAATCTTTACATGCTTCTTTTCGGACTGCTGACATCTCTTTTACCTCTTGAATATAAAATATAAGCTTGGAACTGTACTAATTAATCTAGTACTATTGACTATCTATATGGGAGTTTTATTCTATCTTTCTCATTTTTATAATTTTCATATCCGTTATATTGAATTGTTGTCTCATTTTTTCTATTCTTGTTTTGCCAACTATTGGTGGTAAGAATAATATCCATTTCTACTGAATTAATACTTTTTCGTTTGTTTTTGTTTGAATACAGTATAACATTATTAAATATGTCGTATTTGTTAGAAAATAACCCTCATATCTTCAAATACTCTTAACTTTTGTCATATTTTCTAATTAATACATTTTATAGGTAATTTGTTGTACTTTGTCGATATCCTTTGTTTTGGATTTTTATGTTTACTTTATTTTATGTATTTTGTTCTTGTTACATAAATACATAAAAAATGTGTACCCCTTTTTAAGAATATTGTGCGCACGAATGAGTTTGATACTTGGGCGTAATTAAAGTTCATATAGAGAATGAGCGCAGAAAAATAAAATGTATGTATACTATGTGTGA
Source organism: Diploptera punctata (assembly GCA_030220185.1). Taxonomy (NCBI): domain Eukaryota; kingdom Metazoa; phylum Arthropoda; class Insecta; order Blattodea; family Blaberidae; genus Diploptera; species Diploptera punctata. Next base: position 455,927 of record JASPKZ010007655.1, on the reverse strand, counting down.
CAAATAAATGAAATTAAACAAAATAAAATTAATTGTCTCTAGGGAATTTATGTGTAGTATTCATTTGTGTACTCATTCATTTGTTTACGTTCATACTGAAAGTGCATTGTTGCAAAAAGAAAATTGTGCAGCAGCAATGTGAATTGACTTACTCTCGCGTATTTATGATTAGTGGTTTAAAAAAAGTGAGTACATTGTATTATATACGTTTAAATCAAACCTTGTCTAATCTTGGTTTCAGTAACTTCATTACATATGTTTTTTTATATTTAGATATTCGCACCTACTTCCATTAGGCCTCGACATAGAACATTGATGGGTCGGAGTGAGAGACAAAGAAGGAGGATATATATTCCCGTACAAATAATAATAGGCCAAATGCATATTTAAATAGTATGTTGTTTTTTTTTAATATGGCTTAGCCAAGCTATACCACATATTTCATATCGTTCATATTTTAAAAATAAATCGAAAATTAATGCATAATGCAATATTTGTGACAATCTTAATAAAGTATTGAATTGTGGTCGAATTTCGACCGCTGGGCGACCACTGATAACTATAATTCGACATAATATGAAATATAATTATTAAGAATCGTTAATGTTTTGATCATTTCTTTCGAAATTCCGGCCTCATCTACGCTTCCATTCTAGAGGTCCGAACTCACCCGTATAACATCATATTCAATCTTCGTAACGTAATTAAATACTAAACCTATCTATGTATTATATAATATAGAAGACCAAATGGGCAAAAGCACGGAATGTAATGAAATAACAAAAATAGAGGAAATCCTGATATCTGGTGAAAATATTTGAAGTTTTCAATTGATAGTGAAAGGCATTTAAAAAAAACATTGAATATCTCGTGAAATCAATTGTTTAGGTTTTGCTATAAACTAACTCACTGGAATTATCGAATCCATAGATTCATGGCCGCGCGCTCATTAGTTCTCCATACATCTCTATCCTGATGCTAATCTTTTTTATAATCATCCCCTGCATAATCTACTTCCCTCAAATCATGGTTAATGTTATTCTCCGACCTCATTCTTAGTTTACCAACTGGACGTTTTCTCATAAGAAGTTTCCATGCCCGTTTTCCATTCCCCTTTCGTGCCACATGTGTTGCCCATCGAAGTCAAAGAGACTTAACTGTTCTTTTTATATCTGGTTTCCTATAAAGATCATGTAGCTCACTGTTATTCAGTCTTCTCCATTCGCCTGCCTGTTCATCTCTCTTTGGTCCAACATTTTGCCTAAGAACTTTATTCGCAAATACTCGTAATCATTTCTTCTCTCTTGTATTAAGAGTCTACGTTTCGCATCCATATAATATAACTTGCTGGTTAAAACAAGGGTTAAATATTAAAATTAAGTTTTCTCAAATCTTGACTTTTATGACTTTCTTGTTTTCCCTCTGCGATCTTCAATCATATTGTACGTTTAATAACACAGGTCAACATGATTTTTATCTCATAAGTACCAATAGTTCTACTTAATGCAGTTTTTTTATCGTGTTTTCAAATATGTATTCGGAATTTCTCCATCACTCACAGTTTTTTATTTCAATTAATGGATTTAAATAATTATTTTTTTTATAAACGCTTTTTTGTCCATTTGTCCATTTTAAAATGAAACCAAATGAGCTAACTCAAATGGTTTCATGGCAAATGGAATCCTAATATGCAGGTCGATTATTGTTAGACCATCAAGAGAGATGCTCCACAGGCGAAATATAGTAGAAAATCGTCATTTCTTACTTTCTAGGTGAGTCCGTATGTTCGAATATTGTGTGAAAGTATTAAAGTGTTTGAAATTATAAATTTCTGTCTCTCGGAAACCTTGCGTGATGGAGAAAAACATATATCATATTTGAATTCAGGAGAAAAAATACTATCAGAATCACATGTTTCTTTCTGAGATAAAGTTTATTTTTTGTTGCTCAGTGTTATGTAACAACTAAAATTATTTCGATAATGAGGTTGATGTAATATCATTTACAAGTAATAACTTGTTTGTGCGAGTGTACTTGGTCTTGCTTTTATTCTGATGTATCGAGGCAGCGCACCTGATATCTATTTACAGTGATGGATGGCCGGGGTTAATATCCGCTCTCATCTGCATATAACAACACCGTGTACTCAAGACAGAGTTTCAAATTCTCTTCGCCTCAACACCACTACTCAAATACATTAAACTCACTAACATTTAACATTACACTTCATCATTTGAATCTACACTGAAATTCTCATGATAATATTCATATTGTTCGTTATACAATTACATTAGTGATCAGTGCAATAGTTTAATGGATTATAGTTTAATGCCTTACTGATATCCAGAGACCGGAACTTTGGCGGAACGCCTTTTTAAACGAGTTAAATGTATCTTCAATTTGAAAGCGAATATGTATGAATTATACCTTGGTGATTAAAATGCCACAGTTTTATGTTGCATTTTTCTAAATTTTTAAATATAAATGCTTTCTGTTGCCTTTATTTGATTATTTATCTATTGTTTATTAATTTACTATTAGAAATTACCTACAAGTATTTTAATTTATTTCCATAACCGTTACAATGAAAATGACTTCACTGAATGCATATTATTGTCTTTCAGTCAGTTCATAATTATTCTCTTCGCAACAATGAGAGCTGCCGTGCAATATATATATATATATATATATATATATATATATATATATAAATAGCAGAAAGCATTTTAATTACTGCATGTGTTTATTCGAAAAGGTAACAATGAGTGCGGATCTAACTTAATTTTTCTTTCAGTTTTCATTGCGATGTTATTGTCGATAGCAGCAAGATGCCGAAATTCAGGGTTCGTTTACGCAGTAAAATGCAAAGTTATGTTAGTACTCTTGGATTCGACGTATTTTGTACTGACGGTAACGTACTCACATGCAAAATATGTTACCATGTCAGTGAAGTACGAAAATAAACATTTTATATCGTAACATATCAGTACAATCAAACTAGTGATGTGCCCAACCAGTTCATTTCGGGAAGTAGTTCGTTCACACGCACTCAGTTTTGTGAACCATTCAATTCAACTAGTTCGTTCACAAAGTTTAGCGAAGCCCTTCATTCGTAAAAAAAAAAAAAAAGCAGAGGGGGAAGCAAGAAGACACGAGCCTGGGGTGACTTGACATTAACCAACCACATGGTAGCTGTGGATTTTAAAGATAAACGGAAATAGTTCTATAAATTCTATTTTAATTTATTTGAGTATGAAAAATTCTAATATGACTGCTACCATACTTTTGTTTATTTTATAATTATTTATACCTCCTTTTTATTTCTGTTATAACTGTATTATTTGCATAATTTTATTTATATACAGATTTTCAATGTTTACATATTTTATTTCAAGTTGTAAATGTTAATAAAAAACAAATTTGTAACTCTATAATTTGAAAAAAAAATATGTGGAGTATTTTAAAACTTTTAAGGAAGATATATTTTATTTAATTTATATATGTATTATTTACACATATTATTTGCATAATAGTAGGCCAACACAATTTAGCCTTGTGTGTGCACTTTTACAGAATGGCTTCTAATTCGTGATCAAGAAAAAGTAGTGAAATTTGGGGTTTCTTCGCCGATTTAGGTGATGGTAAAGCAAAGTATAACTTTTGTTCTAAACACAGTTTCATTCAGGGGGGTGGGATGCTTTTAAACTTGCATGGTATATTCGATCTAAATGTTTAGCAAGGTAAGATTTTTACTAAATTTTGCAACAACTTTTTGTAAGCCTAGTAAAATATGTTGTTTTAAAACTTTGATAAAATGGATTTTTATTAAATACTTTCGGAATTCCAGTAAATAAAATGTAAAGTGATTGTAATATTAGACTACATTAGATCTGTAGCGTTAGTAATGCCGTAGATCAAAAGGAATAATCCCTGAGTAATGCTGCGTATGAGTGATGACGTAAGCAAGAGGCGGGAGAGTGCCGTAATGTACATGTAATGAATGAATGAGCGTGTCGAATGTTGAGAGTTTGAAGTACTGAATGTTTAAAGCCAGTTCACTCTGTCAAGGTAGTTCGTTCCTCTAAGACACTTCACTCTTCCAAGGTAGTTCGTTCTTTGATACTACTTCGTTTATCTAAAACACTTCAGTCTTCTAAGATAGTTCGTTCTTTGATACCACTTCGTTCAGTTAAGGCACTTCACTCTTCCAAGGAAGTTCGTTCTTCTATGTAACTTCACTCAGGCCAGATAGTTTGTTCCTCTATGGCAGTTCACTCTGGCAATATAGTTCTTTCCTCTATGGTAGTTCACTCTGGCAAGATAGTTCTTTCCTCTCAGACACTCACTGCGGTACGAACGATATGGATGACGTAGGAAAGAGGCGGGGATATGCAAGGTCGATGGGCGAAGAAATGTAATGAACGAATGAGCGAAAGTTGATTTGGAGTGAGACATCTAGAGCTTGAAACAAAAAGTAAATCTTAATTTTAAGTAGCAGTAGTGAACTCTGAACTGGCAGTTCACTAAAAGTGAGTAACTTTTTGACACTTCACAGTAGTGAAGCGTTCTTTTTAAACGACTCACTCTCGAATTACCCATCACTAAATCAAACACAAAAATGCACTTTCCAAGGCGACTGGGAAGATTTCTTTGCTTCCAACAGTAATTGTAACATCGAGTCGAAAATCTCAATTTGTAAGTTTTTCTAATTGCTTTTTATTGCTTATTTTATGTATTTGTAATGTCTTTTTTCCTGTCTATTTTAGATATTTATAATGCATTTTTGCCTGCCTATTTTAAGGATTTATTATGGTCTCTGCTGGTATCGTAATTATAAACTTATAAATGTAGAAAAAAAAGTCTCTCTCATAGTAATTCATTGGGACTATCAAACTCGGACGTTTATGGCCGCCCGGATATAAGCTTTCTGTATATTATTTTGAACTAGCATTTTATTTCATACCATGTCTCATTTAATCAATTTACGATTTTACAAAAGGCTTATTCGGGTACCTATATTACAATTTAAAGAACGATTCACTAATTTGTTAATTTTTGTTGATGTGTGTTTAAAATGGCCTAATTTTGATCAAATTCCTAAATTCTCTGGTGGCGCTGGATTTTTATGTCGAAAAGGAATTTGGAATTACACAATTGATAAAATAGTGAATACAAGTTTATTGTAACTGAATTAACATACACGATATAATAATATTAGGATCAAAGCCTAGTTATCATCACGAGGAACTTCCTAGTTCGAAACAAGGGGTCCCTCCAGATTTTCAAAACCTCGGAGCTAATACAATCGTCGCTCACGATTGCTTACTACAGATGGGGCGAGTTAAGCGGAAGATAACCAGACCAGCACACAAAACAGCCAGCAATGTTGGCAGCAATGACAGCACTACAAGAAGGAACACTGCCAACCTAGAATACTAGCTGCTGTAGTCATGCTCCTCTATCGGAGACACGACGAACTATATCGATTACGTCGACGTAACAATACTAAGCAGACGTCAGAATCTGCCGAACTGATACAGAAAAGCGACGTATGTCGCAACAATGCCTTTTCGGGATTCTTGGCCATGTCTTTCAGTGTTGTTTTCTCAACGTTTCATCACTTATTGTGGGTGCCATCTTCAAGAGAATTTGCTTGTTTCAATACTCGTAGTAATATATCCTCAAGATCCCACCCACAGTAGGTGATGAAACGTTGAGAAAACAACACAGCATGCAAGACACGGCCGAGAATCCCGAAAAAGGTATTTTTTACGCGATTGTGCGTTTTGTCGTACTTACAGCAATGGCGACCATGATTGAAAGTTCAACTTCCTACATTTCGGGATTGCCAACCTAAATAACTATACTGTAGTAATAAATTTACATCCACGTGAGGGAAGTTAAACCACTACCCTTTATGTATACTATACACAATGTATATACAAGAAATATCCAAAAGGTAGTGTTAATATACATTATACGAAACAAATTACTGCATTTTAAATCAACTGAACTTTATTTGAAACAATATAAAACAGTGAGTACGGTACTTGCGGCCACTTACCATAAGTTATGCCACGAGTGATTTCCAAATTATCGATAAATTCACGACTCACGAAGTGAGGAATGAATTTATCTAGATAATTTGGAAATCAATAGTGGCATTTGTTAGACCATTTAACGAATAAAATTAAGCTGTTTACTCACAAATCATTATTTAGCTATAGTTATTTTAAAACATTTATATACTTAATGTGAACGGCGATGTTTGAAAACAAATGAGAAACGATTGGTACGCTCATTTGCTTCTTTTGTTCATCACTGCAACCAGATCATATTATTTATTGCCAAAGGATCGCAATATTTTAAGAATGTACCCTAGTGGAGAAATGTATAACCAAGGGGTATTAATTAATTTCTGATGCCCTATGATGTAAATATGTCAATTATATTTTTCTGCAACGTCATTTCCTGGAAAATAATTCGTTTAAGAAAGTGCAAACAGTGGTTTCTTTTTTTGTGGTATAATCAATTGCTATAAATGTTTTTATATTATCTCCCGCATGCACTATCTGCTGACATTCATGCACTATATATACAATCTGGTAGCCGTATTTCTCAGGTGGTCAGTCACTGCAAAATAATGCTATGACCTATTCAGAATATTTAAAAGGAGAAGCTTTCTTTAATATGATAAACTTCGATTGATAAATTCGAGGCGAAACACGACTGTGATTGGTTGTAAATAAAAAATCATTGAAATGTGATTGGTCATTGACTCCCCTTTGGGGCATGAGTTAAATAGTCAATATAATTGTTCTCAAGGCCTCCTGTTATTCCAACTAATAAACATTGCCCACACTGTTAACGTTAGTCAATTGTTTATAATGAACGCAAATATTTCCAACAAAGATATTATTTTACTACTATTTATTGTTTTGAAAACACCATCACGCAAAAATAATGTACAACGCACATTTGTGAAGTGGTTTACAGAATGTCGAAAATTAAAAACAAGCTATCGCTCGGGTTTTAAACATTTTTCCTCGATTCTATAAAAACCACTTCCCACATCGCATCGCAATATACTATTAAATACATAACGTTACCCGTGAAAATCTTAATCAGTATATTTTGTTGATATGTTTTTTTGATGGAGCCTATACTCCTTTTATCCATAGTCCTATTTAAACCATCAAATTCGTAATTTATGTTCATATCATTTAATTTTATATTTTTGCTGCTATATTTCACAATAACATTTTGTTTTAAAATTATTACCTTATTTTTCTACCTAAGTTTTCATATAAAGAATTATGAATAAATAGAATATTTTAATAACTAACGTAGTAAATATTTGTATCTCAAACTATATTATGCTATTGTCTTCGGGATGTGCCCGAGCATGAGTCTTTTGTTTATTCGGTCTTATTTAAAGTGAATTAATGAACGTGAACTGTATATGCATGTGGGCCTACGTATGTATGTATTATATAGTAATTTTATTCATCAACATACTCCACTATAACACTCCAATTTAATATGCTGATTGTTTATCTTTTTCATATTTTACTTTAATTTATATTATATAATACATACACTATTTTTAAGGCGGATTATTATTTTTTATCTGAATCTTTTACAAGGTATGAACATTTATACTATTAACAAAAGTTTCATATGGTTTAAAATATTCTTCCACTAGTTCTCTATGATGTTATTGGCCAATGGCCACCAGAGCGACTTAATTTTTTTTAATTTTAACCTTTTTTGGGATAATAAGCAATATTCTCAGTGTATACGGTCAACAGTTTGTGAATTTTCTTTACAGGGACAAATTGAATTATGTACAAATTTTATTCTATGCAATTAGGATCCTGTTTTCTCTCGTCCTGTTATTAGAGTCGTTAATTTTTCGACCATGTTTTCACTCATCATACCATCGGGGTAACAGAACTCCACCTTCCACTTGCCCCTACCTAAGAAATGGATTACAATTCTGCCAATGCCAGGGGAGAAAGCCAGAAATGTTATAAAAGACAACTTGGTGGCATTAGACACAAAAAAAAAAATATTTGTGTAAGCCTGTATCGTGTAATATATGAACTATCTTTTCTTACGCGCGCACACACACATACAAACATCTATATATACACGCACTCGTATATATCTGTGTGTATGTGCTTGCACTATGTGTGAATAAATGAGTCTTAACAATCTCAATGTATCATACCAGCAAGCTTATTGTGTGCATATTTTAGGGGAATCGTTTTATAAATGTTGAATAGATATGTACAAAGTATGTTAATATGTATTTATAAAAATATTGAATTTAGACATAATATGGAATAAAATTATGTTTGTTGGAAGGATAAAAAAAAAACTTTACGAATTCTTTAGAAATTTCGGCCTCAGTTACAATTCGCCAGTAAACACAACTCATCCCTGAAATCTCATTTATAATCCTTGTAACATAAATAACTATTCTAATTATTCCCTCTTTATTTCACTTTCCACCTCAAGTCCTTGCACTTTCCCACAGGTTTTCGTACAAGAATATTCCGTGTCCTCTTTTCATTGCACATTCATGTCACGTGGATAATGAGTGGACAGTTGCTGACATGTAATCATTTCATTCATTCTTTGCAGACGCAGCCAAACTGTGATGTATCAATATTTAGTTTGCAGCGATAGTTGTTGAAGTGGTTGTATTGGTTTAAAATGGAAGTAACTGGGGAACGCTGTGGTTTTGTATGCATGTGAGCTGTTTGTGGTTGATGGGCATCTTGTGGAACATTGGGATTATTAGTGTCAATGTTGAATTTTTGCGGTGATCGTGGCTGGTTCTCGTGATACACGCTATTGCAATATGTACGCATGTCGTTGTTTAGTAATTACACATGTAATCTAATATTCCTCTCACTGTACTTGTGGACTATCAATATATATCTCGTTCCAAATTTAAACATTACCTTAAATGTTGTTCCATATGGTACACGTACAAGTGTAAATTAAAATACCTAGGAAAAATAATTACAAAAATAGGACTAATGTGTAGAAATAAAATAAACATGAGCTCAGATATAGATACGCATGCTATTATGTATTACATTATACTCCTATTAGCGCAACTTCTCTAAAATAATTTAATCAAACATATACAAATCAGGGATTCTTCCAGTTATACTATTTGGATGGAAAGCATGAACTCTTACTTTTAGACAGGAGAAAAGAATACGGGCCTTGGAGAACAAAGAGCGGCGGAAAATTTGGGCGATTGGAGAAAAGGCCTATTACATTAAGTGAATTTGTTACACATTATGGGAAATCAGATGCAATATGAATAGTTGTTTCGTGACTTACAATGGGCAAGGCATATGACACGTGACTTACAATGGGCAAGGCATATGACACGTGACTTACAATGGACAAGGCATATGACACGTGACTTACAATGGACAAGGCATATGACACGTGACTTACAATGGACAAGGCATATGACACGTGACTTACAATGGACAAGGCATATGACACGTGACTTACAATGGACAAGGCATATGACACGTGACTTACAATGGGCAAGGCATATGACACGTGACTTACAATGGGCAAGGCATATGACACGTGACTTACAATGGACAAGGCATATGACACGTGACTTACAATGGACAAGGCATATGACACGTGACTTACAATGGGCAAGGCATATGACACGTGACTTACAATGGACAATGCATATGACACGTGACTTACAATGGACAAGGCATATGACACGTGACTTACAATGGACAAGGCATATGACACGTGACTTACAATGGACAAGGCATATGACACGTGACTTACAATGGACAAGGCATATGACACGTGACTTACAATGGGCAAGGCATATGACACGTGACTTACAATGGACAAGGCATATGACACGTGACTTACAATGGACAAGGCATATGACACGTGACTTACAATGGACAAGGCATATGACACGTGAATTACAATGGACAAGGCATATGACACGTGACTTACAATGGGCAAGGCATATGACACGTGACTTACAATGGGCAAGGCATATGACACGTGACTTACAATGGGCAAGGCATATGACACGTGACTTACAATGGGCAAGGCATATAACATGAATAAGGATACAAGAGAGCCATGGAAACTTGTACGAAAACCAGAGGAAAATCATCTTGCAGTTAGGCCAAGAATGAGATGGGAGAGAAAAAAAAAGGAATAATGATCTGAGAGTGTTCAATTTTTTCAGCAAAGACTTGAAAATATTAGCTCAGGATAGGGATGTATGAAGTGCTTATGTTCTTATGTCCGGGTTCGATAGAACCACGGAGTTATATATATATATCTAATGGCTGGTATCGTGGTCATAAGACCATCAACCTACAGAGACCTACCTCCAAGCTGGTACACTCTGGAAACGCTTTGCGTCGGCTAAATGGTCTATACGGTGGCAAAATCAACGAAAAAAATGAGTTATATATATGACATGATAACAAAAATTAATGCCTGAACCGGGATTGAAACACGGGACATATAATCAGATTGAAGCCGAAGTGAACATTAAAGAAAACTAGAAACAAATAATAGAATACTCTAACTGTTCCAATATTTTTACAAACTTGGACCATTAAACCAACCGACGTCGACGGGATGCCTAAAGGCGAAGAGTGGCAGAAATGAGTTAAATAAGAAAAATTGTCCATCTAAATGATGGGTAGGACTTGTGGAGAGAATTCCAAAAGACAGATTACCAAAGATATTAAATTCTATAAACTAATAAGAAAAGTACGAGGATTTCCTGTGAATCTCTGGTGAGACCGGAACACGCCAAAAAGTGATCTAAATCTGTAACGGATGATGGCGATTAAATATATTTTGTACGAAAATGTATAACTATAAATAAAATACCTTTTATACAGAGTCATACAAATAATTTCGCAAGAATGAAAGTATACTTTATACAGATTGGAACACGCTAACATGGGTACTATTTTCAGCATAGGTAATTGCTGGACCAATGCCGGTACAATCAACGAGCAGCGATGCGTTAATTATTATAAAATGACATTATAGATTCGAATCCTAGCGGTTCCCGAGGGCTATTGGACCACACAGCGATTTTTGTGTCTTTTCTTGAGGTTCACCCGTTTCCCGAATGACATCCACCAACATTCTCCAATCCTCCTCCCTCCCCCATCATATAATTTCATCTCCATTAATTAAATTTATATCACCCTTCACCTCATTTCATGTTAGTTAAACAAATATTAAGATTTAGCAAATCACAGATGTTTAAAATATATGAACGTGATGATCTAATAAGAAAGGCCAACACACACACATTACTGAGTAACACTAAGAAATTGGGACCGAGACTAAATATCAATAAAACTAAATATATGGTCACACAGAAATACATTATATAATGGAAATGGACAGCTAATGACAAATGAGGCAGATTTTGAGGAAGTGGCTGAATTAAAATACCTAAGAACAATAATCACAAACAGGGATGAGATGCACAAGGAAATTAAACATAGGCTCTATTCTGGAAATGCGTGCTATTATGCATTACAGAGACTCTTGCTTTCCCCAACTCCCCCTTTTCAAATCCCTTTAACTGAAAATATATAAAACTATTATTCTACCAGTTATATTATATGGATGTGAAACATGGACTCTTACTTTAAGGGAGGAAAGGAGATTACAAGTATTTGATAGTAAAGTTCTTAGGAACATTTTTGGACCAAAGAGAGATAAACAGACAGGTGAATGGAGAAGACTAAATAATAGTTAATTACATGGTCTTTATAGGAAGCCAGATATAATAAGAACAGTTAAGTCTCGTAGACTGCGATGGGCAGGACATGTTGCACGTATGGGGAAAGAAAGATGCGCATGGAAGCTTCTTGTAGGAAAACCAGAGGGAAAACGCCCAGTTGATAGACCAACTATGAGGTGGGAGAATAACATTAACTATGATTTGAGGGAAGTAGATTATACAGGGAATGATTGGAAAACATTATTGCAGGATAGGGATGTATGGAGAGCTTATGTCCGTGGCCATAAACCTACGGGTTTGATAGTGCTGGTGAGTTAGTTAATTAGATGATCTAATAAGGCACACTAATGTACTTCCTCATGATTCCCTGTGTGTCAACGTAAGACTGATTAGGGCCAAAGTGTGGGTTGAAGCCTCTCATCAAGGCTTTGGATCCAACCCAAATAAATAGCGGAATGAGCCATATGTGTGAATGCTTGATGTGTACCGAACCAAGAACACCATAAGAAACTACATATCACCGCAGAGAAGAGTTCTACTCATTCATTCCATGAAGTAAAGATGGATAATACATAGTGTTCTGTTCAAGAGCAGGTCTTTCACTGCAAACTCTGCATTCTCAGCCTTCCTTTTCGTATCCGCACACAAACCATTTATTTTAATATTCTATCATCTGATGTCTTTTTCTGCCTCTAACTTTCTTTCCGATGACGATTCCTTCTAGGGCATCCGTCAGCAGGCAGTTGCTTCTTAGACAGTGGCCAACTGAATTTCTTTTCCTCTTCTTTATGAGTTCCAGCATTGTTCTTCCTTCACCCACTCTGTCTAGCACAAATTTATTTTTTATATTCTCTGTCAATTTTATACGCTCCATCTTTTTCCATTCAACATCTCAAAAGCTTCAAGTCGCTTTTCCTCATTCCTTCGTAATGTCCAAGTCTTTGCACCATACAATATTGCACTCCATACAAAGTACTTTACTAGCATATTCCGTAATTCTTTTGCCAAAGGTCCGCAAAAATCCTTCTCTTCTTGTTAAAAGCTTCTTTTGCCATTGCTATCCTCTGCTTTACTTCTCGACAGCAGATCATATTATTATCGCCTCACTATGATGCTTAACAGGCGGCTCGCTTTGTTTCCCCGCAGCTGTTATATGTTATTAAAGTACAAATATCTCGACTGCCGCGACTACGACGATGTTGCCACATTGCTAATCTTCCCTCAGTTTCAATTAAAACTGGGAACGATGTGGAACACTCGATCCAGTTATAAAATTGTATCCCGTAATTAATTGTATAATTATCAATGATTTTATTATGATATGTAGCTAGAATAATAATACCATATCTACATATTATATTAGATTATATAGGTTATAAGTGATTTCAACATGTGGTGGCCATGGGAAAAAAATTCAGACCGAACAGTTAATAATAACAATAACAATAATAATACTAATAATAATAATAATAATGATAATAATAAATATAATAATATTTTCAGCATGATTTTATATGGATATTAAAATTATGTAATGATGTTGGAATTAAATTATTTAATAAATAAAAACGTATATAATTTTAATTTTAAAAATTTAAACAATACCAAATAATAACATAAAAATTAAATAATAACATAAATAATCAGTAATAAACGCCCATAGCGCTATGAGAAACGTGACAACACCGCATGTCAAGCATTGCCGCGCGGCACCCGCTTTTATATAAACTGTTAACCATCAGAGTGAGGCTATAATACTACTGATAGCACAATGAACCAAATATAAGGTTGTCCTGTTATGGTCTTAAAACTCAAAATCATCTCTACTTATCTCATCTATTACAATTATACTATAATACATGAATAATATCCTCATCTCGTGTAAAACTCTGGATCGGGTCGTTGGATAAGATGAGATGAAACCCCTATATAGTAGAGTCTGTGAACGACAAAGGTGCCAGCCGACCACGCCTGGCGCATCGTCACATGGGCGAATGAACGAAACGTGTGAGTATGGAGAAACGGTGAAATTAAATTAATGGCAGGAGAAAACGGAGACGACGTTTGGGAGTATATTTCATTGCTTAATGGCGGTTTGGGTAGATTGTAGCGCTGATGGGCATTTGCTGTATTTAAATAAAAACTATACATTTCGTAGAAACACAGTAAATCAAAAGGATTGTCCGATTTTGAAAGTTTACGGAAATATTTTTTATTAATAAAATTGGAAGTAATCAATTTAGTTACGAGAAAACAAACATTGAGGGATGTTAGAGAGATTTTTAAATTCAATATTTAGATAGGCCTAAACCTCTGCTAATGATCGGATTTCGCCGAGTTTTGAGAAATACCTTACTACTCGTTTTATTTCAATAGCATATAGCAACTAGTTCCAATGAAAAATAATCGAAATTTTTCGCACGTTGGAGCAATTCCTGTAATTTCGATTCAGATTAATCCACATGTCTAATATCAATTCAAACTTACTTTTCTTACTTCATTTCTAAAGACTATTAAAATTTGGTTAAATAAAAGGGTTTCGGACGCCAGAACGTTAACACACACACAGGCACACACACAATAATATATATATATATATATATATATATATATATATATATATATATATATATATATATATAACTTGATAATTTTCGGTGTCTACAAAGTAGGGTCCATGAGAATTTGTAAAAAAAAATCAAAAATATTTTCATGAGAACAATCTCAAAAGCTTCAGTCCTCCTAAATTCGATATACGCAATTAACACTAAGGAATTACAGTTATAAAACGTGATAAGCAAACTGAGGAATATAAATATATTTATTATTTTTTACATGAATAGTAAAATTAACACCTGAACTGGAATCTGAATCCGAGACCTCTAACTTTACACGTTAGTGCGATACGACCTTCGGCACTTAGGCTTCCAGTGCAAACAATTTGTCTTTCCTTATATACCGGTACCGGTACAATTTTCTACCGTAAGACTCACCTTGACATCGCTCAAAGTGCCATTTTATGGCTTCTATAGATAGGAAGCAATTTTAATGAGAAATTTATTTTATAGCAGTAACGCTTTATATATATATATATATATATATATATATAAAGGGCTTCCAATATAAAACCGGACCGGCCTCACGGAGTTTCACCAGGCACGCAGTGCTGTCTCTTCCTCCCGCAATTCACCCTGTTTGCCACCCGTCCTTGAACTGTATCTTACCTTATAGAAAATGCTGGAAATGTCCTTAGACTATGAACACGTGTACATTTGTAAGGTTTGAGTTTTAACAATTTTGTTGCTGTATGTGTAGAAGATACTGAAATCCCAACTTCTTGTGCTTATTTCGGTAATGATTTTTGTGGCGAACGTTCCAAATTTTCGCCAATTTCGTCTAATTTTTTCTTCGGTGAGAACCGTACGCCTTCGCGTGTGTTTCTTATTTTGTACTGAACCAGTGGTCTCAAATTTAGTCACAAGATCGTGGATTGTCGATCTGGAAGGAGGTAATTGTCCAGGGAAGTTCCGAATAAATTCCTCGCGAACGCGACGAGCTGATTCGTATTTATAATAACATTTACACACATAAATGCGCTGCTCTAATGTCAGCTGACGTCTCATCTTGTCGAACGATAGTAAACTGACTAGTTCAAGGACGAGCGGCTGGCAGAATGAAATGCGGACGAGGAGAGAGCGCTGCCTGACGGGTGAAACCCCGTGAGGCCGGTCCGGGTTTATATTGTAAGCCCGGGTATATATATATAGCATGATAAGAAAAATAAATGCCTGGACGGAATTCGAATCCGGAACTCTGAGTCTGTACCTCAGCGTGTTATCCATTACACCATTAGGCGAATCCAATTCAAACACTTATTTTTCTTATGTATGTATTATATTCTCCATTATTACTAGATGTCGCGAGAACTCGGTCTTCACTGCCATCTAGTAGCTGACTATAACAAGTAAGCAAATAAAAATATTCTCTTTAATTTGCTTACTTGTTTAGTCAGCTACTAGATGGCAGTGAAGACCGAGTTCTCGCGACATCTAGTAATAATGGAGAATATAATACATATATAAGAAAAATAAGTGTTTGAATTGGATTCGCCTGGTGGTGTAATGAATAACACGCTGAGGTACAGACTCAGAGTTCCGGGTTCCAATCCAGTCCAGGCATTTATTTTTTTATCATACCATATTAAGCTTGCATTGCTCAATGTTAAACATTTAATTATAATATATATATATATGATATGAAAAGAAAAAAGAATGCTTGAGTCGGGATTTGAACTCGAGTCTCTAAAGTCTGTACCTTTAGCGCTCTAATCAACTGAGCTACCCAAGAATTCCAAGACAAACATACAATTTTCTTATACATGTAGTATTCTCAATTCACACAAGCGGTAGCGGAAAGATCTTCCGACTGCCATCTAGGGGCTAACATAACAGTTAAGCAAGTTATTAAAGAGAATATTTACTTTATAGCAGTAACGCTTGTATATATAGATATTATAAATATATTTTTTGACATTTGGCAATGAAGGCAAATATGATATGAAAAGAAAAAAGAATGCTTGAGTCGGGATTTGAACTCTTTAATAATTTGCTTAACTGTTATGTTAGCCGCTAGATGGCAGTCGGAAGATCTTTCCGCTACCTCTTGTGTGAATTGAGAATACTACATGTATAAGAAAATTGTATGTTTGTCTTGGAATTCTTGGGTAGCTCAGTTGGTTAGAGCGCTAAAGGTACAGACTTTAGAGACTCGAGTTCAAATCCCGACTCAAGCATTCTTTTTTCTTTTCATATCATATTTGCCTTCATTGCCAAATGTCAAAAAATATATTTATAATATCTATATATACAAGCGTTACTGCTATAAAGTAAATATTCTCTTTAATAATTTGCTTAACTGTTATGTTAGCCGCTAGATGGCAGTCGGAAGATCTTTCCGCTACCTCTTGTGTGAATTGAGAATACTACACGTATAAGAAAATTGTATGTTTGTCTTGGAATTCTTGGGTAGCTCAGTTGGTTAGAGCGCTAAAGGTACAGACTTTAGAGACGCGAGTTCAAATCCCGACTCAAGCATTCTTTTTTCTTTTCATATCATATTTGCCTTCATTGCCAAATGTCAAAAAATATATTTATAATATATATATATATATGCGTGTGTGTATGTGTGTAGAAGTACGATATATATATATATATATATATATATATCATTCAATTTATGTTTTAATTGCAGTCTGGATTTACAAATGAAATCTATGAAGTTGGACTATATTTGAATTTCCATGCTTTGTATCTATCGACAAGAGAATTACTAATGAGGTTCGCAGTTAATTTTGTTTATACCGTTATTACGTCATGAAAACAGGATGGACATTAGATTAGAAAAGCCGATAAATGTTTCACGAAAAGCTATTTTTAAATCCGGTATGAATATGACATTAGTAGATATATTTGTGACTTTGATGGAATCTAGTTTGAATCAGGATGTATCAATCAAATAGTTGCAGCATGATATGATCAGTCATATTTTACCTGTGATGAGAAATTCCGTGTATCCGGTAAAACAAGAAGAGTAGAAGCGTATCCATTTTGCAATATTTCTTGTCAGTCAATCAATAACCAATACTTGACATTACTGTGTGCGGCAGTCATTGTTTTTTACAATGGCAAAGCTTCGTATTGCAGGATCTGATATTACTAAAAGCAATGTAGTATTCCTCTTGATTACTTTTGTGAATACGCACGATACTGTTACAAAAGTACTGTACAGGTATTGGTCAAAAGCTATGCAATGTGAACTTTTTTTTGTGAGGCAATCCGATAAGATTACACGATAATTGTCAGTTTTCGAAAATTAAACATTCACAGAGAACGGAGAAATCGTGATACTTTATACCTTATTCGTAATCGATAAAACATTGTCTACAATTTTATAAATCCAACAATCAAAATTCGCATCATTTCTGCGTGGAACATAGGGCATTCAGAAAATATCTCCATCTGCCTCTATTCTTGGTATCATCATCATCTTCAAGGTATGGGCCTGTTGGCCCGTTCCGCTCCCCGGCGCACTACATGCCGCAGGCGCAGGTCGTCCTTCCAACGACGTCTCTACTCTTGGCCAACTCCTTAATCTCATTCCAAGTCTTCACCACCTTTTTAGCTTCTGTGAGAACAGTTAATTTCCAGGTTGTTTTGAGTCTGCCAATTCCCATGCTGCCCTATGGGTTCCAATCCTATGCCATCCTGATGGGGCCATATATATATATATATATATATATAACTTATATATATACACATATATGTATGTACCCATCCATAGTAATGCATTTTTTTTGCTATGCTTAGCGGCTTTACTAGGGATTTATAGGTGTGGTAGCTTCCCGTTGCTTTCCACACCGATGAAGGATGGACATGATAATGATAAGGATGATGGTGATGATGGCCGGATGATTTTCGGGGACCCTTGGGCCCTAAGCTTCCTGAAATTTGTATACAGGTGAGGAAAAACCCCGAAAAAGCTTCACCCAGGAGCCTCTCCCGACCGGGAATCGAACCCGGGCCCACTGCGTGACAAGTCAGCACGCTACCTCGAGACCACAGCGGTTGACTATATATACTGTATATAATTCGCATTATGTTACATTGTCTCATCAGTAATGTCGGTTTCTAACCTAATTTTGTGTGTCTGGAGTAATTTTGAAGGCGTGACTTATAGGCAGTTTCTCCCAAACGGACATGCATGCGATGTGGATATTTATTATCAAGAAATGGAACGAGTTTCTGAAAATTTGAGGGTCCCAGTTTCAAACCCGACTGAATCACATACTGCACAAACAACCATGAGAAAATTTCAGGAATTGAGAGGAAACGAACTACTACCACACCCATCACATATCCCTGATCTCACGCCCTTAGATTAACATCTGTTTCGATCCATGGTCCACTTCTAACGTGACATTTCGAAAGCACTGAAAACATTGAAGCTTCGGAAGAATTCTTCGCATCGATATACAGAGATATGTACCGTCACGGGATAATAAATCTCGTTGAAAGATGATTCAAGACCATAGAATATGGTGTTCTATACTTTGGAGAGCAGTATAATTTTTGTCACAAAACATTTCAAATAAAATGTTGTATAAAAATACATTACTTATGAGACGGTATCTGTAATAATACAGTGCGATCAGTATAGCATTGGACAACAGACACGCCTGCATGTGCCTTCGTCATCGCACAGCACAAACCCTGCGTTTGCTGGTCTGCTGTCCAATGTTATACTGATCGCACTGTAGTAAGTCTCATGTAGGGCACATATGGAAACATTAAACATATTTTACCAATTTCAGTAGTGCCTTCGGATTGGACAAAATTCGAATTAAAATATTGTCACTTCCATTCTGGAGAACTTCGTATAATTCTTCTGAAATTATACTAATAGGGCAGGAATTAAAACGCAAACACGAAAAAATATAATTTTATATAATCCTAAAAGTTTGCTAATGTTTTGTACTCAATGTACACTTGGCAACCTACAGATGTTACACAAAGACTTAAATGAATACATAAACTAACCAACTACTGGGACAATCGAAACAAAATATTCATGGTCGCGCGGACATACGCTTTCAGAACATCCTTAATCTGAGCTGATGTTTTCTAATGCGTGTATAATTAAGTTCCCTCAAATCGTGGTTATGTTATGCTCCCATCTAATTCTAGGCCTACTTCTACTGACCGCTTTCTTTCTGGTTTTCCTACATGAAGTTTGTATATCGCTCTTTCATTCCTCATTTGTGTTCATATCAGATTAACCTGTGGCTTTATACATCTTACATCGCCATTTCATCCTCTAGTGCGCTTGGACTATCCATGTACATATTTTTAATGTTTACAAATTTTTTTATGTTTAAAGTTTTATTTTTCATCTCTACTCATTCCTATCCATCCACTCAATGTTCTCCAGTCGTTTTATTCTCATCCCAGTTCTTATATCTTGCATCCATGAATTTCGAAATCTTCCTTTCTTTATTCTTCCACATGGATACCATTCCAATGTTTTTATGGTAATATTTTTTCTTGCATTCGTCTAACATGCCCATACTAATTTAGTTGCTTTATCTTTTATCGGTGTGGAAAGTAACGGGAAGCTACCGTACCTACAATTCCCTAGTAAAGCTACAAAGCATAGCATGGAAATTCTATGAATGTAGTGAAAGACCTGCCTTGGGGCAGAATTACTATGGATGGATATCTTTTATAATCTGCTATATAATATTATTTTATTAATGTTTTAATTGAATATAAATAAATCCTATTACTACATACATATTTAAATTAAAAAATTAATGATTTGTAAAGATAAGAGTGTAATTTGAAAATTATACATATATTGTGTATTCCATATAATGTATGGCGCTATTTTCTCACAGCAAATGTATTACGTTTGAGTTTTACAAGATGTAGATTAAGTTGCTTAAGTTTATATTTAAAAACTGTATAAGAAATACTGAAAAACTACTTTACACAAAACACATTAAACTGCTGAGCAAAAGTATTTCCTAATAGAGTAGCTCGAAACATACACATTTATCAGATAATTGGATACATCACTCAAATTGCTTTTTAAACGAAACTGGTAAGCGTTATTTTTCTATCATCTTGGATAATGCATTTTTATATTACACTACATATTAAAGCTGACTTGATGAGCCGCTCTGTATATTGCAATGAAAAATAAAACACAATTTATGCTAATATTCAACGTTACAAAATTCCAATAACGCAAGAGAAGTTATCGTGCTTAAATGTGTTCCTGTGCACTTATGACAACATTAGAGTAATAACATGCTTTACATTTTGACAAGTTGCATTTATTTGGCCATTAGACCATAAAAAAGTAAAGTTTTAGTCAGTCTTGTTAATTTTCCTCATTCTAATTCTAATGTGGTTCTTATAGTCCAAGTAGTTTCCTGGCCTCACTTGTTTTGTGGAACTAATCTGGTTTAATTATGCCCATTTCATTACAGATGTCGTGAGTGATATGTGGTCGGCATGTCGCCTCAAAATACATCTATTAAGCAACTAAAATATTACTTGGATAGTATAAAGTCGGTAAATTTTCCTCAGATGTCTTTTGTTTCAGCCATAAGGTTTTTTATGAGCCTGAATATTTTCAGACTCTTGATCCACAGCTTATATAAAATATGGTAAATTGAAACCTTTACTTATACAGGAAATGATACAGTAAAACTAGCTAAAACCATGTAGAACTACTGTGAAAATATAAGAATCGCTTATAAAAGTAACAATAGATTAAATATTATTGTAAACAATAATGAAGACGCCAATATACAGAGTTCCCATAACTTTCTGGTTTCGAACACATGCAACTTTCGATTAATAAAATTTAGAAACATGAAACTAGCATCAATGGAAAGATAATCTCAAAACATTTGTTTACAATACCTTAGAAACATTCCATTTTGAGCACATATCAAACCTGAATTTCCGAAGAAATATGCATAATCCCACACAAAATCCAAGAAGTGTCAAGTCCAGTAAACGCGGAAGTCAACAGATAAATTCTGAATCGTCATTATCAGGAAGGCCAATCCAACTGTTCGGTAGTCTGGTGTTGAGCTCCAATCTAACTTCATTATGAAAATGTGGGGATGCGCCTCCGCGGCATCCCGTTGAAAGATGAAGTTGGATCCTGTTTCAGCTGAGGCAGAAGCCATAGTTGTAGCAAATGCTGATACTCCCCTCCTCTGTTTGGTTTCTCTACAAAAGAGAACTGGTCGTACACACTGTGACGGCTTAAAGAACACAAAACGTCCACATTAAGTGAGTCCCGGATATGCTGCACGTAGGTATTGGGTTATTCGATCCCCAGATTCTAACATTAGGTCTGTTCACTGAACACTCTGGATTCGAAAAACATCGGTTTCATGCAGAGTCTGCATACCCTCGCAGAAAGAACGACGCAATACTTAATCATTTTCTTTTAGAAACTAGAGCATCTGCTCTCGATATGGTTGAAATCGTAAACGTTTGCGCAACACTCTCAATATAACGGATTTATGGATCTCTAGCTCCCTACTAGCTGCAGTGGTATTTTTGAGGATTACGTGAATCAGGTGTACGATATCCTCCATGAGATTTTCTCTTACACAAGCACACTCTAGTCATAAAATTATAGTACCACTTACTAATTGAAGGCCCACTGGGTGGATCCACACAAAACATAGTTTTAAACGCCATTGAACGACAAATTACAGAAGTATTAACACAGTGGCGTGCATTCAATCCTAGCTACCCTAGCATTGCCGGTGTAATTGCTATATTAATAATTTTGGATTAAAATTAAATAATACATTTGCCAAATTCCATCCAAATCAATTACGCATGAACATTAAAATTCAAATTTCCCGCAGCGCTGACAGACATCAATCAGATTCGGCTTGACGGAGTCTCCTGCATTCTACTATCCCCATAGTATTTCCTCTAGTTATCCGTACTAATACAACTTCTACGTTAGATATGAATTCACGCATGCGCATATAATATATTTCGAAGCTTATCTAGTAAGACATCGGCCGCGGTGGTCTAATGGTTATGCTCCTTGCCTCTGGTCCCGAAGCTCGCGGGTTCGAACCCGACCGGAGTCGATGGATTTTTTAGGATGGGAAAATCCAAGGAGCAATTCCTCCGGGAGGGACTTTAAGCCGTGGGTCCCGAGTCTGAAGATTTTCAAGCTCGTGAAAGATCCTTAAGTCTTTACCGAATTTTCCCGTCCTAGTACTACCTTGGTTTCCTAGATGTCAGTATGAGGCGGAACGCTGACCACGAACCACTCAAATTACATCTATACGAAAACAAGTGTAACTAAATTAGTATGGTTCTAATTCTTCCCTGTAGGGGAGAGCACCTAAATCTCTGTTAAGGCAAACATGGGCTTACATCTGCTAAGACCAGCGATAACTTACACTACAAGAAGTTTGTGTCTAAAACAATCGATTGTTTTGTTGATTAACATTTTATCTTTACCTGGCTTACATCACAACTCGAATAGTGTACACGTTGATCTACAACCAAACTTCAAATCAAGTTTCGACCTATTGATTCATGAATCATTCCTTTGACGAAGAAATGTATTTGTCTTATGCTAGAAAAGATGCGTTTGATTTTTTGATGGCTGATTTGGGTAGCGCCGGTTCCTCAAAAAATACAATTTTTCGAAATAATATTTTCATAATTGGTAATATTTGAATTATGCTAGTTACATTCTCACAAAATACAAAGAAATAATATGAAATAAAATCATGTCGCAAGTAATACTGATACATGTTATTTCCCAAGTTACTCTAAAATAATGTGAGTGACTGTGATTAAGTGAGTGAGTGCACTTTATAATGTACACAAAAGACAATTTTCATGCAGACCTTTCAATGAGAAAAAAATACCTCGAACAACAAGGAAGTATACAATCTACTAGATATCTGCTTTTGAGAGCCTTGTCTGCTTCACATTTTAAGTGACTATCACTGCATGTGTTTCTTATAGTAAGATTATGGAATTATACTATGCGTGAGTATGAATTCTAAAAATGCTCTCTTTATATACTGTTCTACAGCGTGTCCACAAAGTCCTGCTACCAAAACAATGTAACGTAGCTCATAAACTATTAGAGATAGACACATGCGGTGTTTTGCAGCATATTCTACATCTCTCAAAGTTTTATTTACGTTTATTGCAGATTGTGATTTAAATAACAATGACGACACCACAGGAAAATACCCAATGTGTATGGTGGTATGTTGAGTCTGGTAAATCACCAGTACCTCCATATCCGAATGTTATGGCGGTTAACATGTCTAGATAGAAAGAAGTTCGCTTCAACAGAGAACATCACCCTCTCAAGGTACTCATTGTCTTCGTCAATTGCGTTCAGCATGGAACCAGCAAATTCCGCACGCCGAGGGAAGTCAGTTGGCAGCGACGCTTGCGTCATTTGCAGCCGCTTATGGAGGACTTTACGAATGGTTGATTTTGGTAAATGAAGTTCCCGTGAAGCATGAAAAACCGATTTTTGAGGTGTGAGCTGAACTACAAGTTGCCCATTGTCGATAGTTTCTTAGCTCACACCTGATTGTCCACTCCGTGGCAATGCCATCACACTGCCAATCGCTCGAAATATCTCGGCCTATGTATTTATGGATGATTTGGATGGACGATCTCTTCCATCTTTCCGGCGAAAATTTCACTGAGAAGTTACTGGCGATTTACCAGACTCAGCAAACGACCATATACATTCGGCCTTTTCCTGTGGTGTCGTCATTGTCGTTTAAATCACAATCTGCAACAAATGTAAACAAAACTTTGAGAGATGTAGAATACGTTGCAAAAAACCGCATGTCTCTATCTCATATAGTTTACGAACTAAGCTACATTGTTTTGGTGGCAGTATTTTGTGAATATTCTGTATTATGGTAGATTTATAGAAACAGTTTTACAATAATAAATGCTCATACTATTTATAAACTGAACAATATTGAACAGATATTGTGATAAACTGTAAGACTCAGTTTCGTCATACCAACTAACTCACTGGCACTATCGCACCGTAGGTTCATGGTCACGCTGACATAAGCTGTTTATACATCCGTAACCTGAGCTAATGTTTTCCAATTGGCAAGGATTCACTGAAGTAGACCCGCCCGGAGTACCGAATGGGAACTACTTTACCTTCGGAAAATTTTACATCAGTTGAACCCATGCCCGCGTTTCTTGACGGTTGTATTTTCACGGTGAAAGATCGTCATTCTTTTGACCAAGGTGTTTTTTTCGTCTGGATTATCGCATTCGACCTGTATGGCACGGGCAAATCTTTCAGCAGCAAAGCTACTGCCGGCATAGTCTTTATCATCATACAGCTGATGTAATTGCTCTGATCACAGCAAGCAACTGGATAATATGATGACCGAAAATTGAGAACCCTTGTCTAACTTCTATACCAATGATTGTGTAACTGTCAACAATGCACAATGATTATGCGTCAAATACGTAATGTTGCTAATTGTGATACAATAACCAAACGTTTTAAGTTTCCCTTTCCTTTGATACTAGTTTAATGTTTGTAAATTTTGTTAAACAAAAATTACACGTGTTCGAAACCAGAGAGTTTTTTTTTTTAATTCTAGCGCTAACAATACTGGAGATTGACAAGTTATTTTCCTTGTTTGACAGTTATGCATCAACAATCTAAGAGTGGGAACATTTGGCGCTTTATGGGAACCTATATATATGAAAATAAAGGAGTCTACACATTTCATTGCAACAGTTGCGACAAATTTTACATCGGCAGGAATCGTAATATCATATTCAATGTTTATTTCAGATAACTTAAATATAACGAGGGAAAATGTTTTTTAAACATATAATAGAAACATGTCTTCAGTTCAACGCAATCAACAACAAAATGTTGATATCACACAAAGAGAATGGCAATTAGCAAGTTGACATCCTCGAATAAATCGAACTTTTAAAATAAGCTGAGAATGTGAACCTGTTGAACGAGAACACACCCAACGATCTGAACACTCTGTACATAATATAATCGAAGATATATATAGTCCAATTACTTTCATTAGTTATATCAAGTTCATACTGGAATTTCAATCCTCATGTATTAAAATTAGGTATAGGATTTCATTATGTAAAACGAGAGAACTCCTCATACCATATAACTTACCACTGGATTCAATGTGGTAGGTTAGCAGTAAATTTGCCCGATTAATGAAAATTCGTGGAATCTAGTACAATGTTAAATGCTGAAAATGGAATATGTTTCTGAAAGGTCTACAATGTGACGTGATTGGCGAAGTGATTGAACTAAAATTCAAATTAGTTGAGCACGTTTGAAACATCAAGTACACATTTTATACAATAAATTTAACGGTGGTACATACTTAATTTTAATAATATTTAATAAATAGGCAAGTAAATACGATGTCTGGCGCACAATTTCTACTGTTTACATTTTAATTCACTTGTCTGTTTTGAGTATTTCCTTACGATGGAATAATTTGGAGTGAAGAGCAGAACGTCCTTAACATTCAGCAAGTTCCAAGATGCTCTTAGTTTAATACGCTCTAATTAACTTGTATACTAGTTTAAGCCACAGGAGTTGTCAATGTGCTTCTCTCGTAGGGATATGAAATTAAAGTTGTAAGGAAACATCCAACTAAAATTCACCTACACAATTAAAACAAACAATTATGAACCTTAATTAGATTGGCTAGTTTTAAAATTTAAATCTGAGTTCCCTAAATTGATTGTTCTCAACATTGGCTATTTCCAGTAGTCAATTTATTGTTATAGTAGTTAGGGCCCTAATACCCGGCGTGCGCTGCTACACCTAAATAAATAAAATGTGTTTTTATGTTTAGTTGAATAAGTAAAAAGAAGTATAATTATACATTTATATCGTAATTATTTTTAGATACCCCGTGCTGAATATCTAACGTTGCTCGGGAATCTACTTGTCCCAGGCTCCTTAGCACCAATGAGCTAAAGATAAAAGTGGTTATTGTGAGTTATCCGTAAAAGATAGAATTTATTTTGAGATATTCAATTCTGTGTACATTAATTTGGTGTATTGTTCATGGTTTACGCAGCATAAGCCATTTAAACGACCAAAAAGTGATTTTATAGTGCATCGATGAATTTTTTGTTCTTTGCTCTGCCCCTGTAGTATGTACGGTAATATGTTATATATGTTAATTGTCCCAAAAAGTTTCTCTAAATGATGCTAAGACTCTATTCAGATAGGTGGAGCAGATTTTGAGTCCATAAAATACAGACAGGCTCGTAGGCATTCAGTTTTATATATAATAATAACAATAATAATAATAATAATAATAATAATAATAATAATAATAATAATAATAATAATAATAATAATAATAATAATAATAATAATAATAATAATAATAATAATAATAATAATAATAATAATAATAATGTTTTATTTATTCTGGCAGAGTTAAGGCCATAAGGCCTTCTCTTCCACTCAACCAGCACAAATACAAATAAATATTTGACAAATATAGATATACACCATACTAATTATAAACAGTTAAAGATACATTAAATGTAGCAATGTAAATTTCATGTACAAACAACATTTTATACGATAATAACAATAATAATACTTACGATAATAATAATAATATAATAATGATAATAATAATATAAAAATGATAATAATAATAATTGTAATAATAATAATGGTATGAATATGATAAATTATACGAGGAACACCAATTAATATATGTATACCTTACACTGGGTAATGATGAAGTCGACGTTAGAGCAAATATAAATCTAGATTTCTTTTAAAAGTTGCCAATGTCCGGCAACCCCCTATTTCTTGTGGTAGGGAATTCCAGTTGCGAGAAGTGAAGATAGTGTATACATGGAGTGATGTGATGTCCTATGTTGCGGCATATTACGTAAGAGACTATAATACAATATTTAAGAGATTTTTCCTTGTTATAAAAATTGGTGGTTATGCTCTTTGCCTCTGGTTCCGAGGGTCGCGGGTTCAAACCCGGCCGGGGTCGATGGATTTTTTAGGACGGAAAAATCCAAGGAGCAAGTCCTCCGGGAGGGACTTTAAGCCATGGGTCCGGAGTCTGAAGATTTTCAGGCTCGTAAAAAATCCTTAAGCCTGAATGAAAAGGCCTCTAAGCAAAATTTACCGAACTTTCCCGTCCTAGTACTATCTTGGTTTCCTAGATGTCAGTATGAGGCGGAACGCTGACAACGGGCCACTCAAAATGACATCTATACGAAAACAAGTGTAACTAAATTAATATGGTTCAAATTCTTCCCTGTAGGGGGAGAGCGCCTAAATCTCTGTAAAGGGAAAACATATGCTTACAATAACAATACAAATTATAAATAAAATAGGCTTATGGAGGCTATGTAAACGTTGAACATTTGTATTTAAATTAGACCAACTCAGTATTTTTTAGACTCTTGGACAAAATCAATTTTACCAAAGTTTACTTTAAGATTTAAGAATGTAGAAAACATATTGACTTAGAATATTTGTGGATTATAGAGACAAACAGACAGGCAGATGGAGGGAATTAGGTAAGGTAAAAGTGATCTATGACCTTTATGCAATAACAAAACCCTTTAGTCCTGTTGATCGCGATGAGCAAGGCATGTGGCTGAGAATGAAAGAGTGGCATGAAAACTTCTTTGTGGAAAATCTAGAGGGAACGGTAGAACAAGAATGAGGAAGATGAATAATACTATGATTTGGGAATAGTAAATTATACAGGGAATGATTCCAAATTATTAGTTCAGGATAGGTTACACAAGGAGAGGATCTCTGGATCGATTGTGTCATTACCAGTAGGTTAGACATAACATATAAAACTCTTACATTATTGTTCATTTATAATTTGGATTTCAATATTTAAATACATTATATTTGTATGTTTTGAAAATAATTAGATACGAGAATGAAAATAGTGGCATTATTCTGATTCGAGTTGATTTTAAAACAATGAAACATGCGCTGGTATTTCCAGAGTGGAAGAGGTCGTTAAAGAATGGGAATCTGTCTCTCGAGCTGTTGTTATCGTATTACACGAATATATGCGACTTATTAATTTAGCTGCCCTGTTATCATTGACACGGTAAGTATCGTCGTTACATTTGTAACAGTGATACAAAACATCATCTGTGCATGACATTCTCACACTCAGTGTGTGAAGTACGTCACTCCTAAATTTCAACTTCTGAAGTGGTCAGTTGTTATTTTATATCTATCATTGGTTCTGGGCAGATAGTCAATATAAAGCAATTTTCGAGTACTTTTTTTATCATTACATCTATCACGACCAAATAATAATAGCAAATTCCGAAGATAATCTACAGAAAGGTCTTAACAAAATTACAGAAGAATATGGGTTAAAGATATCTACAGAAAAAAAACAAAAATTATGGCATTTCAAGGTGTAGATCCTGTCAGAAGTAAAATTGTACTTGACAATAAAATTTTGGAGCAGGTGAATAATTTTACATATCTAGGATTCAATATCTCATATGAAGACGAAAAGGATGTAAATGCAAAAATATCTAATTTTTTAAGAATTTTAGGGTTAATAAATTCTATCTAATTTTTTAAGAATTTTAGGGTTAATAAATTCTATCTTCAAGCCACAGTTAGTCCAAAAGCATTCAAGACTGAAAGTGTATAAAACACTGGCTCTTCCAACTCTTTTGTATGGTATGGACGTTGAAACAGAAGGAAATACAGAGACTTAGATCTGCTGAAATGAGATATCTTCGGAAGACTGCAGGATTCACACTACTAGATCACAAAAAAAAAATGAAGACATCTTAGAAGAATTACACATGGAATCTTTAGAAAACAAAATTTCTGATTATAAGTCAAGATGGATGCAACATGTTCATCGAATGGAAGATCACAGAATACCCAAACAAATGTTAAGATATCAACCTGCAGGAAGAAGAAGACCAGGACGTCCACTCAAAAGACTTTTGGATGGTGTTTCTCTTGAGGCCGAAACAGGTCAACAAATTCGTGAATGTACTATGATGATGATGATGATACATCTATCACTAAGTTGTAACAGTCCACCGCCTGTGGTCTCGAGGTAGCGTGCTGCCTTGTCACGCAGCGGGCCCGGGTTCGATCCCCGGTCGGGGCAGTTTTTCTGGGTGAGGTTTTTATCGGGGTTTTTCCTCACCTGTAAGACAAATGTCAGGAAAACGTTAAGGCCCAAACGGTCCCCAAAATCATATGGCCATCATCCTTAACATTATCATCCTTACCATTATCATTATCATCCTTCACCGGTGTGGAAAGCAACGGGAAGCTACCACACCTACACAATTCCCTAGTAAAGCTGCAAGCATAGCATGAAAATGCTATGATTGCAGTGAAGGACCTGCCTTCGGGCAGAATTACTATGGATGGATGGAAGTTGTAACAATAACCACGATAAAAATTAAAATATACCTGTTGGTAGGTGCCGTCGTCCTCAACTCTGTTAAAATGATGTATTTAAAAATATTTGGAGGCCTATCGGAAGTTAACTTTCATCTTCATCAAGATGAGTAGCGACGCATCAAGACCAGCAGCGTCTACAACATCTTAGATACATCAACTAGTAGCGCATACTCATCCTGCTGATTATGGAAGTTAACTTAAAGGCCTCCAAATAATATTTTAAATACTTAATGCTAACAAAGTTGAGGACGATGGCACATTTTAATTTTAATGTTTATCTTATGACCATTCATCTCAACGGAATTTGGTATGAATTTTATTAGTGATAACCATGATCATTATGGATTTTTAAACTTTATTCAACATCCACCGTTGTAGTTTCGGGTAGCGTCACTTCCTCGTGCACAGCGGGCCTAGATTCGATCCCCGGTAGGAACAGGTTTCCTGGATGCTTTCCTCACCTTTACGACAAATATCAGGAAACTGTTCAAACTGTTACTGAACATATTCTGAGCGTCATAATCATAATTATCATATTCGTCATGTTTGGTATGAATATGTGAGTGAATTGTGTGTATCGCCTTACATGTTGTGTTGTCTCGAAGGAGGCCCCGGATTGTGCAGATCACACATTCAGCGAAACTCTCCATGTCCTTGAGTGGTCAAAAATTATATGAGTGATCCAAAGTTTTAAAATCAATCTCCCTCTAGGTATGTTTTTGATATATACCAAAAAATGCGAGAGGTTAAACTATAGTTGAGAAAAAGAAGAAAGCTTATTCAGTACGCTCCATTACTGAGTATTCAGTAATACATACTATTCAGACAGTATTGTACTTCTTCTTCTTCACGGTTTAGGCTTATTTTCTAGCCTGTTCCGGCTCCAAATTGCTGCTCTTTCCAACTTTTCCTTGGTCTTCCCAAACGTCTTCTTCCTCGTGGTGAATAGTTGTATACTACTTTTGGTATTCTATTCTCAGGCATCCTTGCCAAGTGTTCTTTCCAGTTTGTTCTGTATTTCTCTATTGTTGTGTTTAATTCCTCTACTTTTAATTGTCTTATTTCTGTGTTATGTTTTTTGTCTGTTCTTTGATATCCCACTATTGGTCAGAGGAATCTTATTTCAGCAGCTTGCATTCCGGCAGAGTGTTGAGTTGTCACTACCCATGTTTCGGATTTATAAGTAATAATAGGCACTGCCATTGTCTTGTATAATCTCATTATAGAGTCTTTCCTGGCTTTATTTTTCAAAGCTCTTTTTAGTGTACCTGTTATATAATTAAACTTATTTTGTTTGTTATTTATGTCTGTTTCTGCTGTATATGAAATTTCGCAACCTGGGAAGTTATATCTTACTATTTGTTCTATTGGTTTATATTCTAATATTATCTTTGTCCGAACTGGATGATCACCCTTCAAGACCATCGGTTTTTTTATTTTTGTGAGGATATTTCCATGTTGTATGTTTTTGATATTTCATTTAGTCTATATAGCATTCCTTGTAGTTCGTCCTCTGGTTTTGCTATTAACTCTTCTTGTGGGGATAAAACACAAGGAAGCAAGTCCAAAGGCTTTAAGGAGGCAGCCCCTCCAAAGGACTAACCCTGCAGTACGTTAGTAGCGTACTCAGAGGACACTTTAAAATACTTCCATGCGCCAAAGAGATTTTTTTGTATTTAAAAATAAAAATATGAACTAATTTAAATAACGAAGTAGCCCAGTCACTGGTATTAACGAATCGGGAGGTTCATGGTCGCACGGACGTTAACTCTCCATATATTCATATACTGAGATAATATTTTGCAATAATTATCAAAAGTAATGCCACGAGTGATTTCCAAATTATCGATAAATTCACGACTCACGAAGTGAGGAGTGAATTTATCTAGAGAATTTGGAAATCAAGAGTGGCATTTGTTAGGACTATTTAACGAATAAAATTAAGCTGTTTACTCACAAATCATTATTTAACTATAGTTATTTTAAAATATTTATATATTTAATGTAAACGGCGATGTTTGAAAACAAATGAGAAACGATAGATACGCTTCATCTGCTTCTTTTTTTTATCACTGCAACCAGATCATACTATTTATTGCTAAAGGAACGCAATATTGTAAGAATGATCTCTAGTGGAGGAAACATGAAACACATCAAACTGTATATTAATTAATTTCTGATGTCGTATGATGTAAATATGACAATTATATTTTTCTGGATTGTTACCTGGGAAAAAATACATTTAAGAAAGTGCAAAGAGTGGTTTCTTTTTTTGGTGGTATAATCAATTGCTACAAATGTTTTTATATTAACTCCCGCATGCGGCATGTGTTGACATTCATGCACTATATATACAATCTGGTAGCCGTATTTCTCACAGGCTCAGCCACTGCAAAATAATGGTCAGACCTGTTCAGAATATTAAAAAGGAGAAGCCTTCTTTAATATGGTAATTATAACACTGATAAATATGTCGTGAAACACAACTCTGATTGGTTGTAAAACAGAAATCATTGAAACGTGATTGGCCATTGAGTCCCATTTGGGGCATGAGTTAAATAGTCTACATAATTCATCTCCTCAAGACAAGGTTAATGTTATTCTGTCACATCATTCTTAATCTAATGTTATTCTGCCACATCATTCTAGATCTATCTACTTCATTGTGGTTTTCATACATGACTTTTCCGCACCCCGTGCGCTTTCTCCATTATAGTTCGTCTGGCTTAACTTTGCCAGCTATTTGTAGAAAGGGACAGCTGTGCTCACCTCTCTCTCTCTCTCTCTCTCTCTCTCTCTCTCTCTCTCTCTCTCTCTCTCTCTCTCTCTCCCTCGCACCAGTGTTGTCGGAATTTCTTCACCGGATGCTAATAGGGGTAAGGAGGAAGACGAAAACTGACAACAGGGTGAGTTCTCTCTTTTGTAACTGGGTGAAAGCGGTCAAGGATCTATCCATACATCTCCATCTCTCTCTTTGCTAAGTTAAGCCAGATATACAATAGTGTCACATGCTCTGTACTTCACAGTCTACGAGAAGTAATTGTTATTATGCATCCGGCTTCCAATACAGTTCATAAATCTCACTACTATATATTTTACTCCATTCCCTTCTCTGTTTACTTTTCTTTGACATAAAAAATCCTTAGCATTTCATTCTCAAATACTCATAATAATAATAATAATTTATCGTATCACAAAGTTTTTATTTTCTCCTATCATAAAGTAAAATGGGGGGCAGAGGCTAATTGGGATTTCCGGATCTTTGTTCTGGTCAAAAACCCTGATGGAACTGATATTTAACCTCTGGGGTGAATTTCGGTGAAGTCCGGAGGGTCTGACTTAGCCAAATCCACTCTCCTGACCTCCAAGTTGGGGCCCCTTGGGACTTTCTTAAGATCTTTTAAGATTTTAAGACGCAAAAGAGAGAGTGGGGTGTGGATAGAAACGGGAAACTACCACACCTATATATCCCTAGTAAAGCTGCAAACATGGCATGATGAGTCTTTCCACAGTAAAATACTCCGGAATTAAGGAAAGAGTGGTGAATGCTGAGATTGCAGTGAAATACCTGCTCTTGAGCAAAGCATTATGAATGAAATAAAGTAAAATATAATATTTCGCGATAAAATTTCATTGAAATTATTATTTTAATTAATTATGAACGGATAAGTTATTATTAGAGATGAAACCTCTCGTTCCAAAGATGCGAGGTTGACGAAGATTAAATATACAGTAGAGGTGACTCTGAACAACGGTCAGATGTAAACAAGAGCAAGATTCAGACTTACAAAGTACACTTCGGTGGAACATAAAATTTGCGCACTGACTGTTCGGAACATTTGAAATGAAATATAACTACTTCACTGGATACTAAACAATACAGTTCAGTAGTGTCCGTCGCTGTGGCGTAGTCAGTAGAGTCCGTACCTTCCACTCCGGCGACCCGGGTTCGATTCCCGGCAGGGTAAGGGATTTTAAATCTCTGCCTTGGGACTGGGTGTGTGTCGTGACCTTTTGTTTATATGTGTGAATAAGGGAAAAAAGGTTAAGAAAGTAAAACAAGAAAGAAAAACAGTGCGAACGAGAGAAAAGAACAAAGAAAAAATGTCCGTTGCCGTGGCGTAGTCGGTAGAGTCCCTACCTTCCACTCCGGCGACCCGGATTCGAATCCCGGCGGGGTAGGGGATTTTTAAATCTCCACCTTGGTTCTGGGTGTGTGTCTTGTCCTTGTATCTATGTGAGAATAACAGAAAGTTAACAAGAAGGAAAACAGTGTAAACGAAAAAGAGGGGATGTCCGTCGCCGTGGCGTAGTCGGTAGAGTCCCTACCTTCCACTCCGGTGACCCGGGTTCGATTCCCGGCGGGGTAGGGGATTTTTAAATTTCCACCTTGGGTCTGGGTATGTGTCCTGCCTTGTGTTTGTATTTGTGAATAAGATAAAATGGTTAACAAAGATAAAACAGAAAGGAAGAACAGTGTAAGCGAAATAAAACGAGAAAGGAAGAACAGTGTAAGCGAAAGAAAACGAGAAAGGAAGAACAGTGTAAGCGAAAGAAAACGAGAAAGGAAGGAAATAAAAAAAAAAGATGTCCGTCGCCGTGGCGTAGTCGGTAGAGTCCCTACCTTCCACTCCGGCGACCCGGGTTCGGGGATTTTAAATCTCCACCTTGGGTCTGTGTCCTGTCCTTGTGTTTATATGTGAGAATAAAACAAAGTTAACAAAAAGATAAAACAAAAAGGTAAACAGAAGAAGCAAAAACGGTTTATACGAAAAAGAGGGGGGAAGTAGTGTTGCTGTAACCATACGGTACTGAAAACTATTCATGTACATGACGTCATGTACAATGGCCGAATCGACCATACGCTGATATCGTGTTTACGAAGAAATTGTTCCATCTCTAGTTATTAGTGTTGGTGAAACTTCAAAACAAAATGTATTGTTAACCGAGGAATATTAAGAAAAAAAAAAGAAGAAAACAGACTGTTCGGTTCCAGAATTTCAAACCATATCTTACGAAAACGAGTCTCGACCTAGCAACCCTGAGTCAGCTTGACATATTGTTCGATTATTAATTTTCATATATTTTAAAATTAGATTTTTAACACAATATTACTTAATATGTATTAAGAGGTTCAGATATGCAATGAAAGGTTTTACAAATAACGATCAGTTGAATTTCATAGACATTGGGAATTCTACCAGAAAATGGCAGATTTCGCTACGTGACCCTACCTTAAATAAATGTGGGGAAGAGAAATGTCATCTCATGCGTACAGTGACCTTTAGTGCGGTCAACAGCAAGTGACACACAAGGCGAGTGGACTAATTAATCCTCCGGAATAAATGTTACCACAGCTCACTTTTAACCTTCTTCCTCTACCATGATAGTAGTATGATTTATTTCAGGAATTCCGAAGAAATGACATAACTGAGGTTGTTTTCATGAAAATATATATTTTTAATTACATATCTTCACCGATCGTATCTAGTAGACATCGAATCTAGACCACGACAAACAATATATAATTTTTTCCCCCAAAATAACACTCGACATAGAGCAATCAATTAAAGGCGTAAGGTCGAATTCGTTAACCAGCAAAATCTGATTAGCTGGAGTAGAAGTTCACCTAAAACGAAATTTTAATAATTGTTCTATCAGTAACAAATTTCAGTTTTTCGCAACTCAGTACATGCTATTGGAATAAAATAAGGAGGATAGTGTATAAACCTCAGCAAAATTCGACCATTGAAAGTGGGAATTTACCTGAAACCCGAAATTAAAAAAAAAAGTCACTCTGTAGCGGCAATTTGCTTTGCGGTGATATGCTCTTAAATTGTCAATTTTTCCTACAATATATATTGGTTTAATTTAATATTTTAAATCATCCAATGAAAAAAATGAATCGGTAGATACTTTTAAAATTTCTCCCAAATTATGTAACAATATTGTATGGTTATGCAAAGAACGTTTTACTTCATTCCAACCCATTTAATTAGCTGACATAGGAAATTGAGTTTTGAAAATTTAAGGGATAAAAAAGAAATATGCATTCCGTACATCAGCAAAATCAGATCATAAATTCAATTTGCTGTATGATTCAGACAGTTTCTGCGAGACGAACTATATTCTCAGTCACATTTTACATACTTACCAATAATTTACATGACTTGTCTTGAAATTGGTAGTAACTAACAAGAACAATTCTTAAACATTTTACAGGTAAGATCGTTCTTCTACCAAATAAAAATTATATATGGAATAAGTGTGTTTATTTTATTTTTATATAACTTAGACAATTAAGATGGTACTGACATCTCAAGAATGCATCTGATAGAATACCTAAGGTGATCTTGGAGTTGAAAATATATGGGAAAAGAATAAAGGGAAGACCTAAAGAAATTTAGATGAATGGTGAGGATAAGTATGAGTGAACTGTGACTAGAAATGAAGATGTTCAGGACCAATACAACTGGAGAAGCCGAATTTCTAGAGAGTGACTGAAACGCAATGTATTGTGGATAATTTCCAAAATAAATCTAAAACAGTTTCTAGTCTCTCTTCGTAACCGAGTGGTCTAAGGCAACATAACTACTTATAGGGCCACGAGATGCGCAATGGTTGTTTGAGTCTCCAGATAGAAGACATTTTCTCTTGGAGAATTTTGGTCAGTAGATGAGACTAATGCTCACCCAGAAATGTGAAGAGTTTGGTTAGCTATCATAAATAGAGACTTGGTTGAATACACTAGCTATAATGATTGCTGACAGCCAATGACGGTGATAATAATAGTAATAATAACAACAATAAAACAACTATTTATTTACACTAGCAGAGTTAAGACCACAAGACCTTCTGTTTCACTTAAACAACGAATAATAAAATACAACTTTATATACTTACTAATTTTTAAAAATATTATTAAATTATAGCCTAAACAATGCATAATGCAAATAGTCTAATAACTGTAACAAAACTAGAATAAAATAAGATCTTCGTAGATAAATATATTCAGGTACATATATAATTATGAAATAGTTTTTTAAGCAGATTGTATTTCCATTATGTGGAACTATATCTGTATATACGCGGTAAAGTCATTAAGCTTTGAGACTGAGCGAATAGTGGCACTGTATTGCACTATAGCGCATAGGTGGCGCCGTGGTATGGTACCTTGTCAGTTAGTGTCTCGTCCCAGCAAGAGACAGTTGAGTACATGCACTTCGAGCAGAACTACGGTCTTTGTTGTGACGTTGATTTGAATGCGCATGTCGGAACTCGAAGTGTCACAGTTTGAGCAATGGGCTAACATCAAGTTCTGTTAGAAATTAGGCAAGACCGCTGCAAAAGTTTAAAATGATGCAGCAAGTTTACGGTGAGTACGCATTGAGTCGTAGTGTTGTGTTTAGGTGGCACCGACGTTTTTTGCAAGGAAGAGACAGTTTGGAAGATGATGTGCGTACTGGTCGGTCACAAACAATTCGAACTAAACGTAACATCGAAGAAGCTGTAACGTTGGTGCGTGTTAACAGCTTCCAATTAGTAGACGATCT
Organism: Diploptera punctata; assembly: GCA_030220185.1. NCBI lineage: Eukaryota > Metazoa > Arthropoda > Insecta > Blattodea > Blaberidae > Diploptera > Diploptera punctata. Next base: position 418,502 of record JASPKZ010007655.1, on the reverse strand, counting down.
GGCTGCAGTGGTAGAGGTCAGCTATGGTACTTGCTACAAAATTCTGTCTGATGATGTGAACATATCTCATGTTACCACAGTGTGCCAGGAATCCTGTCGAAAGACCAACGTGATGATCACATGACGATTTGTGGTGACCTCATCAGTAGTGCTGACGATGATCCAACGTTTCTCAATCGGATAAAAACAGGAGACGAAACATGGCGTTTCCTTTACGATCCACAACTGAAACGACAATCCGCCATCTGTAAAACGCCATTATAACCATGACAGAAAAAAACCGCGACAAGACAAGTCAAAAGGCAAGCGATGCTTAAACTGTTTTTTATTCAAATGGAATTGTTCACATGGAATTCATCCGAGAAGGTGCAACTGTAAACAAAAGCCGCTAAAAAGAGTTCCTTGGCCGTTTACGCGATTCAATTCGCCTTAAGCGACCTGAGATTTGGCGTACAAAGAATTGGCTGTTGTCACACGACAACGCCCCTTCACAACGTTCTGTCCTTGTCCAAGAGGAACTTGCAAGGCAAAAGGTGGCAGTTTTGCCAGACCTTCCGTACTCACTTGATCTCGCACCATACGATTTTTTCTATTTCCTCGCATAAAAGCAATCCTACGTGGGAGTAGAGTTCATTCTTCCGAAGAAGTCATGACTGCTACAAGAGAAGCATAGGGATCTTCCTGCCAACTAATTGTAATGTTAATGTTTATTTTTTTAGTGTATAATGCTATTGTGTTATTACCTAATTGTAATATTATTGTGTTTTCTTTATGTAATTGTAATGTTATTGCTATTGTGTTATTACTTAATTGTAATATTATTGTGTTTTCTTTATGTAATTGTAATGTTAATGTTTATAGTGTATAATGCTATTGTGTTATTACTTAATTGTAATATTATTGTGTTTTCTTTATGTAATTGTAATGTTAATGTTTATAGTGTATAATGCTATTGTGTTATTATTTAATTGTAATATTTTTATTGTGTTTTCTTTATGTAATTGTAATGTGTTTTCTTTATGTAATTATTGTGTTTTCTTTATGTAATTGTAATGTGTTTTCTTTATGTAATTGTAATGTTAATGTTTTTAGTGTATAATGCTATTGTGTTATTATTTAATTGTAATATTTTTATTGTGTTTTCTTTATGTAATTGTAATGTTATTGCTGTTTTTGTTTATTTTTCTTTACATTAGTAGCAGTTATTACTTTATTGTAACGGACTGTCAACAGCACGTACGGCTTACTGCCCGTGCGACCCATATTTGTAAATAATATTGTAAATATCTTACTTTTTTGTCTAATAAAGTCCTACTACTATGTTGGCAAACGTGCATAACGACCAGAGGCGACTATTTTGAGGGAGGATGTGGTTCTGTTTAAGTGTACGGCTAGTTATCGGCATCTAGTAGACATTCACATTCTTCTGGGTGCGTACCCTCCAGGCGTAAAGTCTAAGAACTTAATGACTGTACTAGTGTATATATATATATATATATATATATATTATAGATCATCGGTTGATTAATGTCTTTGACATCGTCCGATTCCTAATGGCCAGTCTTGTCGGTCCATCCAATCCCCGGGTTGTAGATGTTTCTCCTTCATATATAAACATATTCCCTGACCCCAGGAGGTTTTAGGTCTTACTCTGCTTCGTCTTCCCTCAGGTATATATAAGACATTTCAGGAACTATCGATCACTATTATTATTTAAATCTAAATTAACTGATGTATATATATTCCACCTCTGTGGTCTCGAGGTAGCGTGCTGCCTTGTCACGCAGCAGGCCCGGGTTAGAACCCCGGTCGGGGCAGTTTTTCTGGGTGAGGTTTTAATCGGGGTTTTTCCGCACCTGTGAGACAAATGCCAGGAAAACTTTAAGGCCGAAACGGTCCCCGAAATCATTTGGCCATCATCATCCTTATCATTATCGTCATCATCATCCTTATACTTATTATCATCATCCTTCACCGGTGTGGAAAGCAACGGGAAGCTATCACACCTATAATTCCCTAGTAAAGCTGCAAGCATAGCATGATAATGCTGTGATTGCAGTGAAGGACCTGGTTTCGGGCAGAATTACTATGAATGGATATATATTGTGTGACATATTCATCTTAGATTACTCTGTGTAACAACGGCAACATTTGGCCTAAGAACATGCTTTAAACAATTTAAATTCTGTATTAAACGTGACCATTTTAATCAAACTAAATCTTATTTACGAAAAAATAGAGACGCTATATTACTTCCCACAAGTTTATTAAAATGGACTAGAGATGTTTTTAAAATAGGCTTTTCATATGTGTCTTTTATTTTTTCAATATAGTTGTTATATCCTGTGGCAAGTTTATTATCGTCATGTGCTATGTGATATATTAATATTTTGTAATTTTACTCAATTATAGAAGAGGAAGCTCGTCAGCTGAGCAGAAATTAAATATATTTTATAGAATGTGTGGCACTATAAAACGGACGCTGAAAAATAAAACTTTGAGGAATACACAATTCAAGTTTTACAAAATTATGGCAGTGCCTGTCTTAACATATGCAAGTGAAAATTGAACTCAACGGTTCAAATAGAAGAAAAAGACAAACTGCAGAAATGAAGTTCTTGCGTTCAGTAGCAGGTGTGACAATTTTGGACAGAAATAGAAACGAAGATATTAATACAGGCTTAAATATTTTTAATTTAACAAATAGAATAGACAATATGAGCAATATGAGAAACAATTGATAGGCATATGAACATGTTAAAAGAATGCCTACAGATAGAATCCCGCAACTGTTATTAAAGTACAATAACATAGAACTGTTGTACGTCAATTTACTAGATGGGAAGATTTATTAAATGTGAAAACAGGCCAAAATGCCTAATTTCATAAACTAGAAGAAGAAGAAGAAGGGTTTAAAATGGATCATAATTTCCTTCTGTATGAACAAATAACGTACTATTATTCGAAAAAAAAATAAAACATAATATGATTCACATAAGCTTGTTCCGATTCTGGTATTTCCCGCAGTCAAATTACTCTGAATGCAGGTACTGTACTTCACAACAAGTAACAAACCGGGATTGTAGTTTCAGCCAAAATCTACTACGTTCTATAATTTAGTTGTTTTCCACAGTGCATGTAGACCATAGTGGTTCTGGTGATCTGGCAGGCCATGTGATATACGGTAAATTATTTTCTATAATTTTCTTAATGCTGTATTCAAGCACGAAATTAAATAACTATAGTAAGAATGCATTTTCTTGTTTGATGATAATTTATAATAACATAACTGCCACAAATATTATTTTAATATTTAGGTTTTTATATATTTTTACAGATACCTGGGATGTCTAACAAAATTTTAAATTTATTTAGTACGCATTATGCTATATCTTTACTTTCGTATTGTTTTATAGGTATCAGAATTTACTTTCTGGTTTTCCTTTTAACTCGGCAATTTATTTTGCTGACCACTGTTTCACTAACACGCGCAATGCTATTCTGTAAGCCGTTTAATTTGTCTGGTATAATTCAATTATAGCTACCTTTCGCATTTTAAGAATTCCGGGGAACGCTCATATAGATAAAAGGATAATTAGAACAGTTCCTGATTTATATTGAGGCAAAAGGGATGTCGGCTGACCGAAAAAAAAGATGGAAAGAAGGGCTGACGTCATCTTCTAATGAATCATCTCCTGTCTGATGATAAACAGAACATTATCCTTGTTAAAGTAATAATAAGAAGATGTATTTTAAGTGCAAATGGGTTACTACAATTTTTAATACAGTATTATTGGAAAAAAAGAACATGTAAACAGCAGTTAAAATGATAATTTATAAAAAACGTTCTGCACCATCTCTATTTATGGATCACAGACGTGGCTTTATAAGATAAACATGAGAGTAGAATATAATTGGAGATTAAACATTTAAGGAGAGTTAAGGAAAGAATATACGTGGAGTAAGAAATACACCAATTCTAGAAAGTCTAAATATATTGATACAGCTATGGGAATGATAGAAGAGAGTAATCCGAAATGGTGTGGACATATAATTACAATGGATGAACAAAGTCTATGAAGCATGAATGAAAAAAAAAGATGGGATGGAAGCCCAAGAAAGTGTGGGAACCGTATATTAGAGAAACATAAATAACAAAAATAATGGAATTACAGCCAGTTAATAGGTTGCTTAAAGAATGATAATAATTTAGGAAATCGGTAGATGGCTCAATGCCGAAAAACACAGGAAACATGGAGCAGAAGAAGATGAAAAAGAAGAAGTGTTAAATGTGTAAGACAAAGCGCTAAATTAAGCTTTAATATAACATTTTCGACGAAAACTATTTGAGGTATGTTGTTAAATGTCGAAGAAAGTCGATATATTTTATTTTCTGAATATAGGACTATTTTAAGTTCCATATTCTTAAAAAATAAGCAAGTAATACAATCCTAAGAAAAATATATTTTGCAGACAGTAAATTGAGTATTTCTCTAACATTGGCAATCGCACATGATATTTTATTTTAGGTTTGCAAATCTCTAAGGAAAGTTGTTTTTACAATCCATAAAAACTTTAGCGTTGTGACAGTGATTCATCATTCTATGAGGGTTAATCCGAAGAGAAAGTTCATCAAGATTATCTCTAAGATTGATGGTCTGAAGAGAAATATTATTCTTTCACCATGTTGACTTTGCTAGGAATATTAATTATTTTTCCAGAACTATTCAAAATCAACTTCTCTCCGAAACTCGAGTTTAAAAAATCGTTAGAGATTTACTTTAAATATCTCCCATCATATGGAATAAGTTAAGTCGAATAATGGCCTAAGTCAATTAAGTGTATTGTTATCTTACAGGTATACTGCGCACTACGAAAATATTGGTAAAATAGCCGCAATTTCATGGAAAATATAGAAATCATTCTTAAAAATGTTGAGAGAAATTTAAACTAATATGATTTTGAAAAAGTACGCACCCACAAAGTACAACACAATTATTACAAGTAACACCCTTATACTGATGATTGAATTAGTTCCGAAAGGTATACAGTTTTATTATAATAAGCAACAAAGGTAAGGAAGAGGATACCTTACAGATATTAATTTTATATTTAAAATTTTATACAGTAACTATACAGTAACCTAGGATTCTGTTAATTTCCGAGTTACAACTTTTCGGTTAAAAATGTGCCCTCCTTAAAAGCTGCTATTTTTTAATTAACAGGTAATTCACATTGGCCACAGATATTTGATTTCATTGTAATTTATATCGTTACATTTTCTCTTCTGGCGTGAATAACGAATGTTAAGTTTTAATTAAATTTAACATTAAAAAATACATTTATTTTAAGTCCTGTTTTCAAATCTCCTACTTGTCCAAAATGACAGAACGTATCGTGATTTCCTCAGACCATGATGCTAATTTTAGACGTTATCAAATCAATTTCGTCTTTAATGATTTATGAATACTTTTACAATAAGAAAGACTATTGAACTTACAAAAATGCATATCAATAGCGATAAAGTTCTTCGTAAAGCACCGATCGGCGCTGTACTCGATGTAATCGAAAATTACTTAAAACAACAACAAAAGAAATAAGACGAATTCATAATTTTAATTTAATCTTTAAACAGTGTAAAATTGAAAAAAATATATTATGCTATTTGATAATTTAAAAATTATCAAATACAATTATTGAACGTTAGTTCATTCGGTAATTATAAACTTATTCATGACAAATACTTTAAAATAATGGTTACTTACAATATGTCAGATATGTTCAGCAGACAACCAATATTTAAATTTACCTGAAAGCAAAGAAAAACTCCGTCAGTATTTTCATTTATTCAAGTTATAAGAAATTTTTTTTCGAACGCTACCATGTGAAATGTGAAAATGGAGATAATCCATTGATATTATTTAGAGAAAAAAGGTGTTTGAAATTACGATTTTTTTAAAGTTCATAGTTTTATTTATTTTTCGCTTGTAGGTATACCTTAGTACGTTAGGAAATTGTTTCAGTAGATTATGTATACAATCATTAACAATCTTGTTTGTACGCGATAAGAACAAAATATATAACTTCTATTTTATTATAAATATACAATTATTTTAATACAAAAACTGTGTCACTCTATATGCAGGGAGAGAAGTTAAAAACATCTAAATATTAAAACTGTGTATTTTTTTTAATATGACGTATTGAAAATGGCAGATTTCAAGTAACATAATTGTTTGTACACTTGAAGCTTGTAATAGTACGTGATACACAGTATGGTTCGTTTATACCAGGTTGCAGAAGTGCGCGGAGAGCTCGCGTATGACCTCGGCTGCATGCTGTAAGTTGATACTCCCTGCCTGTTCAGGTGATGTATTTCGAATGTAAATATTCAGTGATGGACACAGTCATTTCATTTTAACGTTACCGAATAAACATACATGAATAACTTAATTACTGTTATTTAGATTACGAGTATTTGAGAATAAAGTTCTTAGAGAGATTTTTGGACAAAAAAGAGATAATCAGACAGGTGAATGGAGAAAACTGAATAATAATGAGTTACATAATATGTATAGGAAGCCAGATATAATAAGAACAGTTAAGTCTTGCAGGCTGGGATGGGCAGAATGTGTGACACGTATGGAGGATGAAAGAGGTGCATAGAAGCTTCTGGAGGGAAAACGCCCAGTTTGGTAGATCAAGAATGAGGTAGGACAATACAATTATCCATGATTTGAGGGAAGTAGATTATACAGGGGATGATTGGAAAACATTAGCTCAGGATAGGGATGTATGGAGAGCTTATGTCGGCGCGGCCATGAACCTGCGCATTCGATAGAATCAGTGAGTTAGTTATATAGAAATAACTATAGTGTGATATACAATTATAATCCTATAATAAAACAATGCAAATTAATCCATCTCGAAAGATACTGGTCATAATAACAAAGTAATAATTCTTACAAATAAATAGTTTTATTTTTACATTCTGTCTACCTATTATCCTATACGTTTAAGAACTTGACGACACAACATTTATTTCATTATCATTAAATTGGGACTTTTGTTGGAGCAATTTTAACGTAATGATGATTGTAAATATTTGATGATGTGATTAGTCCCGAGAAGTCTGCAGTTAATTAACATTCTTAAAAGTTTCAAAGTATGTGTGGGACTATTAAAAGAACATTACAAACAAAAAACAACAAAAGAAACAATGCTAAAGTTTTATAAGGTAATGGCAGTTCCCATTGTGACATATGGATCAGAAAATTGGGCTATGAATAGATCAGACAGAAGATTACTAGAAACATCAGAGATGAAGTTCCTCAGATACGTTGCAGGATATACTCTAAGAGACCACATTCCTAGTGAAACAATTAGGCAAGACCTCAAAATGTTTAATCTAAATGAAAAAATATAAAACTATAAACAAAAATGGCACGAACATATTTTAAGAATGGGCTCTTCTAGGCTAACAAAACAAGCACTGTTGTACCAACCTCAAGGCTATAGAGATGTTGGACGTCCTAGACGACGATGGGGACATGCATTCTAAGATCGGAACAATCCGACGGCCTACAATGAAGATGATGAAAAGTTGAGGAGACGGACATACAAGGTACATCATTTTGTAATATAATTTTAATATTGTGACGGAGTTTTACCATGAATTTTATTAATATTGACTGTCGTACTCATCTTGATAAGCTACGCCACTGATTGTTTATTGTTTACGTTCAGCATGTTGCTGTATAGCTGTGAAGCCTGGAGCATCCTCGCTCCTTGTCATACAAAATTCAGATCATACAAAAACAAATGCCTCAAAATCATATGTTCAGCTACACTATACACGAGGATTGCAGAGCTCCACAACCTACCACAAATGCCCGATATTGAGGACACAATAGACCAAGTCACAAACATGTATCACCATATCATATCATTCCAAACTAATTGTGCGCAATATTGGACATAGCTTCGGCTACGTGCTATCTACGGAAATGTATTTACCAGAACTTATCTCATGATGGACACAGTGCCACGAAGTGAGTGATGTGCTCAAACTGAAGTAGTGTGGTTCGTTCCACACTATCGACCTTCGTACTCTCTGCGTGTCGGCAGTGTGGTTTACAATGTCATGCTCTAGGGAGGTCACAACTCATTTCACCCAAATCTACAACGTCACACGGCTAAACACCTACGGCGTTAAATATGCAAGGGTTAAGTTACTAAATTCTTTAACGATAATCACATATTAATTTGACGCCAAGGAGCCTTAAATGTTCCAGAATGCAGCACAGTTGACGATGCTAGACATTGTCTCCAATTATTAGTAGTATGGCTGGATCCATGTGCATGTCGCATTCTGTAGTTTGTAGAGCATTGTATGAGAATGTTCTGTATGCTTTCGTTGTGAACAGGATAAAGTGTATTTGTATTTAGTTAAACTTGGTTATAGCCGTTTGGAAATATGTGGGCTCCAGCAATCTGCAACATACAGTATCACAGGGAGAATAGCTTGATGGCAGGTAGTCATACGATAATAGGGTAACATGCCCCGAGTCCCATTGGAGCATCTCACTAGCCCGTTTCGGAGATGTTTATTACTTTCCAGGTATAGTGAATTTTGTGGTCTATCATCACACCCAGATATTTCATAACAACATTTAGACCCCATTCGGTAACAACTGGGTGTCTGCTGTATGTGTGTTTCTTTGGGACAAATATAGGCATCAGAGAGGATTTGCCCTTGGAGATTTCTAGTTTGTTTTTATAACACCAACTTCGCAAGATTTGTAGTGTTATTTGGAGCGTGTTAAGTATGTACCCATGGGAAGTGCCGCTTACTATGATCATTATGCCGTCTGCTTATACCACAGTCTCCAGGTCGGGTATGTTTACCAGCTTTGAAATCAATCCAATTACTAAGATATCTCACAAAGTATGGGACCTGAGACAGATCCTTGGGAGCATCTTTTGGTGACTATGCTCGTTGAGGGATTCGCATGTCTTAAGAATGATGGAATGTTTATAGGAATATTTTAAACGCTCTAGGAGCAACAATGTTTTGTTTTCTCAGAACTAAACTTTGTATATACTGTTTAATCATTAGTAATACATATTCTGTAAACCAGAAAAAAGAGGACTTTTGGGAGAGAATGTTTACATGGAATCCTAAAATTTAAAATTGTTTTTATACAATTTCTGTTTACTCGTAACGAAAATGGATACATAGTTATGATTTAATTAACGAAATAAAGTCGTTTTTCGTAAAAACGAGGAATGCCAGACCAAAATTCAACTGGCTGAATAATCCGCTCTTTTGACACTTCTTGCGTGACGGAATTATTGTTGTCACAGTAGGTAGTGAGGACATGAATTTATTCTACCACAACGTTTATACAGAGGCCTAAGATCTCATGTTAAGATGTTATTTATTTTCCAATGAAAACTATATCATTAATCACGATGTATATGGTAGATTTTCAATATGAGAACAATTTCCTTACACTTTACTTTTCTATAGATTCGATCAATCCATGGTTTTATACAATTCTAGCTAATACCCAGCGTGCGCTGCTACGCTTAAATAAATGAAAATTAATATGCTTTTATGTTTAGTTGAATAAGTATATGGAAAAATAATTACACATTTATATCTTTTAGATACCCGGCGTTGTCCGGGAATCTACTCATCCCGATCTTCTTGGCATAAATGAGCTGAAAGACGAAATTTGATGTATTTCTTATGATTAGTTGAATAAGTAAAATGAAAAATAATTATAAATGTATATCATAATTATTTTAAGATCCCGTGCTGATTACCCGGTGTTGCCAGGGAATTTACTTATCTCTATCTTCTTGGTATAAATGAGCTAAAAGGCAAAATTCGTTGTTGTGAGTTATCCGTAAAAGAATACTCGCCATGTGCTATTATGCTTGCAAAGGAATCTACGTACTTGTCTCGATCTTTTTGGCATCAATGAAAGATAAAAATGGTTATTGTGAGTTATCCGTAAGAGATAAATATATGCTGTCGCGGACTTTCTTGTAGAGCATTTTGAGATATTCAATTCTGTGTACATCAATGTTGTGTACATGTTACGGTTTAGGCAGCGTAAGTCATTTAAGCGTCAAAAGAGATACTTTTTTTTTCACGTTTTCCACTACAAAGGGAGATTCGTAAGGGTGTAGAAGTTGCGTATCACAACTCTCTTGTAGCCTATGTTCATCCCGGAAATCTCCTGAATATTTTGTAAAAAGCCCTATCACAATTGGATCAACGGTATGGTCGCGCATAAAGTACAAACAAACAAACAAACGTTAATTTTTATATATTAGATATGTGGTGTAAAAAATTAGGTTTCGGCTCAACTGCACTTCTACTAGCGGTGAAGTTTTCAGTTACATTATTGTAAACTATAGCTCTTCTTCTGTATTTACTAACACTATTTAATATGTTGAACTTTTTCAAGTAATTGGAAAAACTGCACTTAAACTAGCGTGACATATTTTCAAAGTCCTCTAGAACAACAGTGCGCATACGCCAGAGTATATACAGCCAGCGATAACCACAATCGAACCACATATCGATCATCATCCTCGATTACTATCCGTCGCTATGAAATTTAAATGACCAATATTTGCAATAAATCCCCAAATCTATGTTAAAATATATTAATAATATTAAAATTACCAAACGTTTATTAAAAATGGGTGTACACTTACTGATCCAACCAGCGATAACCCATAACAGCGATAGAAAAATCATGGATTAAGTAATATTATGTGTGGAGAAAATAGCAGTTAGCATCACAATATTGTCTAACAGTGTCATAATATTGTGATTTGCGTATTTAAAAAATACTTCAAAATTGTCTAATAATGTTATAAAAACTATTTGAATATTTTTAAAATATTGAATAATGTTAGTAAATACAGAAGAAGAGCTATAGTTCACAACAATGTAACTGAAAAATCAAGCGCTAGTAGAAGTGCAGTTGAGCCCAAGTAATTTTTATAACATTATTAGACAATTTTGAAGTATTTATTTGAATATGCAAATCACAATATTATGACGCTGTTTGACAGTATTGTGATGCTAACAGATTTTTTCTCCACAGAGTATATTACTTAGTCTGATTTTTCTATCACTGTTTTGGGTTATCACTGTTTGGATCAGCGTTAGGGAGTGATAAGGAAGTGTATACCCATTTTTAATAAACGTTTGGTAATTTTAATATTATTAATATATTTTTTTAACATAGATTTGGAGATTTATTGCAAATATTGGTCATTTAAATTAATCGAGGATGATAATCGATGTGGTTCGATTGTGGGTTATCGCTGGCTCTATAACCTCTGGCGCATGCGTAACTGTTGTTCTACAGGACTTTGAAAATATTTCACGCTAGTTTAAGTGCAGTTTTTCTTTAGCTTCTTTTCGAAAGAGTCATAGTTTCTCTGGGATTTATTTATATCCTTGTTCTCACTTAATTGAACTGTAAGATACTGAACACGTTTTAAGTGAGTTTCATAAATACGTGTGGAAATAATTTAATTTCTGTTTTGTGAATGTAATAATGACCGTCGCTAGGATTCTTTCTCAGATAATAAAATGAGTATAATTATACTAAGAACATTATTGAACCAATAGTAGTAAATACGTTTGTAGCACGAAGTTTACAAGCGTCTGGACTGCTCTCATGTATATTGAGCAGGCTTTACCGTTCTGATCCAGAACCATTGACTTGCATGCTGTGTTCGTAAATCTGTCTTGAAATGCAAGAGATAAAGAACAGATAGATTAAAGTAAATAAAACATATTTAACATTATTGTCAGTAACAGTATTTAAGTGTAAGGATGTAATGGGACAATCAAAATCGTTGCATATTTTAATTACACTGCGTTAGTGGAATAAATATTGTGACTTACAGAGTCAGCTCTCCATATAGTAGATCCTGGGTTGTGAAGAAATGAAGATAAATATTTTTATCTCAAATATATCAATTTGATGGACTTTAAAAACAAAAATGTTCCAAATGTAATTTACTAAGTAAGATGATCAATATGGCGGCATCTTGCACACTTGAGCACTCAATTTTCACGTCCACACTGCACTATATCTATGCTGTGAGTAATGAAGAAGAGAGTTATTGCAGTGAGGGGTGGGCAAGCGGTGGCAGTATCATCAAAATACCACTACAAAACAAATTAGCCAACACATATAAAACAAATTAAGTCAAATGTGACCAACATAATAAAATAAATATAACAATACCAAACAGTATATATAAACAAAGTTAAGATTGTATAAGCATTAATATTAGCAGTAACAGTATATGGTTGCAAGACGTGAGTAATAACAAAGAAAATGGAAAATATGTTAATATTAATATTAATATATATATATATATATATATATATATATATCCATCCATAGTAATTCTGCCCGAAGGCAGGTCCTTCACTGCAATCATAGCATTTTCATGCTATGCTTGCAGCTTTACTAGGGAATTGTAGGTGTGGTAGCTTCCCGTTGCTTTCCACACCGGTGAAGGATGATGATGATGATGATGATAATGATGGCCATATGATTTCGGGGACCGTTTGGGCCTTAAAGTTTTCCTGACATTTGTCTTACAGGTGAGGAAAAACCCCGATAAAAACCTCATCCAGAAAAACTACCCCGACCGGGGATCGAATCCGGGCCCGCTGCGTGACAAGGCAGCACGCTACCTCAAGACCACAGCGGTGGACCATATATATACATATATACATATACATATATATATATATATATATATATATATATATATATATGGATGTAATATGAGGCGCGCACGATTAACAGTTATGTTCGTTGTCTCTAGTTCCGAGGGACGCGGGTTTAAATCCTGCTGGGGCCATTGGATTTTTAGGATTGAAAAATGCAAAGGACAAGTCCTCCGGAACGGACTTTAAGCCATGGGTACTGAGCCTGAAGATTATCAGGTTCAATAAAGAACATCAAGCCTGAATAAAGAGGCCTCTGGCAAAATTTACCGAATGTTATCCATCCAAATAATACATTAGTTGCCCACTGGGTGTCTCATTGAACCTATATCCCGACCCCATATCATTCGTTAGCATCATGGGTTAAAACAGTCCCGCTAGGGAGCACCCTAATCCCTAAAAGGAGACGTATGAGGTATATACTTATTTACTCACTGGCACTATCGAACCCGTAGGTTCATGACCGCGCAGACATAAGCTCTCCATACATCCCTATCCTGAGCTAATGCTTTAGAATCATTCCCTGTATAATCTACTTCCTTCAAATCATAGTTAATTCTATTCTCCCACCTCATTCTTGGTCTACCAACTGGGCGTTTTCCCTCTGACTTTCCTACAAGAAGCTTCCATGCTAGTCTTTCATTCCCCATACGTGCAACATGTCCTTCCCATCGCAGTCTACGAGACTTAACTGTTCTTATTATATCTGGCTTCCTATAAAGACCATGTAGTTCATTGTCATGTAGTCTTCTCCATTCACCTGTCTGTTCATCTCTCTTTGTTCCAAACATTTTCCTAAGTACTTTATACTTTTAATCTCCTTTCCTCTCTTAAAGTAAGAGTCCATGTTTCGCACCCATATAATATAACTGATAGAATAATAGTTTTATATATTTTCAGTTTAACGTTTTTTGAAAGGAGTTGGGATATCAAGAGTCTCTGCAATGGATAATAGCATGCATTTCCAGAATTGAGCCTATGTTTAATTTATTTGTGCATCTCATTCCTATTTGTGATTATTGTTCCTAGGCATTTGAATTCAGCCCTCAAAATTTCCCTCATTTGTCATTAGCTGTCCATTTCTATTATATGAGGTATATAGATATACATATTTGTTTCTATAGAGCCGAATATAGTAAAGTTTATTAAATTGATAAGATTTCAGTGAGCTAATTATATGTTAAGGACGCATGAAAAAAGTATACATTTAAAATCCTTAAAAGGTGAAATGAATGGAAAAGGTCAGTTTGTAAACCAAAGAAAAGATGGTTGGATGAAGTTAGGAACAATTGGGAGAAGTATATCGCATAGGACAGGGACGTCCAAACTATGGCCCACGGGCCGGATATAGCCCTCCATCACTTTCTATTCGGCACCTGTAGAACTCTAGCATTCTAATAAATTAAAATATGCTAAGAGTAGGTCAATAATATTAATCTATCAGTAATGGAACAAGATCTTGTGAAATATGATATAACGACTTAACAAGAAAAGCATCAATCAACACACACTTATAATAATAATGATAATAATAAAGATAATAATAATAATAATCATCATCATCATCATCTTCAAGGTATTGGCCTGTTGGCCCGTTCCGCTCCCCGGCGCAGTACATGCCGCTGGCGCAGGTCATCCTTCCAACGACGTTTTGGTCTTCCTACATTTCTTCGGCCTAGAGGCCTATAATGAAGCAGCTGTTTTGATAAACGATTGTTTGGCATTCTTTGTATATGTTCAAACCAATTACGTTTATTTGTGTGTATTTTCTCGTTTATATTATAGATTTGTAGTTCATCTCTGATATCTTAACTTCTCTTTTGATCTCTTAGAGATACACCTGCAACTGATCTGAGAAATCTCATTTCTATTGTCTCAATTTTATTTTTATCAGAGATCGTTAAAGGCCAAGTCTCAGACCCGTATGTTAATGTTGGAACGGCTACTGTTTTGTAAAAAGCAGCAATAATAATAATAATGATAATGATAATAATAATAATAACAATAATAACAATAATAATAACAATAATAATAACAATAATAATAATTGTATTGTATTGTAAGTCTATGTTTTCCCTTTACAGAGATTTAGGCGCTGCCCCCCTACAGGGAAGAATTTGAACCATACTAATTTAGTTACACTTGTTTTTGTATAGATGTCATTTTGAGTGGACCGTGGTCAGCGTTCCGCCTCATACTGACATCTAGGAACCCAAGTTAGTACTAGGACGGGAAAATTCGGTAAATTTTGCTTAGAGGCCTTTTAATTCAGGCTTAAGGATTTTTCATGAGGATAAAAATCTTCAGACTCGGGATCCACGGCTTAAAGTCCCTCCCGGAGGACTTGCTCCTTGGATTTTTCCATCCTAAAAAATCCATCGACCCCGGCCGGGATTGAACCCGCGACCCTCGGGACCAGAGGCAAGGAGCATAACCACTAGTCCACTGCGGCCGACTAATAATAATAATAATAATAATAATAATAATAATAATAATAATAATAATAATAATAATAATAAAACGTATGGACATGTCAGAAGAATGAGAGAAACAGATTCCCAAGAAGAATATTAGAAGAGGTGCAACTTGGTAGAAGAATAAGAAGAAAAATACCATAATTAACGTGGATTGGTGGTTGTTTTGAGCAGCATGAGAGAAAAAAGGATTGGACGATGGAGAGTGGAATAACGGAGAGATGTGGAGGAGAATAGCAGTAGATTAATTGGATGCAGGGAGATATGAAACATTGTGAAAACTGCTAAATAAATAAATAAATAATAATAATAATAATAATAATAATAATAATAATAATAATAATAATAATAATAATAATAATAATAATAATAATAATAATAATAATAATAATAAAAACGTATGGACATGTCAGAAGAATGAGAGAAACAGATTCCCAAGAAGAATATTAGAAGAGGTGCAACTTGGTAGAAGAATAAGAAGAAAAATACCATAATTAACGTGGATTGGTGGTGTTTTGAGCAGCATGAGAGAAAAAAGGATTGGACGATGGAGAGTGGAATAACGGAGAGATGTGGAGGAGAATAGCAGTAGATTAATTGGATGCAGGGAGATATGAAACATTGTGAAAACTGCTAAATAAATAAATAAATAATAATAATAATAATAATAATAATAATAATAATAATAATAATAATAATAATAATAATAATAATAATAATAATAAATAATAATAATAATAATAATAA
>JASPKZ010007655.1:382500-400000 GCA_030220185.1 Diploptera punctata | reverse complement strand
AGAAAAATACCATAATTAACGTGGATTGGGTGTGTTTTGAGCAGCATGAGAGAAAAAAGGATTGGACGATGGAGAGTGGAATAACGGAGAGATGTGGAGGAGAATAGCAGTAGATTAATTGGATGCAGGGAGATATGAAACATTGTGAAAACTGCTAAATAAATAAATAAATAATAATAATAATAATAATAATAATAATAATAATAATAATAATAATAATAATAATAATAATAATAATAATAATAATAATAATAATAATAATAAAACGTATGGACATGTCAGAAGAATGAGAGAAACAGATTCCCAAGAAGAATATTAGAAGAGGTGCAACTTGGTAGAAGAATAAGAAGAAAAATACCATAATTAACGTGGATTGGTGGTGTTTTGAGCAGCATGAGAGAAAAAAGGATTGGACGATGGAGAGTGGAATAACGGAGAGATGTGGAGGAGAATAGCAGTAGATTAATTGGATGCAGGGAGATATGAAACATTGTGAAAACTGCTAAATAAATAAATAAATAATAATAATAATAATAATAATAATAATAATAATAATAATAATAATAATAATAATAATAATAATAATAATAATAATAATAATAATAATAAAACGTATGGACATGTCAGAAGAATGAGAGAAACAGATTCCCAAGAAGAATATTAGAAGAGGTGCAACTTGGTAGAAGAATAAGAAGAAAAATACCATAATTAACGTGGATTGGTGTGTGTTTTGAGCAGCATGAGAGAAAAAAGGATTGGACGATGGAGAGTGGAATAACGGAGAGATGTGGAGGAGAATAGCAGTAGATTAATTGGATGCAGGGAGATATGAAACATTGTGAAAACTGCTAAATAAATAAATAAATAATAATAATAAATAATAATAATAATAATAATAATAATAATAATAATAATAATAATAATAATAATAATAATAAAATAATAATAATAATAATAAACGTATGGACATGTCAGAAGAATGAGAGAAACAGATTCCCAAGAAGAATATTAGAAGAGGTGCAACTTGGTAGAAGAATAAGAAGAAAAATACCATAATTAACGTGGATTGGTGGTGTTTTGAGCAGCATGAGAGAAAAAAGGATTGGACGATGGAGAGTGGAATAACGGAGAGATGTGGAGGAGAATAGCAGTAGATTAATTGGATGCAGGGAGATATGAAACATTGTGAAAACTGCTAAATAAATAAATAAATAATAATAATAATAATAATAATAATAATAATAATAATAATAATAATAATAATAATAATAATAATAATAATAATAATAATAATAATAAAACGTATGGACATGTCAGAAGAATGAGAGAAACAGATTCCCAAGAAGAATATTAGAAGAGGTGCAACTTGGTAGAAGAATAAGAAGAAAAATACCATAATTAACGTGGATTGGTGGTGGTTTTGAGCAGCATGAGAGAAAAAAGGATTGGACGATGGAGAGTGGAATAACGGAGAGATGTGGAGGAGAATAGCAGTAGATTAATTGGATGCAGGGAGATATGAAACATTGTGAAAACTGCTAAATAAATAAATAAATAATAATAATAATAATAATAAATAATAATAATAATAATAATAATAATAATAATAATAATAATAATAAAATAATAATAATAATAATAATAATAATAATAAAAACGTATGGACATGTCAGAAGAATGAGAGAAACAGATTCCCAAGAAGAATATTAGAAGAGGTGCAACTTGGTAGAAGAATAAGAAGAAAAATACCATAATTAACGTGGATTGGTGGTGTTTTGAGCAGCATGAGAGAAAAAAGGATTGGACGATGGAGAGTGGAATAACGGAGAGATGTGGAGGAGAATAGCAGTAGATTAATTGGATGCAGGGAGATATGAAACATTGTGAAAACTGCTAAATAAATAAATAAATAATAATAATAATAATAATAATAATAATAATAATAATCCACAAGTTGTAATAGGGCCTATGGCCCGCGTCACCTGGATGCTTCTTCCATTGGGCCCGCAATACAAATAAGTTTGGGCGGTCTGGTTGAAGAAGTAGATTGCTGTGTCCCACGTTGTGGTGATATTTTGATGCAGTAATTCTCTTCATGCCCGATGTTGTAGTACATTTTGAAGTAGGATTGGTGTCCCAAAAAATAATTACTGATTCAGGTTAGGTTTAAGTTTCGGTAGAGCCGGATTCTCTTCTTAGCGTCGGTAGTTAGTACACTGGATAGGAAAACACTTTACAAATCACTAAAAAAACTGTTTCTTGTAGAAATAATTTCACATTTATTCACTTTGTAGGTTCCCAGCAGATTAAGTAAATGTAGGTGGTATTATTCTTCACCGTCAATTAAAAATAAATTATTTTCTTTTCTGGAATCAATTATTCTTGTATTAAATATTAGATTTTATCTTGAGAACTCTTCTTGCTTCTATCTTTGTGGAAAGTTATATGCAGAATGACTAATATATTTCTTTTATAATTTAAAAATATATTATTACATCACATGATGGTAATTTTAAATTCTGTTGGTTAATTGTCCATTAAATATTAGGTTTAAATTTGAATTGTTAAATCAAAAAGTTAATTGTTTTAACATCCAATCAGAGTTTAGTTTACTTTCATTTAAAAATATTAAGTACAGCAGGTGTTCTTATTACAGTTATAACAAAAAGCTTTATAATTTTGACAACAATGACTTAAATTTTTTTAAAAGCATTCTTTAGAAAGACTGTTATGTAATACAATTTCGTTAATTGTTACTGAGACATTTTTATTCAACAATGAATTATTTAGATGATTTCATTTATTTAAGTAATATTTAAATATTAAAAGAATTTTAAAGTATAAAATTATTAACTTTAACTTTCATATTTATTATGATATTAAAATTCTGCTATATGGTATAGGAAGAACTAGGAAAGGACACTACAAATAGAGGAGAATGGAGAAGCAGATTTGAACCTTTGCGTGACAGAAGATATATGTTTAATTCCTTCTCTCTGTATGTCTGTCTTTTTTCTCTATTATCATTTCATTACATATTACATTTCCCTCCTGGATATGTTATAAAGTTTATGAATATTTTAAAATCTTAAAGTCATATCATGAAAGTAGAGAGATTGTAATCTCTTGTAAGTTTTCTACCTGTAGGTGGAATTATATTTTGGTAACAGGAAGTTGTGAATTAGTAATTAGTTTTCCTTTCACAGGAAGTTTGCACCTGTCCTATTCTGTTTGTCTAACAGGATATGACGTATCACACTACACTGTCTAATTATTATGTAGACTCAGAATGTTTGTTTAGAATATCAGAGCAGTTTCCTGTGTTATTAGATTTGTTCTATAATCAGCCTGTTTAAGCTAAATTAACTTCCAATACAGTTAAATCTAATATGTAGACACATATTTACTGTAAACGAAAACTTATTAATATTGACTCCCAATATATAATAATAGTCCACCGCTATGGTCTCGAGGTAGCGTGCTGCCTTGTCACGCAGCGGGCCCGGGTTCGATCCCCGGTCGGGGCAGTTTTTCTGGGTGAGGTTTTTATCGGGGTTTTTCCTCACCTGTAAGACAAATGTCAGGAAAACTTTACGGCCAAACGGTCCACGAAATCATATGGCCATCATCATCATGATCATCCTTATCATTATCATCATCATCATCCTTCACCGGTGTGGAAAGCAAGGGGAAGCTACCACACCTACACAATTCCCTAGTAAAGCTGCAAGCATAGCATGAAAATGCTATGATTGCAGTGAAGGACCTGCCTTCGGGCAGAATTACTGTGGATGGATATAATAATAACACTGGTATTAATAATAACTAATCACTGGCTCTATCGAATCCGTTGGTTCATGGCCGCGCGGGCATAAGCTCTCCATACATCCCTATCCTGAGCTAGTGTTTTCCAATCATCCCCTGTATAATCTACTTCCCTCAAATCATGGATAATACTATTCTCCCACCTAATTCTTGGTCTATCAACTGGGCGCTTTCCCTGTGGTTTTTCTTCAAGAAGCTTCCATGCACCTCTTTCATCTCCAATACGTGGCACATGTCCTGCCCATCGCAGTTTATGAGACTTAACTGTTCTTATTATATATGGCTTCCTACTCGTATATATACATATCATGTAGCTCACTATTAAAAATAATAGCGATAATAATAATAATAATAATAATAATAATAATAATAATAATAATAATAATAATAATAATAATAACAATAATAATAATACCGGTAATAATATCTGTAATGATAATACCTGTAATAATAATGGTAATAATAAGTAAAATAATTCTCCACTCCTGTCCGGCGCAGTGAGTGGTCAAGAGTTAAGATGAGGTGAAGTTCCTATAATTGGAGATCTATAATAAACGTGGATGTCGGAACCTGTCACACCATCACACGGACAAACGAAATGAAACGAATCTTACGACATGAATTTGGAGAAGTGATTGGTCACACTATACCCATGTACTCTATGCTAATGTAAAGCTGATTACTGACCATTTAACGTCTGGCAAGGGAAATTTATTTAATTCCTGTGTTGCAAATAATACTATTTCCTGTGTCCCACTGCAGTATTTATAATGTGTTAACTTTACCATGGATTTCCTGAAGTAATTTTCGGTCATAGATCCGAATAGGAGACTATTTTATCTCTGGAAACGTTAACATTAGTGGAACCCATCTACGCATTTCTTGAGATCTTTTTTTTAATTTTTTTTTAAAATCAACAATATTTGACAAAGGTACCTCCTTTAATGTGGGTTGTCGTTTTGACCTGTCCGGCATGGATAACTTTCCAGCAATGCCGCCATCGACTGCAGGGTGATTTCAGCGCGCAAGCTCCTCCTCCACGAACAAGATAAAGATCATAGGATGTGAAATGTATAGGTCTACTGATACAATACTATTAATTTGTATTATGACATTTGTGTTCGTTAAACCAAGAACTTAAAACGTGCACTTCAATAACACAGTGTGGTTTCGAACGATGAAATGCGTGTGTAGGCAACCTGCAGAACTCAAGTGACGGAATAGCTGCCGCGTGTAACGAGTCAGGCGTTACTTGTTAGTGGCTCAGTTTCATATACGAATAGAATAGAATAGAATAGAATATGGAATTTATTGCCTTTTTTTTTCAGAATAAAGAAAATACATATAATAATAATATAAAGGAGCACTCAGAATAGCACTAGTTTCGAAAGTTTTACGTTCTTTTCCACTAATCACTTGTATTCACTCTTTGCTGTATTCATTAATTGATTTTGTTCTGTTTTTACACTCTGTGATATGATAAAGTTTACACTTATCACCGCACAGTGCACATCTGCAGTCTTCAGTTGGCTGGTGGAATTTTTTATTTTCGCAGACCTTGTGATGAAAGCCATGTATTGCTAGTCTGGTTACAACGTGTCTCAGTGTCTGACATTCTCTTGTCCAGTTTCTGTCTGTCATGGCACTGGAAGTGTAAAATTCCTCATTTATTTCCTTCCGTTTCGCATTTACATTGCGCACGGGCCTGCTTGGCCGTACGTGCATTATTTTTCCATGAATAAAAAATAAAACTAATAATATAAACAAATACCTACAAATACACCTGTATCAAAAAACAATAACAGGCTACATATAAGTAAAATCTATGTCTGCACTAAATCAAAATAATACATATCTACATTCATCCACATTCCGTACATTAATATTAAAAAAAAATGCTAGAAAACAAATTAGAAAAAAAAAGCACACACACATACACCCACACACCCCCACACACCCCCACACATATACACACCGCCCCGCACGCTCATACCCCCCCTCCCCCGTCCCTGCAGACATTAAGTGCACTATCAGACTATTCAACTTATCAGACCTACTTATTATATAACATGATTAAAGATCGAAAACAAAGACCATATTGAGATATAGTATAGTACGTAGAAAAAAATAAGAAGCCAGCAAAAATTGTAATTTTATCAAGTGGTTATTTTGTTTTAAAACAATAAACAAGTTCCCAATTCTTTATACCAGTTAGAGCACTAATTTATTAATAATAATAATAATAATAATAATAATAATAATAATAGTAATAATAATATTAATAATAGGAATAATAATGATATTATTAATAATAATAGGAATAATAATAATAATAATAATAATAATAATAATAATAATAATAATAATAATAATAATAATAATAATAGTAATAATAATATTAATAATAGGAATAATAATGATATTATTAATAATAATAGGAATAATAATGATAATAATAATAATAATAATAGTAATAATAATAATAATAGTAATAATAATGATAATAATAATAATAATAATAGTAATAATAATGATAATAATAATAATAATAATAATAATAATAATAATAATAATGGTAATAGTAACAACCCGTCACGAATTTGATCTTTGTATGCCTGTTTTGGCCCCATCTAGCTGTCTTTTAAGAGGTCTTCCTGGTCTATGATATCCTTTGGGCTTGCTTATATTATATCATTTTTGAGATTTTTGAATTATCCATTCTTTTTGCATGGTCTAGCCAGTTTAATTAATATCTGTTGTGTTTTTTCGTCTACTGATTCTACTTCTAATTGTTCTAAAATTTCTTTATTGTTTTTTATATCTAAAAGAGTGTATCCTGCTGGTACATCTGAGGAAGTTAATTTCCTTTGCTTTGATTCTGCTCCTGTCTCTTTTTTTGCTAATGTCAAAATCTCACTTCCGCATAAAAGGGAGAGTAATGCCAAAGTATTGCATATTTTTATTCTAACAACAACAATAACAATAATAATAATAATGATAATAATAATAATTACCTCAGGGGTCCTCATCTAGGGGATATGTGGATGGTGACCACAAAGTGCCCAAGCTGAGCAAAACATTTCTTCCACTTACGTGTGTTTTGCACTCTTTTAACTTTACTACCTAACCTCTCTTGGTTAACTCTTGTTTTTTTCGACCCCGACGCTATTAGGGCATCCGAGGGCTAGGGAGTCTTTTCTCTCTTCCATTTCTTCTTTCCTTTATTTTCTTTTCTTCTCCAGAAAATCCTGACCAGAGGCTATAAGATGGCAGCCCCATCACTGGACTTGCCTTCCTTTGGCCAGCAACCAATCGAAGGGACTATTATTATGCTTTCAAGTCTTATACGAGAATTTCCCGGAAGACGGTGGAGGGACCATTTTCTATAGGATCGTAACAGGCCTTGGCCTATTACTTGGGAGGAGGAAGAAGAAGAAGATAATGATAACAATAATAGAAATAATATATAGCAATAATAATAATAATAATGTACATTTTATTTAAGCCTCAAATTAATGTCATAAGGCCTTATCTTCCGTCCAACCAGTGAAATAAAATGTACAAAAATATAATTTATATACCGGTACTGTAATTAAATCTCTAATAAAATATTGAATACTACCAACAAAAAATTATTTAAATATAAATACATTTTTGAATGTTTTATTTATGTAAGGAGCTTATCATGAAACGAAATATTTATCATAAGTAATGCCACGAGTGATTTCCAAATTATCGATAAATTCACGACTCACGAAGTGAGGAGTGAATTTATCTAGAGAATTTGGAAATCAAGAGTGGCATTTGTTAGGACTATTTAACGAATAAAATAAAGCTGTTTACTCACAAATCATTATTTAACTACAGTTATTTAAAAATATTTTTATATTTAAAGTAAACGGTGATGTTTGAAAACTAATGAGAAACGATAGGTAGCCTACGCTTCTACTGCTTCTTTTGTTTATCACTGCAACCAGATCATACTATTTATTGCCAAAGGAACGCAATATTGTAAGAATGCTCTCTAGTGGAGAAAAAATGAAACACATCAATCTGTATATTAATTCATTTTTGATGTCGTATACATTTAAGAAAGTGCAAACAGTAGTTTTCTTTTTTTTGGTGGTATAATCAATTGCTACAAATGTTGACATGTAAGCACTATTATATACAATCTGGTAGCCGTATTTGTTATAGGCTCAGTCACTGCAAAATAACGGTCAGACCTGTTCAGAATATTAAAAAGGAGGAGCTTTGCTTAATATATGATAATCCTAACGTTGATAATTATTTCGTGAAACACGTCTCTGATTGGTTGTAATACAGAAATCATTGAAACGTGATTGGTCATTGACTCCCATTTGGGGCATGAGTTAAATAGTCAACCAAATTAATAGGTGTAAAATTTAAATTGCAATCTTCCGTAATGTTGGAATTTATTATAATTGTAGTCATAATTACATACATAAATAATTTATTATTTACAAGTAACTCATTTGGGTGCTGAATAAAAAGGATGCAAGCAGAATAAATGTATCAGAAATTAAATTTATAAGAGTAGTAATAGGATGATCATTTAAAGACCACATTAGAGGTGAAGATATATGTAAATAATTACAAATTAAATATTTCCTAGATAAAGTTAAAATTTGTAGAACAAAATAGATTCAACATCTACGTAGAATGGAAGAGAGCCGATTACACAAAAGAGCCTGGAAATATGCGCCTGTAGGCAAGAGATCCCAAGGAAGACCACGGACGCAGTGTAATAAAGAACCGGAATAGTCCAGAAGACCTATGCCGTGAAGATGATGATGATGATGTAACTTATTGCATTACGATAAACATTATACAATAGGAGAGATTTAATAAATTGTTCAAATATTGATTGAAAGAGGTTATAGACCGGCAGATACAGATTTCTACTGGTAGCGAATTCAGTAACAGTAAAATGGGAGAGTGAAAGAAATGAAATGTTCTGTGATACGTGTGTTTAAAATCTCATTAATCTGAGATCTAAAATTCTCATTACGAATGAAAAATATTTTTAGAAGATCTGGAGAGCTTTCAGAAACTGTGTCAGTTCGGATTGAAATAGGATATAGACGGCGCGGATTCAGATTTATACTGATAGCGAATTCAATAACGGGGAAAGTGAGACAGTGGATATTGAGATTTCTATAATACGGTCTGTTTAATATTTCATCAATCTGAGATCATATATTCTCATCACAAATGAATAGAAATTGAGAAGACCTATTAATAGAGTCGGCCTCGGTGACTACTGATTATGTTCCTTGCATAATAGT
Source organism: Diploptera punctata (assembly GCA_030220185.1). NCBI lineage: Eukaryota > Metazoa > Arthropoda > Insecta > Blattodea > Blaberidae > Diploptera > Diploptera punctata. Next base: position 390,866 of record JASPKZ010007655.1, on the reverse strand, counting down.
AATAATAAAACGTTATGGTCCCGAGAGTCGCGTGTTCAAACCAGGCCGAGGTCGATGGATTTTTTATGATGGAAAAATCAAAGGAGCAAATCCTCCGGGAGGGACTTTAAGTCGTGGCGTGGGTCCCTCGTAAATGATCCATAAACCTGTTTAAAGAGGCCTCTAAGCAAAATTTACCGATCACATCATCCTTAGTTGCCTACTAGTTGTCTCGTTGGGTCGGTACGTTGACCGCATACCATTCATGACATCTGTGGGCAAATAACAGTAACTAAATCAACTTGATATTGTAACTCCTAACAAAGGAGAGGCAAGGGTCTAAGTAGGCGTTGTAGATGTAGACCTTTAATAGATGTGCAATTTAATGTTTGCTGAAGTAATGGCTTTTCTCTGAATATATGACTTCGTGAATTAATACAGGTTAAATCTGGAGTTCGGAATTCCTAGGATGTTAGTTACACTTATACGAATGTGTCTAAATGGCACAAAGAGTTGGGTGCGTGTAGTTAAACAGTTTTCGGATACTTTTGAAATTCACAATGGGTTAAAGCAAGGAGATGTACTATCTCCTCTACTATTCAATATTATATTAGAGCATGCCATCAAATATTTGGAGAACGAAGAAGGTCTAATGGTATTAGTAGGCTATTAGTTTATGCTGATAATTTAGTATTATTGAGCGATAACGAGCAGATACTAAGGGCCAACACGCACACTCTATTGAGTAACACTAAGGAATTGGAACTGGAATTAAACATCAATAAAACTAAATATATGTTCACATATAGAAATACATTATATAATGGAATAGACAACTAATGACAAATGAAGGAAATTTTGAAGAATGATTGATTTCAGGTATTTAGGAATAATAATCACAAATCGGAATGAGATGCACAAAGAAATAAAGCATGGGCTCAATCCTGGAAATGCGCGCTATTATGCATTACAAGGAATCCTGTCGTTCCAACTTCTTTCAAAAGACGTTAAACTGAAAAAAATATAAAACTGTTATTCTACCAGTTATATTGTATGGTTGTGAAACATGGACTCTTACTTTAAGGGAGGAATGAAGATTAAGCGTATTTGAGAATAAAGTTCTTAGGACATTTTTGGGCCAAAAAAAAAGAGATCAACAAACAGGTGAATGGAGAAAACTACATAATAATGAGCTACATGGTCTTTATAGGAAGCCAGATATAATAAGAACAGTTAAGTCTCGTAGACTGCGATGGGCAGGACATTTGGCATGTATGGGAGATGAAAGAAGTGTATTGAAGCTTCTTGTAGAAAAAACAGAAGGAAAATGCACAGCCAGTAGACCAGAAATGAGATGGGAGAATAATATTATCTATGATTTGAAGGAAGTAGATTATAGAGGGGATGATTGGAAAGCATTAGCTTAGGATAGGGGTGTATGGAGAGCTTATGTCCGTGCGGCCATGAACCTACGGGTTCGATAGAGCCAGTGAGTTAGTTAGTAGGACGTTAATAATTATTTACTTAATATTAAAACTGTCTGTATAAATAACACAACACTAGACAATATTCAAATACTTTAATAATTGCCCATGGTCTTTGTTCTTCCGGTTTATTTTGTTTAGCAAATATTACATATGAACGATTAGGTACTAGCGGGAGCAATTACAATATTATTAACAGACCGAAATTTAAATAGTTTAATTGAGCCCAGATATCACACAAGGTAGTACTTGAAACACGTAAGTTAATTTCGGTCTCAAATTAAATGACTTCATTATAAACAGTAAGCCTCAGCTCAGTGATGTGGATATTGGTAAATTCAGAACTCAATTTATGTCCATTTCTGTGGTCTCGATGCATTAGACGCATCGGGTTATGATTCGATCCCCAGTCGAAAACGTTTCCTGAGCAAGATTTTTCCTCACACGTAAGACAAATGTCAGAGAAATTTAAGGTCAAACTAAACACAGTCACCATCTGGCTGTCATATAATATTCGTATTTTTAGTACCAATATACAGAGTGATTCAAAATAGGTATACAGACTTCGATAGGTTGTAGAGGAGACTTAGAAGATAAAGTTTTGATGAGGAACCCATGTTCGAAAACGTACCATTTTGATTTAAAATAAGTTTGAAGATCGAAACATAATGGGCTGATATCGCGTGTCTTGTATTTCAGAATAAGTATTACAGATTTCTAGGGGTTGTACTACACCTATCGGGTTGGAGGAAGATCTTCTTCCACGAATTCTGGCGGCAGCAGAAATTATTGAGCACATAAGATCTTGTGGGGTGTGTGTATTAAAGCATGTACACTTTGTGCAACGAACAACAGGGTCGCCACGTGGAATCACATTTGTAATACAACCCTTAAAAGCTGTAACGCTTATTCTGAAACACAAGACACGCTATATCAGCCCATTGTGTATCCATCTTCAAACACCAAAATGGTACGTTTCCGGACATGGGTTCCCTATCTAAACTTCATCTACTAAAACCCCTCTATAACTCCTAGAAATCTGTAATACTTATTGTGAATCACCCTGTATAAGTGAATGCTCTATTCCGTCTTAAATGTGTCGCATTGTTTCGGGGATTGTTCGGAACTGAGCTTACTATTCATTTCCCTGAGACCCTCTATGTCCTTGTGGGTTCAAAAAGTATTTATGTGATCCAGAATTTAAATTCCTCTCCCGAAATGTCGTGTTCCCGAAAGGTTCAGTTATGGCAGTTACGAATATCTACAAAGAGAGAGAATTACGAAAAACTAAGTTGAATAATTTTAAGACATGTATACAACTATTTCAAAATAAATAACACTGAGCAACAAAAAATAAACTTTTTTTTGTCTAAGAAACATATGTGATTCTGATAGTATTTGTTCTCCTGAATTCAAATGTGATATCGGTTTTTCTCCATCACGCAAGGTTTCCGAGAGAATAATTTATATTTCCAAATACTTTAATATTTTCTACATTCGTAACTACACAATATCCGAACATTCGGACTCACCTAGAAAGTAAGAAATGACGATTTTCTATTATATTTCGCCTGTGGAGCATCTCTCTTAATGGTCCAACAATAATCGGCCAGCTTATTAGGATTCCATGTGCCTTGATATCTCTTTTCCATAGCTGAAATCTCCCGAGTTAGCTCATTTGAGTTTATTTTAAATGGACAAATGGACGAAAAAACGTTTATTACAAAAATAATTATTTAAATCCATTAATTGAAATTGAAAAAAAAAACTGTGGGCGATGGAGAAATTCCGAATACATATTTGAAAACACGATAAAAAACTGCATTATGTACAACTATTGGTACTCATGAGACAAAAATCATGTTGACCAGTGTAATTATTAATACACCTATTTATAACTAAAAGATAAACTAGTCTAATTCCTAAACAATATGAAATATCTAACGTGCGTTAACAATTTTTGAGGTAAATTGAATCGTGTAGGCCTATACCAAAAGTCAAGAGAAGTTGTAAGGTAGGTTAATCCTATTCTCCTGTTAACTGTGCCCGGTGGACAGCTAAAAACTCATTTATAGGAGGCTGAGTATGACCCAATTTTAATCCTGACACAATGAATGAGTAAAAATATTTAAGAATCCACTATTCTGGTTCGAACAACTTGTCGCCTGAGCTACCTGATTCATAGGTTGGTCAAAAAGAACATATACCCATTTCTGTAATATTGGCTCATATATATATATATATATATATATATATATATATATATATACTTCATACATACTATATTCTAATTTCTTTAAACACAATTTAAACTAAAATACTTTTTAATATAACTAAGAAGTGTAACCTTCCGTTATCCTCTACTTGATTAAAATATTTTAAAAATCGTTTGTCTTTCGAAATTTGGTTCCATCATCAGTAAAATGTGTTAAATAAGTATTTACTTATAAATACTACCATCAATATATATGAAAAGAATGCTTGAGTCGGGATTTGAACTCTAGTCTCTAACGTCTGTACCTTTAGCGCTCTAACCAACTGAGCTACACAAGAATTCCAAGACAAACATACAATTTTCTCATACATGTAGTATTCTCAATTCACACAAGAGGTAGCGGAAATTTCTTTCAACTGCCATCTAGCGGCTAACATAACAGTTAAGCAAATTATTAAAGAGAATATTTACTTTATAGCAGTAACGCTTGTATATATAGATATTATAAAATAATATATTTTGACATTTGGCAATGAAGGCAAATATGATATGAAAAGAAAAAAAGAATGCTTGAGTCGGGATTTGAACTCGAGTCTCTAAAGTATGTACCTTTAGCGCTCTAACCAATTGAGCTACCCAAGAATTCCAACACAAACATACAATTTTCTTCTTATACAAGTAGTATTCTCAATTCACACAAGAGGTTGCGGAAATTTGTTCCAACTGACATGTAGCGGCTAACATAACAGTTAAGCAAATTTTTAAAGAGAATATTTACTTTATAGCAGTAACGCTTGTATATATAGATATTATAAAATAATATATTTTGACATTTGGCCATGAAGGCAAATATGATATGAAAAGAAAAAAGAATGCTTGAGTCGGGATTTGAACTCTAGTCTCTAAAGTCTGTACCAATAGCCCTCTAACGAATTGAGCTACCCAAGAATTCCAACACAAACATACAATTTTCTTATTACATGTAGTATTCTCAATTCACACAAGAGGTAGCGGAAATTTGTTCCAACTGACATGTAGCGGCTAACATAACAGTTAAGCAATTTATTAAAGAGAATATTTACTTTATAGCAGTAACGCTTGTATATATAGATATTATAAATATATTTTTGACATTTGGCAATGAAGGCAAATATGATATGAAAAGAAAAAAGGGCTTGAGTCGGGATTTGAACTCGAGTCTCTAAAGTCTGTACCTTTAGCGCTCTAACCAACTGAGCTACCCATGAATTCCAAGACAAACATACAATGTTCTCATACATGTAGTATTCTCAATTCACACAAGAGGTGGCGGAAATTTCTTTCAACTACCATCTAGCGGCTAACATAACAGTTAAGCAAATTATTAAAGAGAATATTTACTTTATAGCAGTAACGCTTGTATATATAGATATTATAAATACATTTTTGACATTTGGCAATGAAGGCAAATATGATATGAAAAGAAAAAAGAATGCTTGATTCGGGATTTGAACTCGAGTCTCTAAAGTCTGTACCTTTAGCGCTCTAACCAACTGAGCTACCCAAGAATTCCAAGACAAACATGCAATTTTCTCATACATGTAGTATTCTCAATTCACACAAGAGGTAGCGGAAATTTCTTTCAACTGCCATCTAGCGGCTAACATAACAGTTAAGCAAATTATTAAAGAGAATATTTACTTTATAGCAGTAACGCTTGTATATATAGATATTATAAATATATTTTTGACATTTGGCAATGAAGGCAAATATGATATGAAAAGAAAAAAGAATGCTTGAGTCGGGATTTGAACTCGAGTCTCTAAAGTCTGTACCTTTAGCGTTCTAACCAACTGAGCTACCCAAGAATTCCAAGACAAACATACAATTTTCTCATACATGTAGTATTCTCAATTCACACAAGAGGTAGCGGAAATTTCTTTCAACTGCCATCTAGCGGCTAACATAACAGTTAAGCAAATTATTAAAGAGAATATTTACTTTATAGCAGTAACGCTTGTATATATGGATATTATAAATATATTTTTGACATTTGGCCATGAAGGCAAATATGATATGAAAAGAAAAAAGAATGCTTGAGTCGGGATTTGAACTCGAGTCTCTAAAGTCTGTACCTTTAGAGCTCTAACCAACTGAGCTACCCAAGAATTCAAAGACAAACATACAATTTTCTCATACATGTAGTATTCTTAATTCACACAAGAGGTAGCGGAAATTTCTTTCAACTGCCATTTAGCGGCTAACCTAACAGTTAAGCAAATTATTAAAGAGAATATTTACTTTATAGCAGTTACACTTGTATATATAGATATTATAAATATATTTTTGACATTTGGCAATGAAGGCAAATATGATATGAAAAGAAAAAAAGAATGCTTGAGTCGGGATTTGATCTCGAGTCTCTAAAGTCTGTACCTTTAGCGCTCTAACCAACTGAGCTACCCATGAATTCCAAGACAAACATACAATTTTCTCATACATGTAGTATTCTCAATTCAAACAAGAGGTAGCGGAAATTTCTATCAACTGCCATCTAGCGGCTAACATAATAGTTAAGCAAATTATTAAAGAGAATATTTACTATATATATATATATATATATATATATATATATATATATATATATATGGGACGGTCGTGTATTTTGGGCCACTTAACTTAAAATTCGAGTAACGCCTTTAATAATATTTAGAAAATTATCAATTTTATAAATGATGAATAGTAGACAGTACTGATTGCTTTGATGATAACTACGTCGTATAATAATTTCCAGATTTTTTTTAAAATTATGTTTACATAAATGATGATTCCGTGTAATTTGGGTCGAGGTCGTGTAATTTGGACCTATGTCTTATAGGTTGTACATGCAAATATAATTACTCGTATTACTGTTTAAGTGATTTATTTAAAAAATATAAGTAAGAGAATAAATTCTCTTTTCGGGATTTATAAATCTGTAGTATAGTCTGTCCTCACTTCTGTTTCTGAAACAATTATCAAAACACGAGAAATAAATACACGTAGATAAATAATGTTGATTTTTGAGATCACTTCTTGGATTCACAAGATCAGATCATCAAAGAAATACATTAAAAAAATTGAAAGTCCAAAATATATTAAATGATATAACCAATAATAAAAAAATTAATAATAATAAATTAATAATAAATTAATAATAATAATAAAACAGTAATAACAGTGAGCCATAGTTGAACTAACTTATTGTCGAATACAAAATTAACTAATTAATTAAAATAATCATAAGAGATTATTAACGTACACTAAACAATATAAACGTTTTCTAATACTAAGTTTAATAATGTTAGAAATATTAGAAATAATAAGTACTAAAATAATAATTATATTAGTAAAAGAACCTTATGTCCGAGCGGCCATGAACCTACGGGTTCTATAGAGCCAGTGACTTAGTTGGTGGTAAAGTAATTCGAATAATAAAATTATTTTAGTTATGTTCATTATTATAGTAGAAATAATTTAATAAATAATAATAATAATAATAATAATAATAATTATTATTATTATTGTTATTATGATAATTATTATTATAATTATTATTAATAACAATATATATAACTAAAACATTTAATGCTCTATCTCAGATCCAGATTACGAACTCTAGACGAGGCCCAAATTACACACCATGTATCATTTAATTAAAAAAATATGTATCATAAAAATTATAGTAAATACGATACTGAAATATTAATAAAACGTACTTTCAAATATTTGCAGCAGTTTAACTAAAAATACACACACTTGACTTAACCACTAGCTTCAAAAAACTGTTTCACTTTGAACTGAAACCTTTTAGTGAAAATGAACAATATAATATTTTTTTCGTTGCCTCGAAACCTTGAGGGATACAATAAAACAAGTTTCAGGGGGTGAAGTACTGCTAATAGCCTTGCTAATCCCGTTACAATCAAGGGGTGAACAAACTTGGAAATATAAAAATTTTAAAAAGCCCAAATTACACGTTGGCCCAAATTACGCGGATCTAATATATATATATATATATATATATATATAAGTTATATTTTTTCCTAGGCCAGCCTCATGGGCTAGTGGTCAGCGCTTCTGACTGCAACTCATAAGATCCCGGGTTCGATATGATGTCAGGTAAAGGAATTTTTCGTTAAAAGGGAATTATTTATGTGGTTGCCCATAGTCTGGAATTTAGGTTAAGTTTCGGTTAAGAACTCTCCTGGCCCTTGACTATCATTTATCAGCCATCGTACTATAATTCTGGCTTTCAGATGCCCTAACCTAAGCAATTGATTAAAATTCCTCCAATGCCAGGGGAGAAAGCCAGAAATGTCATAAAAGACAACCTGCTGGCACAGGACAAAAAACAATCTTCCAATAGTTTAAAAGTATATTTTATGAGTAAAAATATATTACATTACAAAACTTAAAAGGAAAGTATTCTTTATTTCCTCTAAAAAACAGGTTCCGAAATTATGACTTAGTATAAATGAACACCCTGTTTTACTGAAAAGAAGTGTACTGGGAGAGTTGTACCAACTGACTCTAATTGTAATGTGTAAATTACAAGCCACTTGAAATTAGTTACCTCGATTAAACAATTTTTACGACTTGAAGCAACCTCATGTATTATTCGTTTAGCCCTGAATGGATGCTTCAGAGGACACAAGGACGAGCGTGTG